>OX246741.1:110000-587333 GCA_945910005.1 Isoperla grammatica | reverse complement strand
TGTGAAAGCTGGAGCACCGTTAACTTTTATTACTCAAAGAGCGAGCTTGCTTCTTTAGTGTACGCAGAGGTGAGGCCTTATCTCTCGTAGTTCGGGGAGAATACTAACCTTCATGAATAACCTAGGACGAAATCACTCGATTAAAGAAGGCAATCGGAAACCCAAACCACCGAAGCGATTATTGTGAATAAAATCATTGAACGCGTTGAGCGAACAAGCAGGGTATAGACAGGTTATGCACAAATAATATAATGCTGTACTTATGTCCGCAAGATATTTAAGTAATTCTTCTCGCTTGGTAATCGCCTACGACGGAACTGACCAAATACATGGAACTAAAATCCAGCCCAACAGTGCAGCCAAAGATGCGTCCCAGCTCGAAGCCATTTATGATTGGGAAATTATGTGGTACCCACATGTTTTGCATTATTTCTGGATCCACATGTTTTGCTTGATTCTAAGATATTTTTTAATGGATTTAATACAAGAAAATATTTTATAACACTAGTTGTAAATACATTTATGTATAATCGTGTCCTCGATGACAAATTGTGTTATCTAATGAATTCGGGCTAGACATATTTGCACGATTATTTTGAATTTATATCAACTAACCCCGGGCTATATCGATCATTAATGTATTGCAATCAAACTGTCATAGCAGAGAGCAATCACTTGTTTACTAGTACAACTGTTTCCGCTATTCATCCCAACAACATTTTCATCTGATTTTGATGGGAACGCGCTAGGCGAGGGGGGGGGGGGGGCATTGCTTATAGTAGTAAGTGAGCGACTAGAGGAAGTGAGATAATCGCACAAAGACAGAGAGAGAGAGAGAGAGAGAGAGAGAGAGAGAGATGCACAAAGCTAGCGGGTTTCAATCAATGTGCTACAACGGGAAATGTATAAGTAATCTCGAAAGCCAGCCTCGTTTATTCAAGATCACTTCAAAGGGAAACCCAAACACAATAAATGAATATGAATGTCTCCAGTTGGAAGAGCCACCGAGTGTGTTTGTGGGGGAGAGAGAGAGAGAGAGAGAGAGAGAGAGAGAGAGAGTGAGAGAGTTAATTGGGCGAGCGCCCCCCTATGAACAACAGACAAGGCAACAAGCGAACGAGACCAACAGCTCCTTGTCAAGATGAAGATTAATAGGAAATATTATTGCGTCAGTGCTTTAGTATAAATCAGGACAATGTAAAAAGGTGTTCATTTACGTACGTTATCTTTACGACAATTTCCGTACAACGACGTACATAAAATTACATTGGAACAAGTTTTGTGACGTCAATTGTAACAATTTCTAACCCGGCGCCTCCACCATTGGATCTACATTATCATTTTAAACCATTGCAGACGTTAGTCGAAGTGTATTGGCTAGAAAACAAAGATAGTTGAACCATTCTTGACTTGTTTCCTCTTGTAATTACAAACAGACAATGAGAGAGACAAAAATTAAAATAACTTATTTTTCAACTGCAATTTTAAAAGCACCGAGTTCTTCTTTGTAATCTACGTTAATGGTTCTCCCTTCAGGTTCTAGGGAAGTAATGTGGCCATGCGAGAACGAGTCTTCCCTTAGGTCAACCCCCGCTACCTTCAAAGTGTACCCCAGAGACTTGTTGATGGTAATAGTGGAAGAAACCTTTAGGGGTAACTCAAGTCTATTCAATTCAAACCAATACTCGGAAGGTATAAAAGTTATACGTGGTATGAACACCGACTGGTTAGAGCCGGTTCAATCACATAACTTTGCAGAGCTTTAAGTTGAAAGCTGCTGCCATTACAGAGCTTAGGTAGGTAGAGCTTACACAATAACATCACAGCTGCTCCCACTTTGAGAAGGAGTCTGTGTTCGTGTTCAACGACTCAAGGGGTACGGGACTGCGTCGTCAGTATGGAACTATAACTTGATACCTTGACACAACTGTCAGATTTGAAAAAAGAATATCATTTTTTAGTGTGAGGGTTTTAGTGATATAAGAAGAACCCGAATAGTGTCTGTAACATCTCCGGTTTTCAGATATAGGTGTCCTCACGCAACGCAATCCTACCAATCTATGGTGGATTGTATACAAGATTATACCTAAAACAATAGCGTACTTACTGAAAACCTATTTGATGCAATAATATCCACCACCATTATTTTATTTTAACGTGGGCAATAAAATAATCTTTACGTGATAACTTGTGGTTAAAATAATTAATTTATAAAAAGGTAAAAGTGCTAAAGATTCAAATTGTTTAAGTCTTCATAGTTTGCGTATAATATCTCGTTTAATGACGAAGCCCAAGGAACTCAAGTCATTAGTGGAAAATACGGTGAATTAACTAATGTTATTTGCTGAGACTTGCAGAAGTGCCCAGAGAGAGCGAGCGAGAGAGAGAGAGAGAGAGAGAGAGAGATCAGATTCTCTAGCTCTTTATTAAAATTCATTTATTCAAAATTAATTACGTCTGGAAAATGTGACAAGTTGTAATCATTTAAGTAATTTGAAATATTTCCACAAATAAAACCATCAGCAGATCAAGCGACTGCAATTAAAACTCTGATAATTTAATTACTGTGTTCTTCGTTTGAACAAGACAGAACTGGTCTTGAAGATCAACAGCTTTACAATATGCTAACGAAACAGTTTGTACAACTTTATGAACTTTAGTTGGATTTGTATTGTAATTATTTATCACACTGTCAGTGATTATGATATTAATCGCAATCGGTACCTGACGCTGTAGAAACAACATTTTAGTAAAATGTAGATCAATTATTTTATTCGTACATCAGAGTGATGAGAAAGCTAGAAACAATCACTACGTTTATCAGGGCTTTTTAAGTCGATTTAAGGTATAACGGTTTCCGTAAGTCGATACGTTTATCAAGGCGTTGACAATTCGGCGTAAAAAGGCAACTTTGATATTCTCCCGACAGGTGTCGTCAAATCGTCTTAAAACACGTACAATAAGGCGGTGCGCAACATTCAGTAAGCGGTGTTCCACACCTACATAACCTATCGCGTTCGCGCCTTGCAATAATTGTCAAATGAGTACACTCAGTTGCCGCTAGGTTGTAGAAAGATGGCGTCTTAAACCGTTTTAAGTGTTTATCACGTCAAATTAAATCGGTTTAACTGTTCTAAGTCACTTTGGAAAGTGACCTAAAGTTAAACCGTTCTTAGATAAATCGATGTGTTTACCAACACCATTAAACCGATTCAACCCTTAAAACGATTTACTTAAACCGGTTTAAAGCTCCTGATAAACGTAGTGGTTAATAATAAAACACAAACACACACAATGTTCGAATACAAAGCACAAACTCCGTGTACAGTCAAAGACAAGAGTATGTGACCTTTGGTGGAGGTGCCGGGTTTAGAATGTTCTCATTATGAATAGGTTGTTTATTATTATAGCAGCAAATTCATTCATAAAAAGTGCTTTTGTGAGATATGGACTTAAAAGACGTTTGAAAAAAATGTTGTTAAGAGAAAATTGAAAACTTTGAATAAATTAACTTTTAAATTAGTTAACTGGTGTCGTCAGATGATGATGTATAGATTCCATATTATCTGCATCCAGAAGTTGGAGTTGTAAAGATTTGCACTTCCAGCAACGCCACAAACTTTCGCCTGAGACTGTACTGGACTCTTAGTACGGACTCTTGTCTCAGACTGTACTGGCCACAGGACTCTTGTCTCAGACTGTACTGTGCCACAGGACTCTTGTCTCAGACTGTACTGGCCACAGGACTCTTGTCTCAGACTGTACTGGCCACAGGACTCTTGTCTCACACTGTACTGGCCACAGGACTCTTGTCTCAGACTGTACTGTGCCACAGGACTCGTGTCTCAGACTGTACTGGCCGCAGGACTCTTGTCTCAGACTGTACTGGCCATAGGACTCTTGTCTCAGACTGTACTGGCCGCAGGACTCTTGTCTCAGACTGTACTGTGCCACAGGACTCTTGTCTCAGACTGTACTGTGCCACAGGACTCTTGTCTCAGACTGTACTGGCCACAGGACTCTTGTCTCAGACTGTACTGTGCCTCATGACTCTTGTCTCAGACTGTACTGGGCCACATGACTCTTGTCTCAGACTGTACTGGCCACAGGACTCTTGTCTCAGACTGTACTGGCCACAGGACTCTTGTCTCAGACTGTACTGGCCACAGGACTCTTGTCTAAGACTGTACTGGCCACAGGACTCTTGTCTCAGACTGTACTGGGCCACAGGACTCTTGTCTCAGACTGTACTGGGCCACAGGACTCTTGTCTCAGACTATACTGTGACACAGGACTCTTGTCTCAGACTGTACTGGCCGCAGGACTCTTGTCTCAGACTGTACTGGCCACAGGACTCTTGTCTCAGACTGTACTGGGCCACAGGACTCTTGTCTCAGACTGTACTGGCCACAGGACTCTTGTCTCAGACTGTACTGGCCACAGGACTCTTGTCTCAGACTGTACTGGGCCACAGGACTCTTGTCTCAGACTGTACTGGCCACAGGACTCTTGTCTCAGACTGTACTGGCCACAGGACTCTTGTCTCAGACTGTACTGGCCACAGGACTCTTGTCTCAGACTGTACTGGCCACAGGACTCTTGTCTCAGACTGTACTGGCCACAGGACTCTTGTCTCAGACTGTACTGGGCCACAGGACTCTTGTCTCAGACTGTACTGGCCACAGGACGCCCTCAATATTGCAAGGCTATCACTAGATTGCAATGCCAGGACGTCTTGTCTCAGACTGTACTGTGCCACAGGACTCCTGTCTCAGACTGTACTGGCCACAGGACTCTTGTCTCAGACTGTACTGGCCACAGGACTCTTGTCTCAGACTGTACTGGCCACAGGACTCCTGTCTCAGACTGTACTGGCCACAGGACTCTTGTCTCAGACTGTACTGTGCCACAGGACTCTTGTCTCAGACTGTACTGGCCACAGGACTCCTGTCTCAGACTGTACTGGCCACAGGACTCTTGTCTCAGACTGTACTGGCCACAGGACTCTTGTCTCAGACTGTACTGGCCACAGGACTCTTGTCTCAGACTGTACTGGCCACAGGACTCTTGTCTCAGACTGTACTGTGCCACAGGACTCTTGTCTCAGACTGTACTGGCCACAGGACTCCTGTCTCAGACTGTACTGGCCACAGGACTCTTGTCTCAGACTGTACTGGCCACAGGACTCTTGTCTCAGACTGTACTGGCCACAGGACTCTTGTCTCAGACTGTACCGGGCCACAGAACTCTTGTCTTAGACTGTACTGGGCTACAGGACTCTTGTCTCAGACTGTACTGGCCACATGACTCTTGTCTCAGACTGTACTGGCTACAGGACTCTTGTCTCAGACTGTACTGTGCCACAGGACTCTTGTCTCAGACTGTACTGGCCACAGGACTCTTGTCTTAGACTGTACTGGCCACAGGACTCTTGTCTCAGACTGTACTGGCCACAGGACTCTTGTCTCAGACTGTACTGGCCACAGGACTCTTGTCTCAGACTGTACTGGCCACAGGACTCTTGTCTCAGACTGTACTGGCCACAGGACTCCTGTCTCAGACTGTACTGGCCACAGGACTCTTGTCTCAGACTGTACTGGCCGCAGGACTCTTGTCTCAGACTGTACTGGCCACAGGACTCTTGTCTCAGACTGTACTGGCCACAGGACTCTTGTCTCAGACTGTACTGGCCACAGGACTCTTGTCTCAGACTGTACTGGCCGCAGGACTCTTGTCTCAGACTGTACTGGCCACAGGACTCTTGTCTCAGACTGTACTGGCCACAGGACTCTTGTCTCAGACTGTACTGGCCACAGGACTCTTGTCTCAGACTGTACTGTGCCACAGGACTCTTGTCTCAGACTGTACTGGCCACAGGACTCTTGTCTCAGACTGTACTGGCCACAGGACTCTTGTCTCAGACTGTACTGGCCACAGGACTCTTGTCTCAGACTGTACTGGCCGCAGGACTCTTGTCTCAGACTGTACTGGCCGCAGGACTCTTGTCTCAGACTGTACTGGGCTACAGGACTCTTGTCTCAGACTGTACTGGGCTACAGGACTCTTGTCTCAGACTGTACTGGCCACAGGACTCTTGTCTCAGACTGTACTGGCCACAGGACTCTTGTCTCAGACTGTACTGGCCGCAGGACTCTTGTCTCAGACTGTACTGGCCACAGGACGCCCTCAATATTGCAAGGCTATCACTAGATTGCAATGCCAGGACGTCTTGTCTCAGACTGTACTGGCTACAGGACTCTTGTCTCAGACTGTACTGGCCACAGGACTCTTGTCTCAGACTGTACTGGCCACAGGACTCTTGTCTCAGACTGTACTGGCCACAGGACTCCTGTCTCAGACTGTACTGGCCACAGGACGCCCTCAATATTGCAAGGCTATCACTAGATTGCAATACTAGGACGTCTGCAGCCACCTCGGATTGATTTGTAAAGATTTGCGCTCAAGAGTTTCAAACCCAACGAATGAGTCGGCCGTCAGATTGACAGTCTCGCTGTTATTAGGCAAACATTTCATCTCGAGGGTCCTCAGACGCTCAAAGAGGCTCAGATGAAACGAGCGAGGGAACACGGACGCTGACTTGTCCATTTCATACTCGCCTGGCTTCATGGAGGTAGCTTGTGTGTTTTGGGTAACTAATGACCCATGCGGTGTAACGTGAGGTGGGGTGCAGTTGCACACACGAATAGCAATTATATATAATAGGCAGTGTTGTTAAAGCTACTTTTTAAAAGTAACACTGTTACAGCTACAGCTACTTGATCTTTGAAAGTAACTTAGCTACTTTTCAGCTACTGATTTTGTCAAGTAGCTCGCTACTTGTACAGCTACTCAAAAAACGTAGTGACGTTACTTTACAGCTACTTTCATTTTTTATAAAGGACCAAGAGTGCGTACTATTTATTGAAACGGTGGTACGGTCCGGAAGTGAGTCATTCTCATATCACAGTTCAGTGCTGGGGAGGCGGTTTTGGGACTATAGAGCAAGAAAGCCAATGTCAGTCGTCATTCCGAACCTGTGACGGTGGGAATTGTGGCGGGCGAAACAAACGTGTGTTTGTTTATTGCAAAAATAAAGTAGCGGCTACTTTTCGCTACAAATACTCGTATATAGTAGGTTGCTACTCGCTACTTTACTGCGTTTTCAAATGTAGCGCGCTACCAGTCTCGCTACCAAAAAAAGTAACATGCTACAAGTAGCGCGCTACTTGTAGCGCGTTACTTAACAACACTGATAATAGGGGGCTATAGGGAGTAGATTATGGATAGATGATAGGTGATGGATGATTGATGATGGATGATGGATGATGGACGATGGATGAGGGATGATGGACGATGGATGATGGATGATGGATGATGGATGATGGATGATGGACGATGGATGATGGATGATGGATGATGGATGATGGATGATGGATGATGGACGATGGATGATGGATGATGGACGATGGATGATGGATGATGGATGATGGATGATGGATGATGGACGATGGATGATGGATGATGGATGATGGATGATGGATGATGGATGATGGTTGATAGATGATAGGTGATGGATGATGGATGATGGATGATGGATGATGGATGATAGATGATAGGTGATGGATGATTGATGATGGATGATGGATGATGGATGATGGATGATGGATGATGGACGATGGATGATGGATGATGGATGATGGATGATGGACGATGGATGATGGATGATGGATGATGGATGATGGATGATGGATGATGGACGATGGATGATGGATGATGGATGATGGATGATGGTTGATTTGATAGTTGAAAGTTGATATATGAGAGTTGAGAGTTAATAGTTGATAGTTGATAGTTGATGGTTTATAAATGATAGATGATAGTTGATATATGATATATGAGAGTTGATAGTTGATAGTTTATAGTTGTTATATGATAGTTGACAGTTGACTGAAGAAAAATTCATCAATTTCCAGTCAACCGATAACAACACACAACCCGGTACTTGTGTTAGTGTTTGTAAGAACTTCCAAACACCAATCTTTAAGTTTTACCAGATAAAATTACTGATTAGCAAATAAATATTAGACACGTAAGAAACTTTGATTGCAAGACACTGAACCATAGAAGCAGACCATATTATACTGTTTCACTACTAATACTAAAGTCGCTGCCGTTGTCCTGGACTTCTACATCCTCAAATCTGACAACCACTTAAATCCCTACAAAGAAATGCAGCCAATCAAAATATATTACACAAGGCATTTTCTTTCACGGAAGGCTTTTGTTCAAGACGTTACTAAAGCAGCAAACGAAACCAAAACACCATTTGCAAGACGAATATCACATTTTACATTATCACAGAGGTTGGCTTCCACGCAGCTATGAAGTGGGATTAATTGGTTTTCTTCAAGTGTAAGTTTCGCGAAATAAAACAGAAGACCGACAAGAACCACATTTTCTGAAACCAAACAATAATGAAGATTTCATATGTAAATTTAAAGAATATTTTACGTTTCTTAATATTAGAAGATATGAATTTATTAGACATCACGGTAAAAGTTTTCGGAGCTAAAATTAGAAATGGAGACAACAGCATTCATTTCAGTTAGTCTCTGATTTAGGCCTAATTGAATTTGTAATTGAATCTTTCATTAGGACTGTGCTTGTTAAGACGCGATAGAAAGTTTCCCCGAAAGATGGCGCAAGTGTTCTCGGTCGTGGCGCTATCTGTCGGTGGTTAATTGAACCACGTTTCCGAATAAGCTTTTAATTTGCGGTATGAACATCAATCGGCTTCCTGCGTTCGAAACTCCGGTTCTCAACGTTATTAGGTGAATCGACCACGAGATTCAGTTACTTGGTCTGATAATCACTCAGTCTACTCCTCTAAGCTGCCTGGCAGACGCTCAATGGCAAACTGTAAACGTGAATGTAAACATTTTTGTGGTTATGAATGTAAGGTCCAGTCTTACAATGTCCCAATAACTACTTATTCGTCGAATAGCTTGTTGTCTCCATGGCAATCACCAATCAAAACCCTTGAAATCCTCCAAATAGCCTAATTGCTACAAATAACTTTGTTATTAGGAGATTGTAACACTAACCCTTAGGGCCGGTCTTACAATCTCCTAATTGGAAAGTTATTTGTAGCAATTAAGCTATTTGGAGGATTTCAAGAGTTTTGATTGGTCGTTGCCATGGAGACAACAAGCTATTCGACGAATAAGTAGTTATTAGGACATTGTAAGACTAGACCAAGTATAATAATGAGTATTATCCATTTTGTGACAAAATCATCCCAAAATCATTTCGGTATCTCTTCTCGCCAACGACCGACGTGATTAATAAGTAAACAAGTAACGCGACTGAACTGAAACGCCACCATGTTTCCTTACCGCGTGACGCGTGCAGTGCCGAACACACAACACGCGTGCTTCACCGCTAGACATGGTTTATCACTTACAGCAGCTGTTTGATTCACCCTAGTGATGCGTTGCTTCAGAGCTTTGTCCGGTATACATCACTGGGTAGAGTGTTGTGAGTGGATGTTTAGTTACTGCTCGAAGTGGAGGTGGATGTGGGGGTGGGAACTAATGGATTCTCTTTATTTTGCTTTATTAGTTTAGCATATTGTAGCATCAATTTGTTTCTTTTCATCAACACGTTGAATATGAGGCAGTATTGCCTTCTAATGGATAATTGTGCGCAGATATACAAAATCAATTCAATTGTAACCACTTAAAAGGGTTAGAATAAATTCGTAACTAAACCTTGTCTAGTAAGTAACTAGTAACCAACTACACTAAACATTTATGATTTATCAAATTAGTTCAAGAATTATATCTTTGGTAAGATAATTACTTCAACTAATACGCTTATGTTCTATTTCGTAAAAATAGTGATTAGCTTTAAGTTCCACTTCTTCAGAATAGATAGCTTCATTAAGAAACGAATTTAGAAATGTTCATGAATAATAATTGCATGCTTGTACTAAAATGAATAATAAAATAGAAGGTTTTACTGTGAAACTGTCCGAAAGGAACCGAAGGCTGATTAGTATTGATTGAGTCTGGCGCGCCCCCACTCTCAATGAGCCTCTCTTATCACCTGCAGGAGCTGATTGCACATGCAAAGATATGCACGGAGCGTTCTTTACTTCGTTCTTCATTAGAATGCGCGGGGCTCGACGGGCAAAATCAACGTAGCAAGAAGAATGTGCCCCCCCTCCGCACATCGGGGAGTTATTTGGAAGAGACAAGATGTGATCTTAGGCTTTTAGAAGAATGTTTAAGCGCTTTGCCTCCCTGGCATATTAAATAACATGTTCTTGGGGTTTAGATAATATTCGTTTTTGGCTTCTTGTTTGATATGAGGTCTTGCATAGGCAAACATGTTAGAGATACGTTTTCTTAGCGTTTTAGATGATACATTGGTGAAAACATATATTTTTGAAAATGATACAAAATGATAATTTTACAAGAAATTAGGTGTTCCCATTTCTATTGATATTTAGTTTAGATGTGCATTCTAACCCTTTAAAAAGTGACAATTGAATTGATTTTAAATATTGGCACACAATTTTCCATTAAAAGTGTAGAAACCACCTCATATTTAAGGTTTTGATGAATAGAAAAGGTTTTTGCAGCAAAGTGCTAAATACATTTAGAGAAAATTAATGCTAAAAGCCTTATCTCCACATATTATTGTTGCATATATTAATACCATAATTCTGTTAACATCTGTTCAATGAACTAAAGATTACATAGCTGTAAGTAAGGAACACACCAGTAATTAATGAAAAATGCATTTACGACAAAAACTATTATTCGTATTATTCTTTCTTAATAAATCGCCTTATTACCTCAGTGAGCTCAGATGGTAACAACAATCAGGTAGGTTTGCCTATATGTTAGGCTGATTAGCTATATGTTATCTGTAACTCAGCATTGAATAGCGTGAGGTGCGCAGGTCAACATACCTGCTACTCTAATTGGAAACTGCCATTTACAAGGACCCAGTGATTTCAGGATATAATTGCATTTACACTCACCGACATAAAATGAATGAAGGGTTTAACAGGAACATGCTTATCAAACCCTATTCGGGATATGTTGGAGTTCCTGGTTTGCGAGTCTATCCCTATAGCAATGACTAGAGTCCATATGAATGCCATTCAATGTGGCGTAACAGTGGTTTATTATCGTGTTGGGTATTGACACTTGTAAAACTTCGTTCTTGGTGGAGAGGATATTAAAAAAAGCTTCTAATATATTATTGGTTTCGCTAAACACACTCTAACTTTAGTCAGGCTTGTTTCAAGCTTGGAACCTACGAATAAGGCATTCCTTAAAGATTGATATACGCAACGCCTGGACCGTAGGTTAACCCTCTTCCCTTGATAGCTTTCATAGATACGGGAATCGCGCGTTCCCTGGTGTGCACGCTTAACTCACTGGGGGTCTCGTTGATAGAGAAGATATCTTTACTACCCGTGATTTATATATGCTGGCGACTGGACACACACTACCGAAATATCAACGATTTCGACTCTTTACCCCTCTCTGCAGTGTAAGTATAAATCAATAATAATAATAATAATAATAACAAAAAATAACAGGAGGCAAGTAGCTTACATAAAATACATGGAAGTGTAACTATAACTAAAACATTGCATTCAACCGCCATTTTGAAACAATAACAAGGGCCATTTGAAAGCAATCTGTTCTTCGACCACCAACTTGAAAATGTTTTCAGAGGTGGCGAGCACTATTCACAAGTGTCGACACTGGCGCTAGATTTCCATATCGTTGGAGTGGTCGAGATTGCAACTACCAGAGCGAGATGATTGCTCTTCGCACACCCAAGGACAACATTGATGTTGACATTCACAAGATGGCCCGTTCCATTTCCATCCCCCTCCCCTACCCCACCCCCACCCAGCATTACAGATCGGCAGTCTTTCACTGCTCCTCGCGGTATCAGAACCCACCCCACACGTATCACATGACGATAACACCGATATATGTTTTTCATTTATTTTAAACCAAAAAGTTTCAAAATTTAATCACCGCCAAACTTGTAAAATTCATATAAATTGGTGACCGTCACTGAAATTCATATTATTAATGTTTTAAAGACAAAAAACATATAAAGAAAGTTTTGATTATCAAGGCAAATATTTTTTAAATATGATGTTATGAATTCACTGTTTTTATCTAAATCATAATAGAAGTAGCCCAATTGTCTCAATCCACTTTTAGTAACAGGATATTCAAACTAGCCATGTGAAAAAAAACATGAAATATGGATAAAACCATTGAAATACAGTTAATTCTTAATAAAACAGATATTTGTTCAATCAAGAACGAATTTTTTCTCTAAAAAAAAAAACATTTTCACGGACTTCTCCTAATCAGGTAAAAATTACCATGTTTAAACTTTAAATCCCACTCTCGGCTTGTCCGGTGAAAGAAACCCCGACTAATGAAACCCCAGTGAACCTAAGTCTGTAAGCCGGTCAGACCCTCTGTACGACTCACCGCTGCGAGCTACTGATTGGCTGAACACAGAACCACGGAGCCTCTGTACGACTCACCGCTGCGAGCTTCTGATTGGCTGAACACAGAACCACGGAGCCTCTGTACGACTCACCGCTGCAGCTGCTGATTGGCTGAACACAGAACCACGGAGCCTCTGTACGACTCACCGCTGCCAGCTGCTGATTGGCTGAACACAGAACCACGGAGCCTCTGTACGACTCACCGCTGCGAGCTGCTGATTGGCTGAACACAGAACCACGGAGCCTCTGTACGACTCACCGCTGCGAGCTGCTGATTGGCTGAACACAGAACCACGGAGCCTCTGTACGACTCACCGCTGCGAGCTGCTGATTGGCTGAACACAGAACCACGGAGCCTCTGTACGACTCACCGCTGCGAGCTGCTGATTGGCTGAACACATAACCACGGAGCCTGTGTACGACTCACCGCTGCGAGCTGCTGATTGGCTGAACACAGAACCACGGAGCCTCTGTACGACTCACCGCTGCGAGCTGCTGATTGGCTGAACACAGAACCACGGAGCCTCTGCACGACTCACCGCTGCTAGCTGCTGATTGGCTGAACACAGAACCACGGAGCCTCTGTACGACTCACCGCTGCGAGCTGCTGATTGGCTGAACACAGAACCACGGAGCCTCTGTACGACTCACCGCTGCGAGCTGCTGATTCGCTGAACACAGAACTACGGAGCCTCTGTACGACTCACCGCTGCGAGCTGCTGATTGGCTGAACACAGAACCACGGAGCCTCTGTACGACTCACCGCTGCGAGCTGCTGATTGGCTGAACACAGAACCACGGAGCCTCTGTACGACTCACCGCTGCAGCTGCTGATTGGCTGAACACAGAACCACGGAGCCTCTGTACGACTCACCGCTGCGAGCTGCTGATTGGCTGAACACAGAACCACGGAGCCTCTGTACGACTCACCGCTGCGAGCTGCTGATTGGCTGAACACAGAACCACGGAGCCTCTGTACGACTCACCGCTGCAGCTGCTGATTGGCTGAACACAGAACCACGGAGCCTCTGTACGACTCACCGCTGCGAGCTGCTGATTGGCTGAACACAGAACCACGGAGCCTCTGTACGACTCACCGCTGCAGCTGCTGATTGGCTGAACACAGAACCACGGAGCCTCTGTACGACTCACCGCTGCAGCTGCTGATTGGCTGAACACAGAACCACGGAGCCTCTGCACGACTCACCGCTGCTAGCTGCTGATTGGCTGAACACAGAACCACGGAGCCTCTGTACGACTCACCGCTGCGAGCTGCTGATTGGCTGAACACAGAACCACGAAGCCTCTGTACGACTCACCGCTGCTAGCTGCTGATTGGCTGAACACAGAACCACGGAGCCTCTGTACGACTCACCGCTGCTAGCTGCTGATTGGCTGAACACAGAACCACGGAGCCTCTGTACGACTCACCGCTGCTAGCTGCTGATTGGCTGAACACAGAACCACGGAGCCTCTGTACGACTCACCGCTGCGAGCTGCTGATTGGCTGAACACAGAACCACGGAGCCTCTGTACGACTCACCGCTGCGAGCTGCTGATTGGCTGAACACAGAACCACGGAGCCTCTGCACGACTCACCGCTGCGAGCTGCTGATTGGCTGAACACAGAACGACGGTGTCACGTAATAGCGCCCGAGTGTTTTAGCACAGTGGCAGCTGGCTATAAAGTGATTTACACGCACGATTAACTACTTCAAAACACGTGAGAACCGTTTGCAAGAGACTCTAATAATGGCTTTGAAGATATAATATGTATTTATCTACCTTGCGTGTGGGTGCTATTTAAGGGTAAAGAGGACTTATAACTCGCTAAATAAAGGGGGTTTCCAGAACGCGACAAGATATTGAAAAAATGATTCATACCCATGTTTTGTGTCGGCTAAACAAGAATCTAGAAACTTTCATTTTTTTTTTTTTAAAGATTATTATTTCTGTAATTATTAATCTCCAAGAGTCAACGTTAATTGGTGTCATAACAACCGTTGACCGCAATCACTTACGTATTGGAATGAATCTGAAACTGCGTCGAGTGATTGTTGAATTCGGCTTCTCTTACGCCAACTCGACTAGACTTTCGAGCTGTATTTACAGACTGGAGTAATGCTGCTTACTAATTAACCCTGCCTAATGACCTTATGATTGCGTCATTGTATCCAGCCTGTCTACGCTGCTGATTATTACGATGCGCCGTGGTGTGTACGGATGTGACGTCACGAAGCTGTCGAGCATTGAACAGCAGACCAGGGTAAAATAGCGCTAATTAGTGCCCGGATACGATATAAAATGCTGCATGTTCTATGGACGGTGGATTTCATTGGACTAGAAGTTGCAAAAAAGCAAGCGGGAATTTCTGACAAGTCAGCGTAAAGTTCGAACGCGTTTAGTAAACCGATACTGATTAGTAGAGAAAAAGAAACAAAAACGTCATCACGTAAATACAATAATTGTGACTGTGAACAGTTAATGTCCGCTGTTTGCGGATACATAATTGTGTAGGCATATAATTAAATACTTATGTTGGCCAGTTGGCCATAAAATCTTAGTATTATGTTTCCCTCATACTGGCATACAACAACTAAGGTTAACACTCAGTTAGATCCAGGTCCAGTGAAGAAAACGGAAATTTCCTCAAATGAAAACGTTAGGGTTAACCGTAAATAAAATTCAATCGTTTTGTTTTATAAATAAATATGTGCAGACCTATGATGATAAAATATCTCACAAATGAATTTAATACAAATTTCAAGTAATCAGTCGGCTGTCGTTTCAATTCATCAAACTTCGTTAAGCTCCGCATGATTAAGCTCTGTTTGGTAACCGTGGTTTCAACATACATAACATCCTAATGCCTGGCAGTCTCTATGTTTGTTTGTAGAGTTCTCCGTTTACCGACTAATCAGAGTTTAAAACTTGGTGCAACCGGTCCTGTGGCGCGCAAGAAAAGCACGAGTATCAAAATAAAGGATATCATTTCTCTCCGAGTGGTAAAAGTCCGTAAAATACAACAATTCGTTCGACAAATCGTGGCTATTACTCATATTGTGGTGCAAAGCTCTTAAAACTGCCTCGCCACGCAATACTCCGCAAACAGCGGACTATTAGTTTTATTAATTACCCCCCACGTGTTGCTCGGGTCGGGTCCCATGAAATGAATAAATAACAGGCCCGGTAGCAAAGCAACACGACACAGTTATATCAAACTGCAGCGCGAATGTTTGAGCTAGTGCAAGTTTTTAGTTTTAATTTAGTGTTAGTTTAAACAACTCCAGCTTGATAAGTTTTGTGATCAGTGTAAGCAGTGTAATTTCTTATCTGTGCTTTCTCATTATTGTTTTACCTGCGTACTAAAACGAAAGCTTAATACTGTTTTAAGCACAATGTGGGAGAGAACAAGGCCGAGCCTAATCGACACTTGACTACGTTTTATGATTGAAGTCTGTAGTGGTGATTGCCTGATTGGACAGAATGTGATTACAGTAGTCTAGGTTGCGGCGGGTTGCGGCTAAATCAATACAATACAAGGCTAACTCTATAAGCTATTACTGTCTTTACGAACAGTAATAACAACAAGTATAAAGCAATTGTTTTGAATAATAATGTGTTCAGGGAGTCTCCATTTGACTCTTATGGCACTCGTTTCGTTTTTTATTTTTATCTCTTGTGAAAGCGGTCAAACGGAGTGACCGATCAAGTTGAAATTTGGGCAATTTACAAGCTGCTGAACGCCATTAGTTTGGTGGCAAAATCGGCCGGGAAGTTACTTATAATATTTTTCAAAAACAAAATGGCGGCAAACTTTGAGATCACTATGGTTTAGAAAATTGCCGTCCCGTCACGAACATGTTACTTTTATTGTGATCTAATAAGTATATTGGAGGTAGAAATTACATTTCTATTGATTTTCAGAACTAGAAACTGAAAATGGTATCACGGAACTCGGCTATATGTCGTAAGCATGAGCATACTTACGTTGGGCCAACTTTAGCCAACTACTCAGAGCAGTACTGCATAAAACGGACAAGTGACGAACATAATGAAGTTCTCTTGAACTGTTGTCACATCAGACAACAAGACGCTTGATCGCATTATGAGAAGGAACGAGGGGCTGAATTATTAACTGTGAGAACAGTCCCATATTCTCCCGTCCGTCGCGCGGCGCTAGTGTCGCGTGAGTTTCGTAAAGCTCCCTTTACAAAAGTTGAAAATAAAAAATCCTATAGATGGATACTGGTTTGATTTGCCAAATATTTCATTACATTCAAAATACATGTCAGTCGCCATGTGTGTTCGCAAAGAATCTCCGCTTACCAGATAATCATAGTTTTTAAAGTTGAAAGGTGTTTGATGAAACTCATGAGATGTCTATGAAAGCACTTGACACAGCAATAATGGAGCAGCTGCTTCTGTTGGGCTATTGCGTTCATACGCAACCTAATGCATCGTGGTCCTCACTCACAGGGCCGCATTCTAGACGTAAGTGCCCCCCCCCCCCCCCCCCCCCGACACATATTGCTATTACGGACTAATTTCATTTGGGGTTGACTTTGATATGTATCTCAGCTATAATGTATTGCGGTTATGTAGTCAAATATTGCCTGAGTTGAGCTCCATTACACGTTCATGTGTGTAGTGGCTTTGCCATGATAGAATATTGGTTTCAAGTGGCAGCACGCAGCTTTCTTCATCAGGAATATAATAAGTATAAAAAATACCCATTTCTAGCAACTCAGTTACAAGAACTGATCTGATTGAGGCACATTATACCATTCATTATGTGGCTCGTTACTATGAGGACTTCGAAGTCACCGTTTATCATATTTATGGATTACAGTCAAGCCGAAGTTAAAAACTACAACGGAAATCGGCAGTCGAACCTTAATTTTATGCATCGATTACAGGAATAAACCAAATACCTTACAATAATAATACTGGACACTGTCCATATTTAACATACAAGAAGGCGGCGACACGCAACACTAGCGCTACTAACGGCTTGAGGAGATATTTCGATGATGGCCGCTTGATTCAATGTTATTTTCGCACTTTAAAACTTGTTAGTAAAGCTAGCAATTACGCATCATTGTACTGAAAACATATGTAGTAGACTAAGTTATGATTGCCATTTATAATTATAACCAAATAAATCTAAAATAACTTTTAGTATTTAAGTAAAAGATGTGCGAAACAATGTGTGTATAACGAACATTACAGGTGCCGTTTATGTTATTACGCGACGCTTTTAGGGGGGTGAATGATGAAAAAGCGATGGTATAGGGTTGGGGACGGGAGAAATGTGTGACATCACATAAATCTCTATATATATGTATAAAAGCAAGTGTCTTACTGAGTGAGTGACTGACTGACTCATCAACGCACAGCTCAAACCGTTCAACCTAGGAACGTGAAATTTGGTAGGTTAGTGGCTATTATGACGAAACCACCCATTAACGAAGGATTTTTGAAAATTCTGTCCATAAGAGGATGAAAAAAGGGATTCAAGTAATTTTTAATAATACTTATATTTCAACAACAGAAGGTATTACAGACGTCAAAATTGGTACTTAGATTCTCCATTCAAAATATTTTTTTAGAAAATCATATTGGGAGTGAAAACAGGGGGTTGAATTTTTGTATGACTATACCTATGTCTCGAAAACGGGAGATGCTACAAACGTGAAAATTGATATTTAGGTTCCTTTTTACAAAATAAGAAACACGTGTTTTGCCATTTTCCGAAAATCCACTTAAGGGGTGAATACTGGGGGTGTTTTAAAATCTCCAAAACTGAACGTGTTACAGTTGTGAAAATTGGGTGTAAGTTTCAGCTTTAAAAATAAATAAACATGTGTTCCACCATTTCCCAAAAATCCAGTTAACGGGGGTGAAAAGAGGGGGTAAATTAAGAACACCAATATCTCAAAAACCGAAGGTGTTACATACGTGAAAATAGATGGTTCGATTCTCCTTCAAAAATAAAGGAATACATAGTTTACCACTTTCTTAAAATCCTGTTAAGGAGGATGAAGTAGAGAGGGTGAATTTTTAATCTCTAAAACCGAAGATATTTGAGACGTGAAAATTGATGCCTAGATTCTTCTTCAAAACTAAAAAAACATGTATTAAACCATTTTTCAAAAAACTAATAAAGGGTGGCGAAAAAGGGGGTATATTTTTAAAAATAAAGATGCAGCTATAACTCAAAAAACCGAGACAGTTACTCTTTGAATATTGGTATTAAAATTCTAATTTAAAAACAAAGAAACACATGTTATACCATTCTCTGAAAGTCCAGGTAACCCCCTTACGTAACTTACGGAGCGGGGGTGTTTTTTTTTCTTAAATCGCTATATCTAATAACTGATTATGGTAAACGTAACAGACTTGAAAATTGGTATAGTTATTTCTTGTATCACAAAGAAATAAGTTTTTTAATATTGTTAGCAAATCCAATTAAGGGGTGAAAACAGGGGGTAATTTCTTTAAAAGTCACAAACGGAACATGTTATGGTCGTTAAATATGGTATTTAGATTCTCCTTCAAAAACATATAAACAATTGTATTACAATTTTTGAAAATACAGTTTAGGGGGGGGGGGGGGGGGGGGGTAAAATAAGAAATGTATATTCACAGGTGGTGAATTATTATATTCTATAACTATTATTATATAACTGGATTTTTGTAAAATGCTAAAACATATTTCTAATTGTTTTTAAAATTGCCTAAATACCAATTTTCATAGTTACATCAGTTTTTAAACAACCCTCTTTTTCGCCGCCCATTACTGGATTTTCGAAAGATAGTAAAATGTTTTTTTCTTTATTTTTAAAGAAGACTCTTTGTACCAAATTTTACTTTTGGAACATCTTCGGGGTTTTGAGTTAAAAAAAAAAAAATCACCCCCTCATTCTATCGCTCCTTTTCAACCCTCTTGAGTGGATTTCAGGAAAATGGTACACCACATATTTCTTCATCTTTAATGAAGAATTTAACTACCAATTGTCACGTCTGTAACATCTTCGGTTTTTGAGATATGGTGTTCTCATGATCGGAAAATCACCCCCTCTATTCACCCCCGTTCACTGAATTTTCGTAAATATTGTAAAACTGTGTTCCTTTATTTTTGGAGGAGAATCTTACTATTAATTTTTACGTCTGTTACATGTTCGGTTTTTGAGCTGTAAAATCACCCCCCGTGTTCATCCCCCCAATTGGATTTTCGGAAAATGGTAAAACACGTGATTCTTTATATTAAAAGAAGAACCTAAATACAAATTTGCACCCATATGTCGTCTTTGGTATTAGAGTTATAGATATGCTCATAAAAAATTCAACCCCCGTTTTCACCCCTCTTAACTGGATTTTCGTAAAATGGTATAACTACTTTTTTTTGTTTACAATGGAGAGCGTATGTACCAATTTTCAGGTCTATAGCACGTTTAGTTGTTGAGATATAGGTAGTCTAATGAAAAACATCCACCCCCTTTTTAACCCCCTTAGGGTCGGAATTTTTAAAAATCCTTTCTTAGGGATTGACTTCATTATAAGAGCAACGTAATTTCAAATATTATAATAGTCTACCCATCGGTATTTGTTACGTATCTTCGTAACAATATTCTTATCATGTTAGGATCTCCTCGTGCCGCTTGAGAGCAGCACTACCTACGTGTCGCAGCAAATTTAGGCCAGTGTCCCGTATTATTGTAGTAAGGTATTTGAATAAACCTACCGATCGCAAACCGCAAGAAAAAAAAAACATGAAAACAAAATCCGAACAAAACGAGTGCCGTGCAAGTAGAATGGAGACGTGGCGTAAAATGTCTCCTAAATAACAACGCTTATAATATGTAATATTGTTTAGAATTATTGGTATTTATGTTATATTTTAATTTTTTTATTTTTATGCTAGTAATTTTATTTTGATCTGCCAACCCGTCACATCTCGTTAATAATATTTGTACAATAAGGGTGATACCTTGTACGGGTTATAATCACAACAGACTATCGACTCGAGCGCCCCCTGTCTCGGTGAAGCTGATTGGATTTATTAACGAAGAATCACGGACATCTCCTTCACTTTGGGGGTGGCTGAACTGGACGCCCAAATAATCGACCCCCACCCCCCGATGCTCAAGGTTTCAACATTTCGCGTAGCCAAACGTTTGTGGTACAACCAAAGGGGTACCCAAACACTTTAGTCCAAATACTATAAATATATATTAATTGCGAGCATATTAGCAAGAAATTAGTTAGTGGGACGTAAGTTTATAATGACATGTATTTTGATCAATACAGCACCAGTGGCAGGACTAGACTAGACCGACGTTAAAGGCCTCTTATCGCCAAGAGCGTGTAAAGTAATATTCTTACAAAACTACAAACAAAATTAGTGTTCTCTTAAAATTGTTTTCTTAGAGCCTTAGATTACAAAATGGACATATTTATTAACATTTTTTTCGTCTTCAGCAAAGAAGCGTCAGGGCTCTATAAAGTTTGATAGAAAACATTCCAGTTTACAGCATCAGAGTTTGGAGCTCAAATCATCGCAGGTCGTTAGAAACAAGAACTATACGACAATATTATTATTTCAATGATAAATTGCATTTCCCTCGATGAACCTACATTAAATATCCATTTATATAAATTTAGCTTGAAAAACAACTTCTGCAATAGTATATATATCACAGCGCCAATAATCAAAGGGTCATCAGTGTTTGTGCGCTCGAGTTTCATCCCCGTGATTGATGAGGTTTTTCCCCGCTAGGATCGCACAGTCGCAGACATGTAGACATGATGGGTATAGCAGTGAACTGCTGCACCGATATTACTGACTGAACGATCAAAGATGCCGCTCTTGGCTAAGATCTGAAGGGAGGTATCGTCGAAGCCAATATAAATATATTGTTTGTGCCAGTGGCACAATATAATCGTAATGTCGTAATGATTTAGCATCATAAAATGTACGATTGCGATTCCTATACCGACGATTGTGGTTACTGGTTAGGGCTTTATGATTGAAGTAAGCAAGCACATAGGCCCTTGGCTGTAAGACTAAGCTGCTATAACGTTGAGGGCCAATCAAGCTCTTTTACACTGAGGAAGCTTATCTCATTTGGAGCAATGCCAAAGAATGTGATCTACGTCTTCGGAAATCCCATCTCTACCATTCTTCTAAAGTTAGAGAAGAACTACGAGAAAACTTCGTTCGGTGGGCATTGCCTAGGGCGGGAATCGACCTAGTTCTAAGTATCGTGTTGGTGCAGATATCGGCTAGGTTAGTGTGCTGGGGGCTGGGGGCTGGAGGCAGCACCCAAGGAACAAACGGCCACCTCTAGCAGAGTAAGCTGAGTGCAGTTATCGGCTAGGTTAGTGTGCTGGGGGCTCATTCACACACGGTCACCTCTAGCAGGGTAAGTTGAGTGCAGTTTCTAGTAGTTACATGACTATCAGGGTATATCTTACGGGGGTTTGGCGTAGCGCAGAGTTTGCCCCCCCCCCCCCCCCCCGCGACTTGCAAATAAATCACCTCTAAATCTACCTTTATGGCGTACTTTAGCGGCTTTTCGAGTCCTGTCGCCCCGATACTGAGTTTGAAACTAAAATATCACTTGCATATACCTTGTTAGTAATTACTTGCTGGTAAACATCGTTATATACGTACAGTATAACAGTATAACGATATCCTCGCTGAAACTCAGTCGCCGCTATAAGGATATTCACTGGAGAAGTCATTAACTTGACCCTCCCACATTTGTGTTATAACATTTGACCCTCTAACCGTTTTGTGCTCCATTGAAGATGTCCATGAAAATGTACAAATAGCAGTTCTACGTCTACTTTTAATTTTGTATTTTCTTTACGCAAATGTACAAATAACTAACTTATTCTAAAAACGTGTAAATTATGATGGTGCTAGTTTTTAGCGGCCAAACGGACAATGAAGCTGTTCACTTCTACGCGCGTTGATGAACATCACATCTTCCATCCCTCTCTAATCATCATTCATATCTCTCTCGGTTCAACAATGTATTTAGCGAGCTGATGTGTAAATGGTGGCCGGTTGTTTGCATTCGGAGTCACATTACAGGGACATCCCCCTCTAAACTACGTCAGCGCGCGTTCGTCTGTTGACAGCCATTACAGCCGGCCACTACTTCACGAGGCAGCTCAATTACTTTACTATACTTGATTATTTGTTGTTTTACAACGTTACTAGACAGCTAGGTCATACGATGTCACCTCTTATGACAGGCAGAGCTACCCTGGACGAATTCTACCCCGGGCCCAGACAGAGTTAGCTACTTCTCATCTATTGCAATCATGCTATTCGAGAGGATTAGGGTCACTTGGTAACCATGGTTTCAACAAGCATCAGTGAATGGCGGTCACCATGTTTGCAGAATTGCAGCAGATTGAGTTTTAAAAAGTTGGTAAAACCTGCCCTAGATGTGATAAATGACGATGAAGGACAATTACAAAATACCTGTGCCTTATTCTGGATTCGAGCCCACGTCCCTAGGTGGCATAAGAAAGCATCCTAACTCCACATGCGGCACCGCAAACGGCAGAGGGTGATATGTGTCTAAGCTGAAGGCTGGCGTTCTGTGTCTGACAGGTCAGGAATATATACAAGCCAACTCATTTATATTGTATTGTATGGATCGTGAAGAAACTGCAGGTTTATACCAACTTGTATTATATGAACATTATGGTCAGTGAACATGATTGCTTTATATGCAGGGGAATAAGTATAGCTGATGAGTTTGGAATCTAAATTCAATTACTCCGTATTCTTCATATTTGTCGTTTTGGGAATCTTAAAGAAAATACGTACGTCACAAACTCTGCTTAGCTATATAAATATAAAGCCCGCTCGTCGTAAGCGCAATACAAGTAACTGCACAAGTGTAACACAACACAACGCACACTTTATATCCAATTTATCTTCTTTTTTTGGCAAAGTCGCAAGAACGCTACACAATACTGAAACTAGCTGGATACAGTTTTCTAAAAGCTGACGCCAGCGACACACGGGGCTCACATTTGAAAACAAGTTGTAAGAACTTATTTCTTTCTTTGCTTTACTTTATCATGGTGTTCCATTCAAGTTTCCAAGTTGATGACACACTTAAAACATTTTCCAAAACAAACACTTTGTTTAGAAGCATTTCCAAAACTGTACAAATAATTCGATAGTTCGATAATTCTATACATTTCTCGCATTTTCGACAACCACGAAACGCTGTTTGGACACGTTCGGTTGCTATCACCGATGTGATACAAAGGGATGCAACTGTACGAACTGCGTTATTTCTTTCAATCAAACTGACACAATTATTCCCAATTATGAACTGTGATGCGCTGATCTCATAAAGAGCAGCATTTTAATGGCGGTCAACTAAAACAACCCTTTCACAGATTTACATCCAGCTAAGCTGTGGTTTGAAGGCGATAAACAAACACGGCCGGTTGTTTCATCCCAACAAACTCCGATGAGCAGATCCTAGTTTCGTTGTTTGGTTTTGTTCTCTGCTGGAGCAATATTACTCTACTGTTCAATGTGAATGTGGAAATGTGGAACTCCTAACTATGTCAGTGCCAAATAAGGAAATTAAGAAAAAATACCTTAACTGCCCTTGATATCGCCGCCAAACTGGCCCGGAAGGTTAGGTTAGGCTAGATCGAGAGGTTGACAACTTAAAAAATCAGTGTTCACTTGAGAAAACTGTAAAAATGATTAAAAAAAATGCTACATAATCACCAAAACCGAACAAAAATCACTGAAATAAGAAAATCATTATGTCAAAAAAATATTATATATTAAAAAAAGAATGATAGAAAAAATGTAAAGAACACGCTAGAAAAAACTACTGGAAATAAGTCTACACTGAAGTTAGAGCGTGTTCAGCGAAGCCAATGATATTATGCAAAGGTTATTTTAGTATCGTTGACAGTCTACAATCTGCACCCAACACTGCTAACAAATGTGGTAATAACATGGCAAGACACTCTTTGCGTAATTGCCAGGTTGCCCACATGAGAAGACTGTAGCCTCACTGACTTACTCCTTGTTTAAAGCGACAAATATCGGCAATTGTAAACAGTACACAGTACGCAGTACACAGTACACAGTACACATCTTGAGCATCTTTGGGCAGCTACTCTACACTCTACACTCTACACTCTACACTCTACACTCTACACTCTTCAGTGTACCGAACAATGTCCGAGCTGAAACCTCGGGTTGTATAACAACGATTGATGACGTCATTCTCTCCAGCTGTCACTCATTGCATCATCACTTTTATGGCAACATTAGTTAAGTGTAAGCAAAGCTGTCGCCACATTTTTCAATAAAATGCTAATTCCAAACATAATTAACTCTAGCGGTAACGGAATTGCTGAAGTCTTTTTACGAGCAAAATTAGTTTTTGACATCGACATCTTTTAAAACATTTTATATTAAGTTTGGGTTTTTGATGATACCTGCAATGTCCTAACGTAATCAGTTTTAATCAGAAAGGTTATGATATCAAACTCACACAAAATTAATACTGACATTGATGTTTCAATAGTTCTATAAAACTAGGAAAACGCTACAAATGAGACCCGGGTTGAAAATTGAGCGGTCTACTTTAATGTGTAGGCAGGCATGTTTTGTGTTAGCATATTCGTCTTCTGTTGACAGCTCAATTAATGTAATCATACATTTGGCTGTGACTTCACGGGAATACTCCCCAGGATCGCTTCCTACTTTACGCATTGTTGTCACTATTTCTATATATATTATATTCCTTCCCGTTGTAAAATTATTGAAAAATAAAAAAAAAATATATAAAAAAAATAAAATATATTGAGATTCGTACCGTATCAGTCGCGATGGACGTTGCCAAGAGCTTCTGAAGAGAAGCCGGTTGACAACTGGCGAGTACCATAGACAACTGCATCTAAAAAGTGCGGGCTAAGTCCTAGTACTTTCAAAGGGGATGCAAGCTCGCACGTTATGTGCGTGAGTCAGAGAACGCAATGGATAACGCGTCTTTTAATAACTACAGTGTGACTCCCCCCCAACGCTTGGCTGGCTATACAACCTGGGTATCTTAACCTTGAATAGTGAAAAGGTTAAGCCAAACACAATGGTTAAGCCTTTGTGCACTTAAACTAGGCGTCGAAAGCAGTTCGCTCCTTTAATTTCGACGTATTTACCGACCCTTAGGCCAACATAAAAAACCCATCACTTCGCTAAGCGTCATCAATATTCTTTCAGATTCAAGATGGCGGATAGAGAGGGAGGAATAGATAAGTGGAGTTTTAGAGGAGGGTGGGTTGGGGGGATTTTGTCCACTATAGGATGGTGATGATATTTTATCTTTACTTCTCATACTCAGCGCGTAATATCACACGAGGCTCTAATTCGGGAGATGTCAACTCTCCCTTCAAACAGTAATATCAGTGCCGGACAACAGTTCTCATATACCAACTGTTGATTGACATTTGTCAATTAGAATAGTCATTATTATTTTGGTTTATTATTATGTGAGTATGTGTGTGCCATTACAGTGACGTGTGTACTATGCTAAATACTAAGTGCGGATAGTCTTTACAATCAATTATACATCCAGCGATGTTAATGTTATATCCAACTGAGTTTTACACAGGTACAATATATAATATTTTTATTTGTAATGGTGAGGCTACCCCCCGCTATGTATTATTGTATAACTGGACGTTAATGCTAAACAATGTCCACCCCCGCTGGTTTGTAAACCCTGACATTAAGCATTTCTTTGTAATGTTTTAATTCAAATTGTTTTTTAATTACTATGACAAGGAAAACGTCACAGTTATATAAATCCATTACACAAGTGGATATTGTTTAGCGGATCTACTATTGTAATTATTATACATACAGAAATGAATATGTGGAAATACGACAATACAAACATAACATCCGTGTCAGACAGCCATAAATAAAATTATGAATTGTTTTGCTTGCACGACCACTTCAGTGTTGTGTTCCACAGCCAACATCGATCTCACTCAAAAAACGGAAATTAAGTTGGTGCAGGGTTATCCGTAACGTGTTTTCAATGTATTATGTGTTGGCCTGTATCAGCCGTCCAAAGACAATTCAATTATGTAAACGCATGTGATACCTACATTGTGGGCACACACAATTCAATGTTGTAAACGCATGCATGTGATACATTGTGAGCACACACAATTCAATGTAAAACGCATGTGATATATTGTGAGCACACACAATCAATGATGTAAACGCATGTATGTGATACATTGTGAGCACACACAATTCAATGTTGTAAACGCATGTCTGTGATACATTGTGAGCACACACAATCCAATGTTGTAAACGCTTGTGATACATTGTGAGCACACACAATTCAATGTTGTAAGCGCATGTGATACATTGTGAGCACACACAATTCAATGTTGTAAACGCATGTGATACATTGTGAGCACACACAATTCAATGTTGTAAACGCATGTGATACATTGTGAGCACACACAATTCAATGTTGTAAACGCATGTGATACATTGTGAGCAGACACAATTCAATGTTGTAAACGCATGTGATACATTGTGAGCACACACAATTCAATGGTGTTAACTCATGTGATACATTGTGAGCACACACAATCAATGATGTAAACGCATGTATGTGATACATTGTGAGCACACACAATTCAATGTTGTAAACGCATGTCTGTGATACATTGTGAGCACACACAATCCAATGTTGTAAACGCTTGTGATACATTGTGAGCACACACAATTCAATGTTGTAAGCGCATGTGATACATTGTGAGCACACACAATTCAATGTTGTAAACGCATGTATGTGACACATTGTGAGCACACACAATTCAATGTTGTAAACGCATGTGATACATTGTGAGCACACACAATTCAATGTTGTAAACGCATGTGATACATTGTGAGCAGACACAATTCAATGGTGTTAACTCATGTGATACATTGTGAGCACACACAATCAATGATGTAAACGCATGTATGTGATACATTGTGAGCACACACAATTCAATGTTGTAAACGCATGTCTGTGATACATTGTGAGCACAAACAATTCAATGTTGTAAACGCTTGTGATACATTGTGAGCACACACAATCCAATGTTGTAAACGCATGTGATACATTGTGAGCACACACAATCCAATGTTGTAAACGCATGTGATACATTGTGAGCACACACAGTTCAACGTTGTGAACGCATGTGATACATTGTGAGTTCACTTGTAGGCTTGATATTTAAATGCTTTTGAAATTGATAGAAAGTAGGTTTTATTTTTATATCCAAATAAAACCTACTGCAAATTCTAGTATGCTATTGATTTGCCGAACCAACGATGACTGAAAACTGTGTTTTCAGAATATATCCAACGTCCAACTTAAGATTTATTGATACAACTTGGTTGTTCCGTTTTTGCGTTGGAAGAGGGAAATATTTAGTCTTGTTTCACGTATGTATGAACGACGTCTACACCGACTCCGAGACTGGATATTTATAGAAATCAACCAATAAATCTCCATCGCGTCACTACACATTTGGTTTTGTTCCGTTGGGTTCGTATCCGTGATCGATCAGGCATCGAATCGTAAACTACAGTTCCTGGCTTTGCCACGTGAAGCTCTTTCAACTGCATAGATCGCCCGCTTGTCATCTCGATTAGCTTCGTTACCAAAATGAAAGGCGTAAAGTCTAAATGTTTCCATTGTGTTTGCTATCTCTCATACGATAACGGGATCGCATAAAGCAGGATGTGGAGATGAGGGGTGGACACTGGGACACTAGGACACTGGGACACTGGGACACTGGCACACTGGGACACTGGGACACTGGGACACTGGGACACTGGACTGTGCTTGAGTAGGAGAGATGGTGGGAGGACAGGGATACATGAAGAGAATTGTTGGAAGACAAGAGAATGTTGGGAATTAGTCTGAAATTTAGGGACTATTATGAAGCAAGAAATGTAAGTGCTAAGCTTGGCAGGCTGGCACTAATTTAATTTATGCCCTAGTATTGAGACAACCACCATTGATGTACATATGTATTATCTCATAATGTTTGTATCATGTGCCCCTCTTCAGGTGGCTAACTAGGTGTAAAGGGTATTTGGATGGTTGCCAAGGAATGGTTGAGGTCTGCCCTCAATCGAAAAAAACTTCGACTCAGGATCGAACCAGTGGCCTCCCCAATTACAGTCACGCACGCTACCTCTGAGCCAGCTTGCTAAACAGCTAAGCTTTGGCCGCCCCAGCTTACTTCGCTTCTTCACAGTCGCCATCGAGCTAAGCCGCGGTTTTAATTCCGCCAGAAATTACTTCCCGAAATTGCCAATCTGAGCAGCCCTGGGCCACAACATTGTTCAGGCTATTCTACAAATTACGTTTCTCCATTACTGGTTTTGCTATTATTGATTCGCGGGGCTGATTACAGTGAAATTTATTTCAAGCCCGCTTCTCCGCTAACGATGCAAACAAATTAACAAGGAGATTGAGTATGGTAATGTGATAAACAGACTCGACGTCATAAGTAGGTGAATGTTTTAGTCGTATTGATAAAACAAGGCTGCCGCGTCATGGAATCAGTTGGACATGCAAGGCCAATCATTGCTCCCCCTGATTGGCCTTCTGAACCTTCTGAAACACAAATGGTTTCACGGCGACCTCAAATCAGTTCATACCGCCCATTTCATGCACCCTGCTTCAAAGAAAACCAACCGATTATCGGCGTTCTTTCACACACTCGTAAATACGGTGTTCCGCTTATAGAGTGCACGAGTCTTAGTAGTCACCCCCGCTGTGTTGAGGGTTGCCAGGTATCCAATATACTGTCAAAAGTTTTACTACTCGATCTGTTTCGGATCTAGAGAAGTATAGAATCAAGCTGGCACTCTTTGGGCTCTGCTTCTTCGTTAGAGTTGGGACATTACAAGCGAGCTGAAGAGCTATCGTGGGAATGCCGCACACCAGGTTTATGTTTGCGCCTCTCATTCCAGACGCGTTTCAACCGGTTGCAAGTTGCGCCCGGCTTGCGGCACACGACGCCACGTTACAACCGCCTAAAACTAGGGCCCAGGGCCCAGATTCACAAAGGTGCCTAAGTGCTAAGACGTCCTAGTTTAGGCAAATCTTAGTGATATAAATCACCAATATGTCATTCTGCAATGTTATAAAGATAAAATATAGTAAAATATGAACAATTTAACTAATAATATTTGATTTGTGAATGTGTATTAATACCCAGACATGATTTATCTTGATTTATCTAGCTAGGATTTGCCTAACTTAGGACAACTTAGAGTTACGCATCTTTGTGAATCCAGGCCCAGGTGTCTATAACTCAACTCAGTCATGGGTTGGGGATCAAAGTTAATGCATGGAGGCGGTTTCTATTGTCCCTACCCAAAAGTTGTGTCCTACCCTGCTTCTGAATATCTGAACAATAAGTTGTCTTGATTTATATATTTATTCTATATTGGCAACAGGACTGAGATCCCACTAGTATACAAATCTCATATTTAGGGACTGATGAATGATGATGAAGAAGGGAGGAGAAATGTGAGACCTGGGTTCGATTTCCAGCGGGGTCGGTTTTTTACATTCTGTGTCTTGTATGATTTAACTTAAACTAGCTTTATGGATAATGTATACAGATAAAGCAATGGTAATAATTGTTTGCCCCAACTGGGCATCGAGCCCAGATCGCCAGCTCTACGTACCGGTACTTCTCCATCTGTATGTATATGGTGCTTTAGGCTTTCAGGGCCGCTGGATATGGATGAATGTTCTGCGGTGATTTGACTGTGATGTGAGTTTATGACTTTATAGAAACCCTTCTTCTCGACGTTTCTTATCAAATCCATCAACTCACTTGATAGGGCAATCACCCCAGAACCTTCATATCAAACCCAGGTCTCCCACTTGTCGAGCGGGCACTCTGACACTGAGCTACAGAGGTGGCGATTTACAATCTGGGTTGTTTGTTGAGTGTAATTTGCATTGTTTACAACAAGTGAAGATTCCCAGCGGAGTCGGTATTTTACTTTTTTTCTTATATTATGTACCATCATAATAACCTCATAGTTAGCTTACTATAAAAACCGTATTTCAGTTTCATATGTCATTCTCATTTTTACCATGCGTACATTCACACAAAAACCCGTGACCAAAACTGAATGAGGTATTTTTATATACTTAAATGTTTACGTTATTATTTTCTACACTTCCAAGACTTTGACTACAAAAAAGTCCCACTTTCTACATTTAGTAAAATATAAGTAAAAACTTATTGTGTTTATATAGACCACGTTATGCTGTATAAAACCAAACTTCTAGCTTCGTGTTACCTACTTTGTGGGCCATTATACGGCAGTCATTCATAAGTCAGTTCTAATCTATCCCCCCCCCCCCCCCGCCCACGCATTGTCTCGGGTGATGAGTATAATTAACATGCATGAGACGTAAACCCCACACATCGTTACCACAGCCTTCTATAAACAAATCCAAAGTAACTTACTTGCGAGAATCCAGCCAATTACAACGAAAGATTATTAAAGGATATTATTCTATTGGCAATTTAAATCTAAAACCACCTAATTACATACTGATTAATGTTTAGTACACATTTTGTAAAAGACTACGTTAATTCTCAACCTTTAAACATGTAAACTAACGACTACTTTTACCTCCGCATGAATGTCGTTGCGCTCTCGGCAAAATGTCACGTCACTAATCCCCCCACGCACGTGCGACCGTCAGGAGTAAAGACAGTAAACAAACTCACCTTGCGTAAGTGCGTGCGTGTGAGCGTGTGTGTGCGTGTGCGTGTGTATATCCAATCAGGTTAATTTGTCGTCGAAGAATCCTAAACACTAAACACTCATGAATGAATCACTGTCAAAACACTTATAAATAAATCACTATCAACATAAAACGAACCAGTGTTTTCTTTTAATAAACACTAGAATAAATCACCAGTTAGATGTAATACAAATACACGTGTTCCGAACCACATTGCACTTGACTAGTTAAGGATTAGCCCGAGAAACAAAGATAGTCGTTCGGCGTCGCGACGCGCCAAGTCCAACTCCTTCCGTCTTGGCTGGATCCTGAATCACATTTGATGCGGCGCTTGATCGGCGGCCCGCCAGGCGTCGCGTCGTGTCCGATAAACACAGACCGACCGTGGAGCATCGAGCGCTGTATACACGCACACCTGACTGTAGCTACCACGTGCAAGACACGTGGGGAGACTGTCGTAGACCAGACTGTAGCTACCACGTGCAAGACACGTGGGGAGACTGTCGTAGACCAGACTGTAGCTACCACGTGCAAGACACGTGGGGAGACTGTCGTACACCAGACTGTAGCTACCACGTGCAAGACACGTGGGGAGACTGTCGTACACCAGACTGTAGCTGCCCCGTGCAAGACACGTGGGGAGACTGTCGTACACCAGACTGTAGCTACCACGTGCAAGACACGTGGGGAGACTGTCGTAGACCAGACTGTAGCTACCACGTGCAAGACACGTGGGGAGACTGTCGTACACCAGACTGTAGCTACCACGTGCAAGACACGTGGGGAGACTGTCGTACACCAGACTGTAGCTACCACGTGCAAGACACGTGGGGAGACTGTCGTACACCAGACTGTAGCTGCCCCGTGCAAGACACGTGGGGAGACTGTCGTACACCAGACTGTAGCTACCACGTGCAAGACACGTGGGGAGACTGTCGTAGACCAGACTGTAGCTACCACGTGCAAGACACGTGGGGAGACTGTCGTACACCAGACTGTAGCTGCCCCGTGCAAGACACGTGGGGAGACTGTCGTACACCAGACTGTAGCTACCACGTGCAAGACACGTGGGGAGACTGTCGTACACCAGACTGTAGCTACCACGTGCAAGACACGTGGGGAGACTGTCGTACACCAGACTGTAGCTACCACGTGCAAGACACGTGGGGAGACTGTCATAGACCAGACTGTAGCTACCATGTGCAAGACACGTGGGGAGACTGTCGTACACCAGACTGTAGCTACCACGTGCAAGACACGTGGGGAGACTGTCGTACACCAGACTGTAGCTACCACGTGCAAGACACGTGGGGAGACTGTCGTACACCAGACTGTAGCTACCACGTGCAAGACACGTGGGGAGACTGTCGTACACCAGACTGTAGCTGCCCCGTGCAAGACACGTGGGGAGACTGTCGTACACCAGACTGTAGCTACCACGTGCAAGACACGTGGGGAGACTGTCGTACACCAGACTGTAGCTACCACGTGCAAGACACGTGGGGAGACTGTCGTAGACCAGACTGTAGCTACCACGTGCAAGACACGTGGGGAGACTGTCGTAGACCAGACTGTAGCTACCATGTGCAAGACACGTGGGGAGACTCTCGTAGACCAGACTGTAGCTACCATGTGCAAGACACGTGGGGAGACTGTCGTAGACCAGACTGTAGCTACCATGTGCAAGACACGTGGGGAGACTGTCGTACACCAGACTGTAGCTACCACGTGCAAGACACGTGGGGAGACTGTCATACACCAGACTGTAGCTACCACGTGCAAGACACGTGGGGAGACTGTCGTACACCAGACTGTAGCTACCACGTGCAAGACACGTGGGGAGACGTTCATACACCAGACTGTAGCTACCACGTGCAAGACACGTGGGGAGACTGTCGTACACCAGACTGTAGCTACCACGTGCAAGACACGTGGGGAGACTGTCGTAGACCAGACTGTAGCTACCACGTGCAAGACACGTGGGGAGACTGTCATAGACCAGACTGTAGCTACCACGTGCAAGACACGTGGGGAGACTGTCGTACACCAGACTGTAGCTACCACGTGCAAGACACGTGGGGAGACTGTCGTAGACCAGACTGTAGCTACCATGTGCAAGACACGTGGGGAGACTGTCGTAGACCAGACTGTAGCTACCACGTGCAAGACACGTGGGGAGACTGTCGTACACCAGACTGTAGCTACCACGTGCAAGACACGTGGGGAGACTGTCGTACACCAGACTGTAGCTACCACGTGCAAGACACGTGGGGAGACTGTCATAGACCAGACTGTAGCTACCACGTGCAAGACACGTGGGGAGACTGTCGTACACCAGACTGTAGCTACCACGTGCAAGACAAGTGGGGAGACTCTCGTACACCAGACTGTAGCTACCACGTGCAAGACACGTGGGGAGACTGGCGTAGACCAGACTGTAGCTACCACGTGCAAGACACGTGGGGAGACTGTCGTACACCAGACTGTAGCGACCACGTGCAAGACACGTGGGGAGACTATCGTACACCAGACTGTAGCTACCACGTGCAAGACACGTGGGGAGACTGTCGTAGACCAGACTGTAGCTACCACGTGCAAGACACGTGGGGAGACTGTCGTACACCAGACTGTAGCTACCACGTGCAAGACAAGTGGGGAGACTCTCGTACACCAGACTGTAGCTACCACGTGCAAGACACGTGGGGAGACTGTCGTAGACCAGACTGTAGCTACCACGTGCAAGACACGTGGGGAGACTGTCGTACACCAGACTGTAGCTACCACGTGCAAGACACGTGGGGAGACTATCGTACACCAGACTGTAGCGACCACGTGCAAGACACGTGGGGAGACTGTCGTAGACCAGACTGTAGCTACCATGTGCAAGACACGTGGGGAGACTGTCGTACACCAGACTGTAGCTACCACGTGCAAGACACGTGGGGAGACTGTCGTACACCAGACTGTAGCTACCACGTGCAAGACACGTGGGGAGACTATCGTACACCAGACTGTAGCGACCACGTGCAAGACACGTGGGGAGACTGTCGTAGACCAGACTGTAGCTACCATGTGCAAGACACGTGGGGAGACTGTCGTACACCAGACTGTAGCTACCATGTGCAAGACACGTGGGGAGACTGTCGTACACCAGACTGTAGCTACCACGTGCAAGACACGTGGGGAGACTGTCATAGACCAGACTGTAGCTACCATGTGCAAGACACGTGGGGAGACTGTCGTACACCAGACTGTAGCTACCACGTGCAAGACACGTGGGGAGACTGTCGTACACCAGACTGTAGCTACCACGTGCAAGACACGTGGGGAGACTGTCGTACACCAGACTGTAGCTACCACGTGCAAGACACGTGGGGAGACTCTCGTAGACCAGACTGTAGCTACCACGTGCAAGACACGTGGGGAGACTGTCGTAGACCAGACTGTAGCTACCACGTGCAAGACACGTGGGGAGACTGTCGTAGACCAGACTGTAGCTGCCCCGTGCAAGACACGTGGGGAGACTGTCGTACACCAGACTGTAGCTGCCCCGTGCAAGACACGTGGGGAGACTGTCGTACACCAGACTGTAGCTGCCCCGTGCAAGACACGTGGGGAGACTGTCGTAGACCAGACTGTAGCTACCACGTGCAAGACACGTGGGGAGACTGTCGTACACCAGACTGTAGCTGCCCCGTGCAAGACACGTGGGGAGACTGTCGTAGACCAGACTGTAGCTACCACGTGCAAGACACGTGGGGAGACTGTCGTACACCAGACTGTAGCTGCCACGTGCAAGACACGTGGGGAAACTGTCGTAGACCAGACTGTAGCTACCATGTGCAAGACACGTGGGGAGACTGTCGTACACCAGACTGTAGCTACCACGTGCAAGACACGTGGGGAGACTGTCGTACACCAGACTGTAGCTACCACGTGCAAGACACGTGGGGAGACTGTCGTACACCAGACTGTAGCTACCACGTGCAAGACACGTGGGGAGACTGTCGTAGACCAGACTGTAGCTACCACGTGCAAGACACGTGGGGAGACTGTCGTACACCAGACTGTAGCTGCCCCGTGCAAGACACGTGGGGAGACTGTCGTACACCAGACTGTAGCTGCCCCGTGCAAGACACGTGGGGAGACTGTCGTAGACCAGACTGTAGCTACCACGTGCAAGACACGTGGGGAGACTGTCGTAGACCAGACTGTAGCTACCACGTGCAAGACACGTGGGGAGACTGTCGTAGACCAGACTGTAGCTACCACGTGCAAGACACGTGGGGAGACTGTCGTACACCAGACTGTAGCTACCACGTGCAAGACACGTGGGGAGACTGTCGTAGACCAGACTGTAGCTACCACGTGCAAGACACGTGGGGAGACTGTCGTACACCAGACTGTAGCTGCCCCGTGCAAGACACGTGGGGAGACTGTCGTAGACCAGACTGTAGCTACCACGTGCAAGACACGTGGGGAGACTGTCGTACACCAGACTGTAGCTACCACGTGCAAGACACGTGGGGAGACTGTCGTACACCAGACTGTAGCTACCACGTGCAAGACACGTGGGGAGACTGTCGTAGACCAGACTGTAGCTACCACGTGCAAGACACGTGGGGAGACTGTCGTACACCAGACTGTAGCTGCCCCGTGCAAGACACGTGGGGAGACTGTCGTAGACCAGACTGTAGCTACCACGTGCAAGACACGTGGGGAGACTGTCGTACACCAGACTGTAGCTACCACGTGCAAGACACGTGGGGAGACTGTCGTACACCAGACTGTAGCTACCACGTGCAAGACACGTGGGGAGACTGTCGTAGACCAGACTGTAGCTGCCCCGTGCAAGACACGTGGGGAGACTGTCGTAGACCAGACTGTAGCTACCACGTGCAAGACACGTGGGGAGACTGTCGTACACCAGACTGTAGCTACCACGTGCAAGACACGTGGGGAGACTGTCGTACACCAGACTGTAGCTACCACGTGCAAGACACGTGGGGAGACTGTCGTACACCAGACTGTAGCTACCACGTGCAAGACACGTGGGGAGACTCTCGTAGACCAGACTGTAGCTACCACGTGCAAGTCAATTTATTGAAACACATCAGTCTCCCCAATTTATTTGCGAGTGCATTATCTACCCACATGTTTTAAAAACAAAAGTAAACTAATCATTTATGAATATTATTTCAATGACAGTTTAGTATATACTATTTAAAATGTGACAATATCAGTCGAATAGTTAAAGATGTTCCTATACGAAAATGCTACAACTTTTCACAAAACAGAAAACACTACCCTAGACTGAGACACGATTGTGTATTCAGTTGTTTCAAGCAAAACATTATACTCTACATAGAGAGCGAGCGCTTACAAAAGTGTGTATCTATTCCCCCTTCCCCCCGCAACCTTTCCCATTCGTAGTAAGATATTTGTCAACATTTAATCTTGAGAATACGTCGTGAAATTGCGACTGACTTCAGTGCTCAACAATTTAATCCTGCCAAGTACTTTTCCTGAAAAGTTTTGTACCGTTCCCCTCTTCCACCGCTCCCCCCTCAAGTCTGTTACTACACCGCCAGCCACGAGTTAGACAATCTCAGCAAGTAGCAACCCCTATGTCTACGGTGGCATTTGGCTACCCCACTCTCTCGACAAACACATAGGGGCGTCTTCCCAAGTCTTCAATATAGTTTTCTGCAGCGTGGAAGCTTTGGACGTGAGCTATTTGGTGCTTCGTTAGAACGAGGAGATAACACTTGGCAAACTTTATAGTTAGTCTTGTTAGTTTTCTAGCTTCGGTTTTTCATCCCGCCAAGTTTTGAAAGAAAAAAAAACTTCGTTTAGTTAACGTCAGTGGTATATTTTCAACAAGAAACTGCGTGCAAAAACGCATTTTTAGTAATATTTTAATTTAATAATGCGGTTGATTGTTTTTCGTTTTTAACTGTGTAAGTATTACAGTGATTTTATGGTTTAATAGTGTTGTTTGTTGAATTATCATTCCGAAGTAGCCAAAGTTATTTTCATAGCATCTTTAACTCTTACCACACCACATCTTGATTTTTCATTTTCAATATTACAATAAACCTGAAGATTTGATATGGCATAATTAGATTATATTTTATTTGCCTCTTTAAAATTCACATTTGTGAATTCTAATCTAAATCAAATAAACCCTTATTATGACTAAGAAATATTTGCTAAGTTCTTTGTGCTAGTGTTTGAGACGCAAAAGAAAGCAGTAGAACACGTGGGTGGATGCTATTTCAAGATTGATATGTTATTAGTTATTACTCTGTTCTGATACACAGGGAACATATCTGTCTCCTCACTAGGCTAAAAAAAAAACTCCCCCCTCTTCATTCTTCACCTTTACCATTCTTTTTTAACGAGAATGATCTTTCGAGTATTCCATAGTCAAATAGATTTACTCTGTTATTTTACTTTATTTCGGTGTCCTAATTATTGCGCCACAGCTCGTTCGTCCTCTAACTTCTTGACGTGATTATTGTATTCTCAAGGGATTAGACATTTCCCCACTTCGTACTTCTAAATAGAAAAGATTACCTGGCGGATAAAGTTCCATCTCCTCTTTCCGTCTTATCAATCATCATCATCATTCTGAGCAGTCGACCTCTCGCAAAGTCGTTATATCCATTGTTCCGAAAGCTCACTCAGAAAATGCCATTAATCTGAACGTTGCTACTGTAGATAGAGATCAAATTAAACTTATCGATCGAGGTTAACTTTTAAATCGTGGCTCATAGAGTTTACCCCTGGAATATAGAGCAAACTTATCTAATAACACAAAGCTAAAGGAAACTTCTAATGACTGATACTTGAATTCTGATACGTTGAGATCAACAGCTGAGGCCCAATGGAAGAGCCCGGATCAGTAGGACCTGTGCGTACACCAGATACTGCTGTGCCTACACCATATACTGCTGTGCCTACACCATATACTGCTGTGCTTACACCATATACTGCTGTGCTTACACCATATACTGCTGTGCTTACACCATATACTGCTGTGCTTACACCATATACTGCTGTGCTTTGCTAAGCTGGCGTATTTCTTATTTTATCTTCATCAAGTTTACAGGTTTTTTGCCCCAGTACTTCCATGAAGTTTTATCTTTGACTAAGCAAGGGTTCTGAAGTGAAGAGCTGTGATCACAAGACGGGAGAGGGTTCTTGCGCCACCGCTATCAGCACTCGTATAACAGGAAGCGTGGCTTCTGGGGGCGGGGGTGCATGGGGGGTTGGGGGTGGCCTCGACACAGATATTGGATCATTTCTCTCCTTAGCTATCGAAATGCTGTCTCAACTTTATATGTAGATTCCCTCAAGTCAGCAGGGAGCGCTGTTGCCAGATTGTTCCCAACTACGCTGACAGGTGCAGTAATTGCAATCACAACACAAGCTAAAGTGAACTATCTCTTGAGAATATGTTCGGTTCTGTAGTTATCGTGGCCTGACCTAATTCCCGATCTCGGTATATTGTCGTGGCAACTGATGAGAACCTTGATAGAATAAAACCCATCAGTGTTCATATTCCTGTACCTAACCCTGCTGCTGTTAGCTTCTACCAATGCAAGAATAAAGTAACCTGCTGATAGAAGTGGGTCAGTGGAGAGCGCGAGACTAATTTAGGACATCGCTGAATATTTACGCTCACCAGTAATCCTGACCGAAAGATTTGTTCGAAGTTTTCCTCAGTCAAAAGACGAATCCTGCAATTGCGATTTACCAATCAGCCCTTGAACATTCCTGTCCATCCTGCCCCACTGTGCACACGGGTCCTTGCACATGGTTCAGCTAATGTGTCCATCCTACAGCTGGGATTGTTGTATAAGGAACAATTAGAAGAGTTTATCAGAGCTATCCCCACAATTCTTTGAACGGCCGCCAATGTTTTAACTACCCATGACAAATCCACTTGATTCGAATAGTGTTTGAGTGTATTTATAGAGCTGTGTATTTATAATATCAAGACCTCACTGCAGCAATACAATATCTATACTAGTCTCAACGTAACAAGTCACATACCTCGTCTACACGCCCCTTTCACGCACGCTGTTTCACTGAAAATCAACACGTTCCTGGCGTCGTTCTTTCACACATTCGTAAATACAGTACTTTGCTGTGTAGATTGCACAAGTCCCGTTAGTTACGCCCACTTTGTTGAGAATTTTCAGTGAACCAATAACTATCCCAAAAAGGGCCCATTTATGGTCGTTGGTCGAATTATTTAGAATATACCTACGCTTCAAACGTGGTCTTCAAATATTTGAAATGGGTTCAACTTACTTCAAAACTATGTTTACAGACTTACCGACCTCAAACTTACTCTTCTTTTAACATTCCTCCTTGAGGAAAGTATTGATTGAGACACGATGAACATTTATTTGTTTTACAACCTTCAATGAAGAAGAACGACAAGAAATAACCTTTATGTTTCATTGACATCTGAAAGCAAATGAATTATCGCCTAGATTGAGGCATGTGATTAACATGTATTTCTTTTACAGCCTTCAGTGAAGAAACACTCCAATAAATAACCTTTATTTTCCCTCTGACATCTGAAAGCAAATGAATTATTGGTTTACATGTCTACAAAGTAGCATATTCCTCTAGTTACAAAGTCTGCCGCTTGGGGGTGTTCGTGTGCTTTACTGTGCCGCGTACCATGATGAATGAATACGAAATAATCAACACAACAAATTACTGTACACAAGTGTGAGAAAGGAAATTATATCTTATATTCAGTATTATATGTTTCACTTTTCGTTTATATTATTTTCTTTTGCTACTCTGTGTCGTTTGGCAACAGCTTTGGCTGCAGAGGCCGCTATTGTTGTATTATTATCACACCTAATGAATACGGTGATGTTAAAGCGTTCCTACTCAAAACATGCAGTATGCCCCTCACTTGACGCTTGCAATTACCTCGTCCAAGTACAAAGCTTGTGAGGCTGCGTGCTAAGGGTGCGTACTTTCCCGTTATTGTGAGTAGAAACGATCCAGCTGGATAACTTGCACTATTTTTCTAATACACATTTTAAAAAACATAAACAAATGAAAACAATTGAATGTTACCATCGGTGTTGCCACAGATCCCCAGTTGCTTTCTCTCCCACCCGCCCTCAAATCGCTTCATGTCGAATAACGCTATAAACTGCGTAGCACTCTCTGGAAAAAATGCGTAAATCTATAAGATTGTTCCAGTTCAATTCCACCTTCCAATTTCTCTCAAGATTTCTTTATTTTCCTCCGACATTTCCACGAAAGCAATTTTAGAATAAAAACAATTTTCATTAGTTGTACGTCACGGAACGCTGATCGTTATTCAAACACACGGCGGCAAATCCTTCATTGACAGTCTTTACAAATGAGGTTCAAGAGAAATCGTTGAGCCTGACGCGTCTCCCACTTCGTAACACCTTCATTGATCTTAACCCATGACGTCATTACAAGAGTAGTTTGATCATGGGTTGGCTGAGGTTGGGGGAATTAATCTTTTACACTTTGACCAAATGTAATCGATAGATCAGTAGGCCTTCTCAGGGGTTGTTGTTGTTATTTGTCCACGAATATGATTTAACGAGTCAAACATCGGACTGAGACTAGAAAGTAACAATCAATTAGCAAAATATATATATATGTGTGTTATGACAAACAAGGTGTCTGCTTATCGCTGTGCGACGGCAATGTAGTTCCGGAGCTGCGTGAACGCTACGATCATGTCATGCAATCAGATACGATCCCACATGGGTTATCTGTCAACACTCACAGGTATTCAAATAACCATAAAGTTTTGTGCTCATCTTTCTAAGTCAGTATTTCTGAAACTTCTTCATCGATACCATGACAAAAACGCAACGTACAAAATAGCCAAGACTATATTTTTCACTTACCATATTTTTAATATAAGAAATTGGATACTCCCAACTTTCTAAAGTAATATTTTATCATTTTGTGCAAGAACACAATTTACTTTCACTGAAATGTACCCTTCCTTGCCAAGATTAAAGCTTGTGGGAGGATAATTAATTTCAAGTTACCCTTAAAATATGATTAATTGGATGGACGGTAATAATATCCCCTTCTATCATGGATACGGTGGACATCCACGACGACAGCGTTGTCTCCTGCAAGAAGGGGACCACCTGCTGGCCCCTATTTCCCTGGAGTCGCCTCTCTTTGAACACCCGTACTCCCGCAACCCGGTGTGCCCCGGCTCTTTAGGGGTCTAAGACGCGTGGGAAATAACATCTGATTGCACACGAACCACCGGCTACAGACTATTCGCCATTCGTCGTACGCATTCGTCGAACCTTTAGCAGGTAGCGGTTCGTGGCCAATTCGTGAATAGTGTGTAGGGGGTCATTCGTCGAAACCCGTGCGCGATTCGCGAATCATGGTGGTTCGCTCTAGAGGCGGTATTTATCAAAGTAAACGAATCGCTACCTAGTCACGCGCCAGTTTCACCCTCGGCGCCAGCCTACAACAAAGGGCTTGAAATGTTAAAACGGGCATTGCTGACGACGGACGACGGACTCACGAAGTAACATCTGCCTTCCAACCGAAACACGCACAGTGTGTAGGGCCACCCGAGCGGTTCGCGAATCGTTCACGAATTGGCCACGAACCGCTACCTGCTGAAGGTTCGACGAATGCGTACGACGAATGGCGAATAGTCTGTAGCCGGCTTTACTGCTCCTTAACGTTGATCCGTGCTACGGCAAAGTAGCGTCGTCCTTTCTCACTGCCTTGCATGCGTTTCTTCGTCGCCATTTACACGTGATGAAAACTACGCGCAGGAGTAACATGAAAGCCAATGAAAACTACGTGGAGTAACATGAAAGCCAATCAAAACTACGTGGAGTAACATGAAAGCCAATCAAAACTACGTGGAGTATCACGAAAGCCAATGAAGACTACGTAGAGAAACATGAAAGCCAATGAAAACTACGTGGAGTAACATAAAAGCTAATGAAAACTACGTAGAGAAACATGAAAGCCAATGAAAACTACGTAGAGAAACATGAAAGCCAATGAAGACTACGTAGAGAAACATGAAAGCCAATGAAAACTACGTGGAGTAAAATGAAAGCCAATGAAAACTACGTGGAGTAACATGAAAGCCAATGAAAACTAGGTGGAGTAAAATGAAAGCCAATGAAAACTACGTGGAGTAACATGAAAGCCAATGAAAACTACGTGGAGTAACATGAAAGCCAATGAAAACTACGTGGAGTAACATGAAAGCCAATGAAAACTACGTGGAGTAACATGAAAGCCAATGAAAACTACGTGGAGTAACATGAAAGCCAATGAAAACTACGTGGAGTAACATGAAAGCCAATGAAAACTACGTGGAGTAGGGGAAGTGAACACACAGAAAACAGCTGTACAAAGATTTCCCGGTAGCTTTGATTTGAACTCTTTTCTTCGTGCTTCACTCTTCAACAGTTTAGTTGCATAGTAGAAAAAGTCAAGATGGTTTATTAGCCGTTGTTATAAGTTTACCAGCCTATAACTATGACTACAGCCAAGAGGGACGGCCATGGACTGGGCTGGGTATGGACTGGGGGAAGGATATATCTTGTATGGACACTTCGACGCAGTCTGGCTGGAAAGTCACGACCTAACCATGAAGAGGTGTTGATGGAGAAGATATCTTTCTTAACATTCAATTATGTGTGTGGGCGAGTTGGATTCCTGGAGGTGTTTATTACTTTAATAACTATCCACAACTAACTATCATAACTTTGGTCACAAACTTTCATGAGGCTTATAGTTACGTGTACTAAATTATGTATGAACATTTCTAAAGTTTGTTTATGTATGTCTGATAGTGTATATGTAGTACCGTGTGCCTGGGAGGTGCCGTACACAAGCCCATGCAAACAACACGCTATGTAGGACCCTCCCATAGATTAGATCAAGGTACGCAGGGTCCGCCTGACCCAAATATGTGGGGTTGTATTCACGCTACCCCCCCCCTGTCTATTCTTAGCCGGGGCGAGCGTGACTCCCAATGGATTGGGGCATTGATTGCAGGCGCCCTGACGCGCCACCATGGGCTTTCATGGAGATCGTTTTAGCTCGTTTGTACACTGCACCCATGATGTGCTCAGTAACTACACCGAGCAGTATTTTTACGAACTGGTTATCTTTTAAGAAACCGGTTAAAAACTGGTTTTTGTTCCTCCAAACTTTATTAGCGTCTACATTGTTCTCTCCCCCCCCCCCCCACAAAAAAAACTATTATCTATGAACGTAAACGAGGACTGTGGTTCAGGGAGTTAAAATTAAATAATTTTCCATTTAACACACACGGTGTACCTGAATAATCAATCCTGAAGTTCCTTCTCAAAGCTAAATTTATGTAATCTAGTAAGTAAGGAACGAAGTGAGTAAGTATGTAACGAAGAAAGTAAGTAAAGTAAAATGAGGATTTTTCTTGTAGTAATTATATTGAAAGGAACCGAGACACAACTGAAGGATTTTCTTACAAGTAGAAATCATGTCAACTGATAATAGGTGGCTCGTTGGTCCAGTGGTTAGCATCCCTGCTTCCAATGCAGAAGGTCCCGGGTTCAAATCCCGCTTCAGGCAGAAGTTTTTTAACTTCTAATGTGGATTCAATTCTATTACTTCTTGGCTTAGGAATAAGTAAACGGTGACTTTGGAGCCGTCCTAGCAACGAAGCACTCAATAAATTCAAAGTTGTTCTGAATCGGCCTTGTTGATTCTGGCATTTGTCCGCAGGTGTTCGCACTGTCCAATCACTGATTCATATGTTTCATATTTGAAATATCGATCTTTGATTGGTTATCGCTCACTCGTCGATGGTGTTCGAAGCCTACAGGGTTGGTTCAGTCACTTTCAATTAAAGTCCCCCACTGCAAATCAGTTTAGTTACTGAGTGGGTAGACTCTAAATGTGAATTTATTTTTATTTATTTATTTAATCAAAGTTGAATTAACATCGGTGAATTACCCCACATAAGTTTCTTTAATATAAAACATCTATCTCTATTTGTGCTTGTTTTGAATTCGGGGAATTCGGTGAATTCGGCGTAGGGCATCTTTCAATGTAAACCATATCGCCACCAAAATCCAATAAAGTAACACATGCAATATCAGCTGGCTAATCACCATGGAAATAGATGACGCTTCATTCAGCTGTGCAACGGAAAGTTGATGATGTCCATGGCAATAAGATGATCACGACTGCAGTGTAGAAGGGGTATGACATGTAGAAGGGGTAAGACATGTAGAAGGGGTAAGACATGGTGTGGCTGGGTGGAGCCAGGTGGAGATAGCATGTTGTCAGAAGACATAAGACTCCATCAGAGATCGGAATATAAAGTATGCCAGGTCTGCGTTCTACTTCTGCATGAGGGAAAACATCCCCCGACTGACTTGAGTCGGTGAGATCGCTCAAGTGAATATTGAGATCGACTCTGAGGGGGTGGATGACAGTTCTGAGGTCTGACGTGAAACTCCTTCCGGTTGTCGCGTAACAAATGTTGGTTTGGAGACGTTTTAGAAAATATAGTCCCGGCTGAGGGATGGTCCCAGTATGAAACTGCGCGATTTAGTATTATCATCGAAACGGCACAGAACTAAAAGATAGATTAAAAAAGTTTCAAATACGCAGTGGATGCAATAATAGCGAACACTCCTTCATTTTCAACATCGTTACTTCATACTTGTAGCAAACATTGAAAGTTCCTCAACCACAATTATTCCAGTAATATAATTAACATGTTTAATCATTTTTAAAAGTAAAATCGTTTACTTTCAATTTTAGTTACGAAATTAGACAATCCACATTCCTTCCTACTGAAATAAAAATATGTGACGCCATCGTAGGGGTAAACGAAGCTTCTTATGAGTCAATAAGAGTAAACATCTGTTGAACAATGAATAAATTCATGTCATCTATCGGGGCAATCGGGCGATGCCAATATGTAGTCTATATATCTTTACTTGATATATATCCGTGGTCGAGGGTGCATCATCACACCTCTGGTATTCCTATACTGTTGCGTGGGCACATTTGATAATCGATAAGGTATTCGATATATAATATTATATCTAGGTTTCTCGCCAATATACTCGCATGAATACGCACAATATATGGATGCCAATCATTTAGCGCGCTCGTATATCACGGAGGAATTCCTTTCTACTCCATTCGGTGGATATTATTCTCCAACAAAGGCCGAGTCGACGTGATGAACTGACTATTTACAAATGCTGATATGATGTTGATTGATTGATTAATGCGGAGAAGGAACTGCAAGTGATTGATTACTGATTAGGGAAGTACTTGCATATAAATATAGGAACCGTCTGAGGTGGTGCATACGATTGGATTTGAGTGACACATCCACCTCTAGGCTCTATTTTATCTTAAACATAGCAAATTTCTAAATTAACGGATGTATAATATGAAATATATAAATAAACTATATTTTATGTATACAATTCATTACTTGTGTATATTGCAATTATTTTATTTTATATGTTTGTATAATATTTTAATATACGGCGAGTGTATTCGTATCGGCCGATTAAAATAATAACGAACGAAAAACCGTTGAAGATTAATGCACTGGAAATGCTTCATACTCTTAGAGTCTAGACCATCAAAGTATAACGGTCTTGAACCGCAATAAAAATTGTTGATCACCATCACGTGTTTTTTGCAAAACCTAGTTCGACGTTAGGTGAATTAAAGAAGCAATATTGCCGGTACCAGTGGCTCAACAATCAAGGTGTTCGTACTTTCAGAGGAAAAATTTTCAATTTCAAGTAAAACGTTTGTATGTTTACGCATATTTTAGAGAAATGAAAGCAGTGATATCAGTCTTAAACCGAGGTGATATAAAAGTCGCGTAACATAAATGATTGATTAGTCTCTGATGCGATCAAGTGTCATCCTAAGATCCGGGCACAGATAACTAATTAAACTCTTATCCGTTATCTGTGATCGTCGCCGCGACTTTATCGATCTTGGTGCCAATGTAGTTCATACTCCCCGACTGAGCTGCCGAAGCTCGTCGCAGTTCATACATCCGCTAACAGGTAGCGCCACTAACCATTCTTCTACAAGGTAATGAACCCTTCTAATTAATAGACTTGATGGAAAAGAAATCTGACAGTTTCTAAGGTCTAGAGCTCTAGACCAATCACAGGGGTGGGACTTCTTACCTTATTGATGCAATTTGAAAATCCCTAGGATTGCAATCAAGATTCTCATAAGTCATGTCAAGTCAAGTCGCTCATCATAGAACGTTATGCAATATAATTTTCCTACTTGTTATTGTTTTGAGATAAATCTTGATTGATTAAAGATTGGGTAAAGAGATTGAGTAAATTTGAGAGCATTGCAGAATGTTAACAATTTTTCATTTTTTCGACCATGATATCAAAGCTATCACATTGCAACAGATGAAGTTTCCACATGATCGATGTGTAACAGGTTGTGATAAGTTAATTAAAAAATTGAAGCCTAGGACGTAAAACCCAATCTTTGTTAGATATTTTAACGAACTATGTGAAATAGACTGACCGATGTACTGAATCATGTTATGTAATATGGGAATTAAACTGCAAGAAATACCCCAGCGCGTAGGAGGCAAACATATTGTTGTTACGAGAAAGAGAATGCTCGACTTTTATTTTACTTCGGCCTACTTAAAAACAATTACGTTCTTAACACTACTTTTCGTTCATAAAATAAGGCTAAAAATCATTAATCGTAGTGACGAACACATTGTAGATCATTTCTATAACTGAACAGGATGAACATTAAATTTAAACATCATAAATCCCAGCATCTTAATTTTTTAAGGAGGTGTGTAGCAGATTCAGTCAAAGATATAATATTTATTTTTGAAAATTCAGACTGGTTTCGTTGTTATATCTAGTTTATACACTCGCAATATTGAGCAATTTAGGGGTATGCCCTATTCTACCGAAAGTAGTTGGAACTGATTTCAGTAAAAGCTAGTTGCTATCGGCGGTGGAAATGTGAAGCGTTCGAAGTAGCGCAAGTAAGTGTTAGTGCAAGGGCTTATAAACGAAGTTTTCTCAAACAAGGTTGAGTTTTTCGGAGATTTTGTTTTACATTCTAATAAAAGCTATAATGCTTTTTAAGATGCTGTGTTCGAATCAATTAAACATGCCCAAGTTTTCTATCAAATCAATACTTCACGTGGCAATGTGTAGCGTTGAAAGTAGCAAGTAAGTGTAAGGTGCAAGGGCTTATAAACGCAGTTTTCTCAAACAAAATGAAGTTTTTCGGATTTTTTTTAATTTTCTCATAGAAGGACTAATGCTTACTTAGATTCTGTATTCAAATCAATTATACATACCCACGTTTTCTATCAAATCAATACTATACGTGACAATGTGAAGCGTTCCGAGTAGCAAGGAAGTGTAAGTGCAAGAGCTTATAAACGAAGTTTTTTCAAACAAGGTGAAGTTTTTCGCAGACTTTTTTTACTTTCTAATAAAATGTCTAATGCTTTTTAAGATGCTGTGTTCTTATCATTTAAACATACCCACGTTTTATATAAAATCAATACTTCACGTGACAATGTGTAGCGTTGAAATATATTAAGTAAGGGTAAGGTGCAAGGGCTTATAAACGCAGTTTTCTCAAACAAAATGGAGTTTTTCGGAGGTTATTTTAAATTTTCTCATAGAAAGACTAATGCTTACTTAGATTCTGTGTTCAAATCAATTACTTACACCCACGTTTTCGATCAAATCAATACTTCACGTGGAAATGTGTAGCGTTCGAAGTAGCAAGGAAGTGTAACAGCAAGAGCTTATAATTTATAAACGAAGTTTTCTCAAACAAGGGGGAGTTTTTCGGAGATTATAATTAATTGTTTAATAGGAGCTCTAATGCTTTCAAAGAAACTGTGTTAAAATTAATTATACATTCCCACGTTTTCTATCAAATCAATACTTCATGCGGGAATGGGTAGCTTTCGAAGTAGCAAGTAAGTGTTAGTGCAAGGGCTTATAAATGCAATTTTCTCCAACAAGGTGGAGTTTTTCAGAAGGTTTTTTTTAATTTTCTCGTAGAAAGACTAATGCTTACTTAGATTCTGTGTTCAAATCAATTACTTACACCCACGTTTTCTATCAAATCAATACTTCACGTGGAAATGTGTAGCGTGCGAAGTAACAAGGTAGTGTAAGTGCAAGGGCTTATAAACGAAGTTTTCTTAAACAAGGTAAACTTTTTTGCAGTTTTTTTTTACTTTCTGCTGTCGTATTATCATTTTCTTATTACTTTCCAATACGAGAGAGTGAGAGATAACGAGAAAGATAATAGATAAAATTGGAAATAACCAAATGTAAATAAAAACATGCTTTTATAAAATGTTACACAAGCAGCCACGTGACGCAATGCGCGGTGTCTGCGATAGATAGCGTTGTTGTCGCCGGCGCGCACGTGGCTGTGGTTTATAAGCTGGTTCGATAGCTCCGCCTCCACTCCCAAACAGGACGCTCAAGTGCAAGGTCGCCTATTACACCAGGCAGCACGCGTAAGTAGACACAAGCGTTGGTACGCGACAGTAGTACGCAGTACCCACGCAAACTGCAAGGATTTGTGTTGGTGTTTGCCAAACTTACAACCTAGCATAGCAATTACCTTATGACATACTTATCATTGTTTCCAATCATTTTATAATATAGTGGTCAAAGGTCAAATTATACATGTTATTATATTGTGAAAAACGCATTTAATACGTGTATATGTACATGATTTTTTAGATTTCTTCTTTGCAAAATGTGGTAATGAAAACACTTATCATCGAATCAATCACTACCAAACCAATGCCTATTTTACTGCTATATCGCAGTTGCAAAAGTCATCTGCGCAGTTGAAAATGACCCCCCCCCCCCCCCCCACTCAACTGGATTCCCCGTATGACTACCCCGGCGATGTGTAGTCAATTGATCGAAATCGGTCGACATTATATGATCTAGTCGTCATTAAATACAAAATACTATATACTTGGGCAGCGACGCCATTCTGAACATTATCGCCGAAGCATCAATGTATTCATGTGAGCTGTTACTGTGCAGATGGCTGTGCTGTGTGGATAAGGTATCACATATCGTCAACAAGAGATAACGCCACTGTTTATTTATAACTATTTAAGTAGGTAAAGTTCACATCAACGACTTTATGACTATCGTAATTATTAGGTTTTACGTCTCATATTTGGTAAAAATATTATTCGAGGCGATGTGTGTATGAGAGATAAAGATGACATCCAGGTCAGAAGTCAAGTTTGTAACGTAGGACCCACAAATTACTGGACAATCATCCAATCTACCAAGCTCGTAATGTCAAGGCAAAGACTTGATTGGTTCGAAATAGCTAATGTTCTTGACTAGTACTCCTACATGAGCATTTACATTAGAGATGGAAGGATATGTTTATGTACGAATACGTACAGACACTCGCATACGCATGTTTCATTCAATGTTATAGTTCTCAGATTCTCGCGCATGTATGTTCTGTCGCGCGAGTAGTCAACAAGTATTGTTGGTTGTTGCAGTTATCCAACACTGCCCGTCGTACGCCTCGGAAAAGTACTACTTTTCATCTTCCGGCGTCTTCGTTATATGTGTTCCCGCGATGATAATATATACGCGTATATATCTAAAAGTGAAATGCCAATAAATACGTCGATAGAACTACTGATATAAATCCTAATCCTCTAAATTTCCAGAACGAATCAATATGTCACTTCCTTCCACTTTCGTCGCCGGGTTCCACGATGAAGCTGCAGTCCGTAAGATGCAGTACGGACCCCTGGGGAACACCGGCCTGGTAGTCTCCAAGCTTGGACTAGGCGGCGCATCACTCTGCTACCTCTACGGGTGAGTGGGGGGGTTAGTTTTTGAACACTTTCAACAAAGCACGTAATGAGAATGCTGTTGTGAGTTCTCATATCTGCGTGGGGGTAGACAAATTTCATTGTATTTTATTCATTGTTTTTTATAACACTAGTCTAGTGTGACTTGTTGCACTGCATTATATTGTATTGCACTAGTGGGTCACTGACCCGTTGTCAATAAAGATCCAATCAATCAATAAATCAATTTTCATATCAATAGTCAATACAAAAAAAATTAATTTCATGTCCAGTGTCAAAGATCTACTTGAAGCAATTGCGTGAGAGAGACTTACCTTGGAATGTGTTGGAACGTGTTGGAATGTGTTACAGGGAGTTTGGCGAGGAGGAAGCTATCAACACCCTTCGCGCTGGCCTTAAGATGGGCATCAACTACATTGACACGGCTCCCTGGTACGGCCAGGGGAAGTCTGAGGAAATTATTGGCAAGGTAAGTGTGTGTTGAGCATAGGAGACCAATATGCCCACTCATCCTGATAGCCCCCATAATAACCCCGCACATCGTGTTCCCGTCAGGCTCTGAAAGGCGTCCCCAGGGAAGCCTACTACATCGCCACCAAGATTGGCCGCTACGAGCTGGACCCCCTCAAGATGACAGACTTCACCGCTAAGAAGACCCGCGAGAGTCTGGACAAGAGTCTGGGGCTCCTGGGGCTGGACTATGTGGACGTCGTCCAGGTACGCAGGTTCATAGAGTCTGGACAAGAGTCTGGGGCTCCTGGGGCTGGACTATGTGGACGTCGTCCAGGTACGCAGGTTCATAGAGTCTGGACAAGAGTCTGGGGCTTCTGGGGCTGGACTATGTGGACGTCGTCCAGGTACGCAGGTTCATAGAGTCTGGACAAGAGTCTGGGGCTCCTGGGGCTGGACTATGTGGACGTCGTCCAGGTACGCAGGTTCATAGAGTCTGGACAAGAGTCTGGGGCTCCTGGGGCTGGACTATGTGGACGTCGTCCAGGTACGCAGGTTCATAGAGTCTGGACAAGAGTCTGGGGCTCCTGGGGCTGGACTATGTGGACGTCGTCCAGGTACGCAGGTTCATAGAGTCTGGACAAGAGTCTGGGGCTTCTGGGGCTGGACTATGTGGACGTCGTCCAGGTACGCAGGTTCATAGAGTCTGGACAAGAGTCTGGGGCTCCTGGGGCTGGACTATGTGGACGTCGTCCAGGTATGATCGCTATAGCTGCAGGTTCATGGTCATACGTGTGTCCATCATGACGTGTGACCACCATGACGTGTGTCCATTAGGGCTGGATCTAAGAGGTTTTATGCTGGACAACAACACTCTACACTGCGTGATAGGTAACTATACTTAACGAGGTTTAGTTGTGATCTCCGCCTACCGGAGTAGTGGAAGCTGTCCGACTAATAATGCAATACCGCTGTTGTAACACTAATGTAAATAATTCTTTAAAATCCGCCCAGAAATTTAAATTTACAAAATTAAAATTGCATATTTTCCGGTAATTTTGTTGGCATTTTGAGCTGTTGACAAGACCCATTTGAGTTGAATTTGGACTCAGAGATTCACTACGGTCATGCTTGACGGAGAGATTAGTGATAGTTGAATGAAGCAGGCTATACAATAATCCGGGAACGAGGAGATCGATGTGTTTAAATTTAAATACACTGTCGTGCACAATTCCTTTCTCGGGAACGCAAAAGATGACAAAATGTATCCTCTTCTCGTTATCGGAATATTTCCGGGACCCAGTCGACCATATTCACTGCAGAATTTATAGCAGTGCGTTGGTATCTCAGAGAACACCTTTACCGAGGTCGTTACCTTTCTCGTTTTCCTTCTAGTTCCCAGGTGTTGTGTAGCCTGCCTGCTTCATCCTTGTTTCAAGCCGGACCATGCGGTACGGGCGCAGATCCCTCACAAGCAATGGCTCCCCCTTATGATTGCAGTAAAGCAGAGTCCTGTTTCAGGCCCACGACCTGGAGTTTGCTGACAACCTCGATGATCTTCTCAACGAGGCGCTGCCGACGATGAAGGAGCTGATCAAGGAAGGCAAAGCGAGGTTCATGTCGGTCACTGGCTATCCTGTGTCTATCCTGAAGGAGGCTGTGGAGCGAAGCAAAGTGCAGCCCGATTGCGTTCTCACTTACGCCAGGGATACGCTCATAGATAACACACTTCAGTCCTACATACCCTTCTTCAAGGTAGCTATAACGGGTCAAGCCTCTCCCCTTCCACTAGAAGCTCTTGACTTACCTTATGTCGTTAATGTTATAGTCTTGTTATAAATAATAATAAAATAACGTTCTTCCAAATTCACATATAATTATTCGAAAGTCAGATAAAGTTTTCCGGGTTCTATGGCTGTTGTGTGTGATTGAGTTCCCATCCAAGCTCGGCGCATGCCCGGAGAACGCGCTCGCGTTCTTTGACTGAGAGCATGTGTGTGTGTGAATCCAAATTAGTCCAATCCAAAACTAAGTTATAAAACTTACGAGGTATATGTGCCTGGACCAGTGCAGAAATTTCTTTGTAAACACGAACTAGAACATATTCCTCCCAATCACATTCTTTTAATCGTTGAGTAATAAAAGATACGAAGACCCTGGCCTGGTCACAGCCAACTTGTGTTTCAGGAGCGTAAGATGGCTGTGATCAACGCTGCCGGGCCTGCCATGGGCCTGCTGACCAATCAGGGCCCGTTGCCTTGGCATCCGGCAACAGACGAGCAGAAGAAGGTTTCCAAGATGGCGGCGGAATACTGCAAGGTGAGGGACTCGAACCTGAATCCATATTCCTGAATCGCCAAAACCAGAACCGGAATACATTACATACATTTCGAAAACCTGATCCATAATAATAAAAAATATTAGAGGTCTTGAACCACGTTAGCTTATTTATAGGGGGGGGGGGGGGGGGGGGGAGTTACAGAGAAAGGATAGGTACCACCCACCACTCTTTTTTGTGGGATTTGCGGGCTTGCGCCAAGACTACGAGTTTCCAAAAACCTTCCATAATGGTGTCGCAGCTATAGGGGCAAACAGAATGCTACACCGACATAGGCGTGCACAGAGGTTGTTTAATGGGGGGGCACAATAAATTCCCAATGAAAGTACTTCACGGCGGCGCCAATGGGGGGTGTGGGGGGGATGCCCCCCACAAAAAGCGCCGCAGGAGATTTTTTAAAGACATGCATTTTTAAACGTGTTTTTAAGCATATAAGGAGAAGTACAGGTTGTCTGTTCAATGGGTTAATTTCACACAACTCTTTGTGGTTATCAGTGATATCATTGTTACAAAGTGATGGAAGTGGTCAGTCCCAAAGCCAAAATCTTGGCGTTGGGGCAACAGTTGATGTTGAGGCCGGTCAGCTGATTCCAACGTTATTCCAATCTAGGACTTCAGATAAGATTAGAACCATTTTGTCAGGCGTCAGCATTATTGTCGCCCATTACGACAGGCACTATCCTGGACCTATTCTTTCCTGGGTCAAACGGGCAAGCCAATTGGAGCAACAGTGACAGTTTGAAGAATATATTTAATATGAGGAAGGTGCTATAAGTCCTCTTCTCGTCTTTTACGATCAGCAGGCGTATACGGTATACGGTATACCCTGGGCCAAATTCTGTTTAAAAAGAAAAAAAAGCTCACCTATCCTAATGGGGGGGCAGCTGCCCCCCCTTGCCCCCTCCTGCGCACGCCTATGTACACCGAACATAGTGGCCAGTAGGAGTCCATTGGCTCTACTTGTTCGTTGGTGTTTTATGGCAGCGATTGGTGTGATATTAATTTATAACGGGAAGCTATAACGTCGCACAAGTATTATCAATGTAAAATGTATGTGAGTAAATTTGGAAAATGTAATGATCTATGGGCTACCCAAATTAGGGAAACAATTCTTATAGTAGTATGTAATATAATTCCATCTCGATATAGTGGCATGACAACTAAAATGAGGTGTAAAGGCCAAAATTAACAAATCAAGTTGAATTGCAGTAATTTGCATCTAAGTATTTTCTTTTTCACTTTTAGATTATAACTGTCAGTTTTCCAGATGGTTATATCGCTTCTCTTATCTTCAAGAAGATGGAGTGTTACTTGTAAGATTGCATTGAAATCGAATGTCATGTGTCATTGCGTATTATCTGTTGTCTACGTGGTTTGACTTGATACCTTTATGTTTAGCCACAACGTAATTTAGACAGTATAAGACGCATATAGATCGATAATACATTCACTCTGGTGCTGTATTTACACATTTATTTATAGAAAATAAACACAGAAAAAACTCATGCTTCATAAAGTTACCTACATGATTAAAAAATTATGGTTTTGTAAGACTTCTATTAAATGATGATGATGTTGATGTATATGTCTTTTGACATTTGAATTTATATCTAGATACAAGACAAGATACTGATTTTAAAATGTATCTTCATTTCACATACCTCTAAATGCATCTAGATAAAGCATATATATCAAATAGTACATATGGACGGATATAACTTAATATGGAGCAATTGAAAGCCGGGGATGACCGAGAAGTATAACTCAATCGCTAATTACCTATAAATTACTGATAATGAGTAATTTAGGGACCACGGATATTGATCCGATTTGTTTGTTTCAATTAGTCGTGGGCTCAGTAACACACGTTTTGCTAACGTGTAATTTTATTTTCAAAATTTCACTAGCGTTTCTAGATACCAAGAAAGTAGATTCAAGATAGGTGTCACGGAATTTTATTTATTGTCTGCCCTATATTAAGTAGACAAAAATGGTTTCCACAAGAGAAACCAATTGGAAACATATTTAGATTAGATACGAGGTGAACGAGTTTGAGTTCTAAATATGTATCTGATCCAGACAACCGAATGACAGCAGAATGACCTGTGGTTGCAGAGCAAGGGGTTACTAAATATGTACCTGAATGACAACAGAATGACCTGTGGTTGCAGAGCAAGGGGTTACTAAATATGTACCTGAATGACAACAGAATGACCTGTGGTTGCAGAGCAAGGGGTTACTAAATATGTACCTGAATGACAACAGAATGACCTGTGGTTGCAGAGCAAGGGGTTACTAAATATGTACCTGAATGACAGCAGAATGACCTGTGGTTGCAGAGCAAGGGGTTACTAAATATGTACCTGAATGACAACAGAATGACCTGTGGTTGCAGAGCAAGGGGTTACTAAATATGTACCTGAATGACAACAGAATGACCTGTGGTTGCAGAGCAAGGGGTTACTAAATATGTACCTGAATGACAACAGAATGACCTGTGGTTGCAGAGCAAGGGGTTACTAAATATGTACCTGAATGACAGCAGAATGACCCTTGGTTGCAGAGCAAGGGTGTGGAGCTAGGCCGGCTCGCGGTCTATCACTCGTACCACAGACCCGGGGTCGACATCAACCTGGTAGGTATGAACACGATGAAGCTGCTGAACAGCAACGTGGACACCCTACTCAACGGACTCTCCGACCTGGAGATGAAAACTTACGAGGAAGTCATGGAGAAGTAAGTCATGTTTCATAGGTCATGGACGTAGGGGGGATTACCCTCGCTCTGACCATTTCATATTCGGTTGTGTTTTACGTAGAAGGCATCCCCATCTCTTTTGTACCCTCTCACTTTAATTGACTTGATCTCGTAATGTAATGGTCAACCACGGTCACACAACATAAACATGCATGCGTTAATGTCATTTATCATCCGATAATAATGTAATGTTCTTCGTAACCAGCTCAAATTAATGTCACTGCGCCCACGCAATGGTTCTTATAGTGACATATACAGTAATTAACTTCGTTGTAATGCCAATCTTCACCTTAACTTTGCGTTACTCATTAACTTCTGTCGTAGTTCTCCATTCTGATATATTTTCCAATGATATTGAAGTTGTCTGTGTATTGTTGGTCACTGGCGCTTCGAAGAACGTTGCTAATTGCCTGTATTGACTTATGTCTAGGCTTTATACACTATAGTATGGCGTCATTATCAGAGGAACGACTTGCAAGATGGGGCTGCTGAAAGGAAAATATTAGGATAATCCATATTATAGAGAATTCATAGAAGATAGAAGATAGCAAGGAATATAGTGGCGATGGCAAATTTCTTTGAACTTGTGTGCCAATATAATACAAACGTTAAGTATTGACTCTGTTCAGGGATGACAATATTTAAAAAAAAATATATATTTTACCTCGCCATGAAGGTAAACAGTAAAACGCGATTGGAATTTAGTATTTTCAATTATACATAAGTTATGCAGAGGGTATCTCTTTCTAGTTAAATATTTGGTTGCTGGTGGAGCATACTTAAAATTATCAACTTTCCTAGCTGTAAAGGCTCTGGGTAAATATCTCAACCGCTGGAGACGAAACTGTGGGCGAGTATATTGTCGTAAGTGTCTGGAATAGAGTAAAGAGTAATGATTCTGTCATCATATAATAGTTAGGTATGCCTACTTTATAAACATGTCTGCACATCAAGTGGAAACTCGTCGCGTGTCACTTTTGACTCATCCCAGGTCCAACATATAATCTCAAAGGGTTAAAACATGATTTGAGATCAAAATAATCTACGATTATCGTCCAATTGTTTCCAGGTTCTTCTCGAAGGTGAAGGTTGGCCACTGGGAGGGGGTCGAAGTCACGGCCCATCAGAAGGCAAAGAAAGCAGCTCTGGCCAAGTCGTAGTAAATCAACAAGAGAAACTAAAGCTGGATTCATGACATTGCGTTGTTCTGCGGGACGGTGCGCGACGGCGGTTTTGGGCCAATCAGGAGCGACCTGCGTGCACTTAGGTCGCTCCTGATTGGCCCAAACCCTCCCTCACGCACCGTCCCGCAGAACAACGCAATGTCATGAATCCAGCTCTCGTTTGTACCTGACAAATAATACGGCCATTTACCGAAATTCATTAATTTTGTGTCTCTAATAAAACATATTCTTACAAGTTGATGTCCGTGTTTTCTTACCCTGAGACGCGCCTGTCTGTGTTCTATGCTGGGATGAGTTGAATGGTCACATGAGTGCCTAGTTTGGTTAGGTTTGTTTGCCCGAGCGAGATTACACAATACCATTATCGTCAACTCTGCTCAACGTTGCAAAAGTAAATGTTGACTCAGGTAAAGCACCAGAGGCGAACGTGCTTCCATGATGATCACTTGCAATGAACCACAGAACAGTGTGTAAGGGATATAAGACAGACCACCTATATCACTCACTTCATATGGTTCAATAGCAACAAAATGAACAGGTGTCTGTTTTTGACAGTCACTGTGCAATCATGATATGCAAGTAGCTATTTCTGTTATACTGTACACACAATGAACAATTGCAAAGGAAATTACTTCCGGAAAAAGATTCGTCAAGAAGAATTTGTATTGTGCTGACATGAATTTCTCAATGAAACACATAGTTGAAACTTTTTTATGTAGCTCTTATTTAAAACATACCGAACAAACAACTGAATAGCTTATTATTATCGTCTTGGATAGTCCTTATACTACAAATGTACGTGTCTCATCAATCAACTATACAATATACCGGCTTGCTTCTTATGCGAAGAAAACAGGTTGACATCAACTAGTTATGCTAGTTAGTTATTTTAGTTATAATACTTATAAGAACAGATTGAACAGTATGAGTGTATAGACTTGGAAAGTCTCCGAGTACTCATGCATCGCACACTTGGAGCCCATTGGGGGTTGTATAGTAGACTTCATAGTTCCCAGCACGTCCAGTTGGAGGCACGTCCAGTTGGAAGCACGCCAAGTTAGAGGCACGTCCAAATTGAGGTACGTCCAGTTGGAAGCACGTCAAGTTAGAGACACGTCCAGTTGGAGGCACGCCAAGTTAGAGGCACGTCCAAATTGAGGTACGTCCAGTTGGAAGCACGTCAAGTTAGAGACACGTCCAGTTGGAGGCACGTCAAGTTGGAGGCACGTCAAGTTAGAGGCACGTCCAGTTGGAGGCACGTCCAGCTGGAGGCACGTCTAGTTGGAGGCTCGTCCAGTTGGAGGCACGTCCAGTTGGAGGCTCGTCCAGTTGGAGGCACGTCCAGTTGGAAGCACGTCAAGTTAAAGGCACGTCCAGTTGGAGGCACGTCAAGTTGGAGGCACGTCAAGTTAGAGGCACGTCCAGTTGGAGGCACGCCCAGTTGGAGGCACGTCCAGTTGGAAGCACGTCAAGTTAGAGGCACGTCTAGTTGGAGGCACGTCAAGTTGGGGCACGCCCAGTTGGAGGCACGTCCAGTTGGAGGCACGTCCAGTTGGAAGCACGTTCAGTTGGAGGCACGTACAGTTGGAGGCACGTCCAGTTGGAAGCACGTTCAGTTGGAGGCACGTCCAGTACGGTAGCGTGCCCAAGTCAACACTGAAGTGTGAACGGACACTTCTGGGCTACTGTGCGAGTGACGCACATTGTATACACTTACACTGTTACACACTACTCTAACCGGAACACAATTACTCTATTGGACATTTCCCTCCATACGTCATTCGTGACGTACGACATCCCTTTGTGTGGTAAATCTTAGTAGAGACAATTGCGCATCGTTTTACACATGGTTGTCAACCAAGTGGCCGATAATCTTGTTTACCGCTAGCATACCAATTACCAACCTATGCAGACAAAATGTTCCGGTTACTGTCATGACTCACGAGTAAACGTTACAATCTGACAGATTTATTGGTACACCTGCGTAACGGCTCCGCATCCTGTACAATGTGGATTACGCACTTTTTAAAATTCTTATTAAGGTTTCATTGATATTAAATTGTAATTAAAACCTTTACATCCGTCACTTAATGATGACAAGAAACATGAATCCAGAATAAAAATATTTTCTAGGACAACTAGACTTAGATAGGAATTTTGTGTCAACATTGAGTTTTAGAAACATATTGCGAACCAAAGGAAAGGTTGTGGCCAACAAGAAAGGTTGTGTTGGCAAATGACAGTTTATATGAACGTGGGGCGCACTGTCCGTGAACTGATGCCAACAAGAAAGGTTGTGTTGGCAAATGACAGTCTATATGAACGTGGGGCGCACTGTCCGTGAACTGATGCCAACAAGAAAGGTTGTGTTGGCAAATGACAGTCTATATGAAGGTGGGGCGCACTGTCCGTGAACTGATGCCAGCAAGAAAGGTTGTGTTGGCAAATGACAGTCTATATGAACGTGGGGCGCACTGTCCGTGAACTGATGCCAACAAGAAAGGTTGTGTTGGCAAATGACAGTCTATATGAACGTGGGGCGCACTGTCCGTGAACGTGAACTGATGCAAGGGGGACGCCAACAAGAAAGGTTGTGCTGGCAAATGACAGTCTATATGAACGTGGGGCGCACTGTCCGTGAACTGATGCCAACAAGAAAGGTTGTGTTGGCAAATGACAGTCTATATGAACGTGGGGCGCACTGTCCGTGAACTGATGCCAACAAGAAAGGTTGTGTTGGCAAATGTCAGTCTATATGAACGTGGGGCGCACTGTCCGTGAACTGATGCCAACAAGAAAGGTTGTGTTGGCAAATGACAGTTTATATGAACGTGGGGCGCACTGTCCGTGAACTGATGCCAACAAGAAAGGTTGTGTTGGCAAATGACAGTCTATATGAACGTGGGGCGCACTGTCCGTGAACTGATGCCAACAAGAAAGGTTGTGTTGGCAAATGTCAGTTTATATGAACGTGGGGCGCACTGTCCGTGAACTGATGCCAACAAGAAAGGTTGTGTTGGCAAATGACAGTCTATATGAACGTGGGGCGCACTGTCCGTGAACTGATGCCAACAAGAAAGGTTGTGTTGGCAAATGACAGTCTATATGAACGTGGGGCGCACTGTCCGTGAACTGATGCCAACAAGAAAGGTTGTGTTGGCAAATGACAGTCTATATGAACGTGGGGCGCACTGTCCGTGAACTGATGCCAACAAGAAAGGTTGTGTTGGCAAATGACAGTCTATATGAACGTGGGGCGCACTGTCCGTGAACTGATGCCAACAAGAAAGGTTGTGTTGGCAAATGACAGTCTATATGAACGTGGGGCGCACTGTCCGTGAACTGATGCCAACAAGAAAGGTTGTGTTGGCAAATTACAGTCTATATGAACGTGGGACGCACTGTCCGTGAACTGATGCCAACAAGAAAGGTTGTGTTGGCAAATGACAGTTTATATGAACGTGGGGCGCACTGTCCGTGAACTGATGCCAACAAGAAAGGTTGTGTTGGCAAATGACAGTTTATATGAACGTGGGGCGCACTGTCCGTGAACTGATGCCAACAAGAAAGGTTGTGTTGGCAAATGACAGTCTATATGAACGTGGGGCGCACTGTCCGTGAACTGATGCGAGGGAGGCGTCAACAAGAAAGGTTGTGTTGGCAAATGACAGTTCATATGAACGTGGGGCGCACTGTCCGTGAACTGATGCCAACAAGAAAGGTTGTGTTGGCAAATGACAGTTTATATGAACGTGGGGCGCACTGTCCGTGAACTGATGCCAACAAGAAAGGTTGTGTTGGCAAATGACAGTCTATATGAACGTGGGGCGCACTGTCCGTGAACTGATGCCAACAAGAAAGGTTGTGTTGGCAAATGACAGTTTATATGAACGTGGGGCGCACTGTCCGTGAACTGATGCCAACAAGAAAGGTTGTGTTGGCAAATGACAGTCTATATGAACGTGGGGCGCACTGTCCGTGAACTGATGCCAACAAGAAAGGTTGTGTTGGCAAATGACAGTTTATATGAACGTGGGGCGCACTGTCCGTGAACTGATGCCAACAAGAAAGGTTGTGTTGGCAAATGACAGTCTATATGAACGTGGGGCGCACTGTCCGTGAACTGATGCCAACAAGAAAGGTTGTGTTGGCAAATGACAGTTTATATGAACGTGGGGCGCACTGTCCGTGAACTGATGCGAGGGAGGCGTCAACAAGAAAGGTTGTGTTGGCAAATGACAGTTTATATGAACGTGGGGCGCACTGTCCGTGAACTGATGCCCACAAGAATGGTTGGGAACCACTGACGTCACGGACGTGTCACTACTTGTCACCTGTTGACCGCCGGGAAAGACCACTTAGCGCCACCTGCGATGAGAGTTAGCGGCGAAAAGGGAAAGCCGGCCGGCTAAGTGATGACTGTGTTACAGGATTAGCGTGCCTGAATTATAAACGAGGCTGGACTCTTCTCTTTGACGCAACAGACAACACCAAACAAAACACGATCATCATTCTTGGCAGTTCTCTTGTTTATTGTTATATTTACTTCTTATTTCAATAGTGTTTTTATTCGTGTATGCATGATTGTGTGTACATGTTTATGTATTTACAATACATATTTAAAAATATTATGTATTTATATTATTTTATATATTTTGTTTAAAATGCTATTGTTACTGTGTGTTTATCAGACCACCTGAGTTATAACTAAATGCGGTTATTTATTAAATGTCTATAACGATTCAAAATTCAGCTTGAAACAATGTAAACAAGTTTTCGAATCGCCAACGCAACATCTGTCTATTTATTACAATTTCAAATAAGAAATATACGCAAAATGATTATTTTCAAGAAAATATGTAGTTGTTTGCTCGCTAAAGTCATTAGAGTAGACGAAGCCAAGATGTTGATTTTTTAAGAGACCCACTTATTCGCCTTCATTAGTGACAGACCACAACGCCGACTTAAGTCTGTCTCACTGTCAGTCTGTCTCACTGTCAGTCTGTCTGTTTACCCAGAAAAACAGAAGCAGACGACATCATTACACGTTTCCTGCACTTACAAACCAAGCATACTTTGCACTTTTTAGAAATGCTGCCGTGTGTCAGCTCACCGCTGACCTAGAAAACAGATCTGTCACTGTAATGTACATACGTCCACTGTTATTAATAGACTACTAGAGAGTCAAGCGAATACAAGAGATTAACGAATTTTATGTCATCCTATGTATGTCTGGGTTTCATAAACTGTTCAGTGTGATGGGATAAATGAATATTTTTTACATTTCAATACGCGTCGTTAAAATCTTGGCCTATCCTTGAACATTGTTGAGTATTATTTGCAAGTTGTCTAAAAGCATAATTTAAAAAACTCAAAAAAATAAACATAGTAATAAATCATAAATTACTCTGTATACCAATTTTACTTTAAAAATAGTCATAATTTTAAAGAGTATTCTGTGTTGTACCATAACATGCAAAGTGTTTGTCCACGGCAACGTCAAAGTTTAGCCGCAAAGATGGCCGCCCCGAGCATAGACGTACTTGCAGCCTAAGAATCCCGAAATACATGTCTATAATTATCTTACATGCATGAACGATTAATAGAACGAGAGAAATCAAGTTTCAAACATAATTACAGAGGTCAATGCGAATATACAAATGCGACATAACTAAATTCGACTTCGAAAAGATGCAAAAAAATTTGACCCCGACGTGATTTGAACACGCAACCTTCTGATCTGGAGTCAGACGCGCTACCGTTGCGCCACGGAGTCGCCGGTAGTGGAGGTCGTTGTGGGTACTACTCTACCGTGAGCCGTCACTCGCACTTCTATGCTTGCGAATAATCCGCTACCTTGCCAACGAGCTCAGAGCTAGGACATGCGGGGGGGGGGGGGGGGCAGCCTTCTACCGGTGCTTCCCACGCACGTAAACTGGTGGATCAACCGTTTTGTTTAAATTATCTACGTTATCTCTTCTAAAGTGGACAATTAACTGTTGCTAGTTAAGTAGTCGCCCGTGTTATGATGCAACCGATTAAGCAGAGTCCGATTACCTTAGGGTTTCTACCCCCAGTTAATTTCTCCCAGATTTTCCCACTGAAAATCGTAACAGATTAATTACCTTTTTCTCCCGCCTCTTGTCGTTGTAAATACTAGTTGAATATGATTAGACCAGAGGTGCACGGCTTCTTTGCACTGAGAGTGAGGGCCTGGGCATGGTAACATAAGTCGTAACATGTACCCGCGCAGGGGTACTGACCGCGCAACGACACTTGTAACGACCCTTGCCGATAAAACACGGTAGAGGTTCATCGCTATGTCAAAGCCGTATTGGTGATGGACAGCGCACTCCGCCAACGCAAGCATTTTACAAACGAACAACACATCATTGAAGATTTTCAACGTAAGTAATTTATTTGCATTATTCAAAAGTGTGTACATTGTGTGACTACAAACATCAAAACTACTGCCAACAGCCCTTTCGAATGCGCGGTCCTACTGCAACTGCTTGCTACATTGTGTGACAAAGCGCGGCCCTACTGCACCTGCTTGCTACATTGTGTGACAAAGCGCGGCCCTACTGCAACTGTTTGGTACATTGTGTGACAAAGCGCGGCCCTACTGCAACTGCTTGGTACATTGTGTGACATAGCGTGGCCCTACTGCAACTGCTTGGTACATTGTGTGACAAAGCGCGGCCCTACTGCAACTGCTTGGTACATTGTGTGACAAAGCGCGGCCCTACTGCAACTGCTTGGTACATTGTGTGACATAGCGTGGCCCTACTGCAACTGCTTGGTACATTGTGTGACATAGCACGGCCTTACTGCAACTGCTTGGTACATTGTGTGACAAAGCGCGGCCCTACTGCAACTGCTTGGTACATTGTGTGACAAAGCGTGGCCCTACTGCAACTGCTTGGTACATTGTGTGACATAGCGTGGCCCTACTGCAACTGCTTGGTACATTGTGTGACATAGCACGGCCCTACTGCAACTGCTTGGTACATTGTGTGACATAGCGTGGCCCTACTGCAACTGCTTGGTACATTGTGTGACATAGCGCGGCCCTACTGCAACTGCTTGGTACATTGTGTGACAATGAATCGAGTGTTGAGAGGCAGTCTGTGTATTTACCGCGGGCCTTAGGGAATCTGGTCAGAAGCTCTAAAAGTTTCGGCTGATCCATTGGATTGTTTATTTATTACATGTTCCACTATTTCCAGGTCGTCTTCACTTCTAGTTGGTGATACTACCTTCATTCACAATAAACGCTACAAAATATGAAAATTATTGATCAACAAGGCAAATGTGGTTTCTTAAAAACTAAAACCTGGATTAAAAACATGAAATATATTTTAATCGTTATGCTTAATATTCTGATATATGTAAAATTATTTAATTCATCCCGAAAATAAAAACCGTGTAACAATGACAATAGTTAAAACTACTATAATCCAGTTTTTAGTTCTTACACGATCACATCTATTAATCCCTTTACAATAGTGTGTATGTTATGTGTTCTCCACATATTAATGTTAACTTTACGTGTTTAAAACGCGTTAGTTAATATTGGGAATGGTGTAATTAATAATGTAACAGCTTCCCCATAGTCTGGTTATTCCGAAGTCAAAGCCACATCAAACCTTCTACCGAAACATGCAATATATTTATTCCTCACGACATTTTGATCTTGAAACTGCATTTTTTCTTTTACATCATTAAGCCCTGATTTTTTCGTCCCTCTCTCTCTAATGAGCATGAGCACTTAGCAGGATGTTTTATGGTAGCAACAGTAGTTGACACAGTCTTTCCTGCACCGTAGAAAAGTAAACCAACATAACCACTGTGCAAATATGGGATTTAGCTTGAAACGATTGCTGTAGTCCGAGTCCGAGTGGTCTAGGAGGGACGAGAGCGTTGTGGCTTCAGTTCTATCCCAGTCTCCGACACGTCAGGACGCGATTCAGGCAGCGCGTGACTAAACGCGGGAAACTATCTGATACATCACAACACAGAACATGCAACTCGCGTGGTTAGCTGTCGTAGCTGCCGGGATCATTCGCACCGACACTTTGCACATTTCTAAAACGTACGTATCATAGTTTAACTATTTCAAACTTGTTTTTACAGAACATGAATTTGTAATATCGAATGAGATTGTTGTTTTTTCTAAGCTGGTATTCTTTAATTTCAATGTAACACTAATGTATTGTATGTATTTGGTAATTGTTGGTTTGTGTCGTCTAAAATCTTACATGGTTTCCAAGGATGTATTATAAAAAAGGATCCGATGCCTGTAAAATTTTAAAACTAGCACACACCAGAAAAATTACGTTTTTACGTTAAACGCATGTTTTTAAAGCACCAAAAATAACATGTTTGTTTTCTAAAATTATGAATTCTTTACTGTGTGGATGTACTCGAAACCGTCACATATTTCATTAACAACCACGCAAAATGGCAGGTAAACATACATTTTGACTTTATCAGAATGAAAAATGTAGAACATAAGAATAGTATTGATACCAGTATTTGAGTAACTTAATTAGTTTGCGTTCATAAACAAAACTAATGAGAATTATTCACTTTTTTCACATCCCGAGAAAAACTTCGACATAGAAGAACACCGGAATGAATAAACAACTGGACAATTTAGCTAGACAATTAACATCTTATTGCTTTGTACACTTTCACTACAGACAATTTGGAAACGTTAGTTTTATCAATGGGCATTGTTTTTGTTTTGTAAGTGTAACAAGCGATAAATGGTCAATACGGGGCCGCAAACGTAGTAAAGTTTCGCCAGATATTGTTTAGCAGCGTCCCGAGTCTTACAAACTTTTAGTTCCCAGGTGCCTATTCCGCTTTATGAAACAACTAGGCAAGGAAGTAATAAAAACAGTAGGGAAACCCATAACTATATTTTATGTTGGCGGGGGGGGGCATCCTCATTCCTCAATGTTTGACCTTCATCACACTTTTGCTAATTCTTTCAGAGGACGTTAGTTGATTTTTCCTTTTTTTCTCGAGAAAATGAAATAATCGCTATTGATCTTCGATCTGTACATTTCAGTACAGCAGTTCGATCTGCACGTTTTCTCTAAACCGAGCTCTCTCAATAAAAACTGTTGAATCTAGAAGCCATGCAAGTGAAACATGATTGGCTGAGCTACAGACCTCTAATCTCAGCAGCAATTACCTCATCTTCCCCATTTATGTTTCGTGTGGTCTGTCTGTCTGTCTGTCTGTCTGTCTGCCTGTCTTTCTGTCTGTCTGTCTATCTGTCGAACGCTTATACCACGTGCTTATACCGTGTTGGACTAAAACGTGGGTCCGCAGACCACAAAATACAAGCGAAGTAACCACACTAGTAATTTCCATCCTAGAACTGGGTCTCGTTTCTGATGCTTGACTTGTCTTGTGTGCCAATTATTGGTATCGATTTACGAAATAGGCTAATGTGAGCATATGATACTTACTTGTACTTTATATATCAGTTTCCTTTTTGTATTTGATGAACTTTCCTTTTCTTCTAACGTGTTTGCTTTGTTTTGATTCGACTGTCGTTATTCTTACATTTACGGTTACCATTTGTGTTATTGTTATTAATAAATGATTTCCTTGTACACTGTATAGCTGCCCCTCTTGGTATAAATAAATACGTATTGTAACTGAATAGACACCTATAAAATATCAAAACCATCAGCATTTATAAAAAGAAGTGCATATTAAATTTTAATTCTACTTACAGGATTTATTTAGGGAGTGTTTATTTATTTGTACTTTGTTTACATTATAACACCAAATTGTCCTTGTGGCGCTTTTCTATCTTTTTTTAAAGTGTATTTTTGTTTTTTTTATAATTTGATTGTCTACAATCTACATCTAAACACAAAATGCAAAGAAAAAAGTATTGAAATAATTACTTTTTAAGCCATAGAAACATTATGCCACATTAGTATTTGTCGGTAAAAGAGTATTCCCCACTCTCTTGGTCTACTCCAAAAACGTATATTAGTGATTTATTATATATTTGTTGCTACGCCACTGCAGAGCTGTCATCACATGGTGGTTGTATATCATAACGGAAGCTACGCCACTGCGCAACCATCACTCAACCTAAACGCATGTAATGTGAACATAATTGACAGCCCTGACTGGTTTTTATTTACTTTACGAACGTGTTATGTTTTTTCGCGAATAAAGCTTACATTAGTCTATTATAAGTAGGTTTAACATGAGTCAGGTTCTTAAAATCCAATTATAACTTTAAAATAGATTGTTATCTTTATTTAATAAGGACGACCCGGAAATTTGGTTTACATGTTCAGTTTTTTCATATCCCTTACATTTTTTTGGTGTTTTAGCCTGTAGCAAATTTCGTGTGCTAAAAATAATTTCCTTAAACCTGGCGTATAATTGGATGGGCCGTTTTGTTGTCTCGTGTTCTTAATGAGTGTTTATTGTGAGACGGAACAATTGCCGGTGTACTTTGTCACATAGCTTCGCCGCAGTCAGTTCGCGTTGTTTGGTCGGACAACCCGTTATTCTGCTCTTGGAGCTGTGTGAACAAAGTCGCATGCTAACGTAGCAGACATGAGAGGTACACAATGTGTCAGATGAGTGCAAGTGCGTGGCCCAAGATACTCTAAATCACCTGACGGAGAATCGTCGAACTGTCTTGAGCTGGCGCCAAATATTCGCGATGGTTACTGCATGGGCCATTATAAAGGTCACCACATTATCGATGCTAAACAAGCAAAGGTCACCATAGAAGTAATGATCGGGACTCGACACCCCAAACATTGTTCAAACCTTCACCTTTAAATGACACCCTCCCCCCCCCCCCTCACCCCCTACGAGCTAGCGGTTCAAGGTTTAGCTCATAATGCATATTACTTCTGCAAAACAGCTATATACAACCTAAACATAGGAATTACATTGGGATTAAAATATTATATAGGCTATATGGTTTAGTGTATAGAATATAGATGGGTATATTATTACTAGTCTACAGAAGATTCATTCATATGAAGAACGAAATAGAAAACAGAATTAAATAAAAATCAAACCATTGTAAATTGTAATTGTTGCAATGACCGATCAAGTTTTGAATCTTGACAGATAGGTACCTACCATCATATATGTCTTACTTTTTCTCAATAATATTTATTTCCATAAAACATATATTCGCTCCCTTGGGGGAAAAACAGTAAAAAACGTTTTTCTATTCGATTTTTTCGTTTGTACACATTAATGACTGTTGTTCTCTTCCCAGCGCCCCCTATGGCCCGCTATGCTGGGGTCCCGGGATCTGGCCCCACCCAGAGCACTGCCGCCTCTTCACAATCTGTCAGCTCAAGTATCAGGTCAAAGGTCAACTGTTCGTCTGCCCAGCCGACACCGGCTTCTCAATAAAACATCTCCGGTGTATGCCGGAAGCCAAGGTAAGTTACACCCCAGCCCTTGGTCTTAGTGGTAGGAGTGTGCATGTGTATTTACTTTCACTAGAACTGTACCAATAAAGGTAAAAATTAAAAAATTATGTTCTAATTTTCAGATAATAGTATTTAAAATGGTAGGATGTAAGAATAAGATTTCAAGTTACAAAACATATAGGTTGAATAAGTGCTAACTACTTTAAAGGTCAGCTAAAACGTACAAGTGCAGATATTTAGCTATTTGACATAATTGCATTGTTGGATGGTTTAAATTAATACAATTTCCAAGTTTTTAAAACATTTTCTTCATTGAATGTAGATCGACCCAGGTTGCGTTTCTTGGCATTCTATTGTTAATATTGTTATTAATTTCGTTCTAGCTGCTTTTCTACGAATTTAACCAAACAGCATAAACAAATGAACACGTCTATATTAATAAAGCATATTCGCAGGAACCAATAAACCATTTAGGTCCTACATGTATCCAGCAAACCATTTACATGTATCCAGCAAACCATTTACATGTATCCAGGAAACAAGACTGATCGTTCAGCCGACAAGTACAGAAACCTTCATTTCCCTAACGTTCACTGTGCAGACGCCTCTTTAATTCTTATCTCAATCCATGCGTAGATAAGATCCGTAGATGACGGTAACAACAGTCAGCTACCTCATTGGATGGCAATATCTTCAGATGCGTAGATAAGATCCGTAGATGACGGTAACAACAATCAGCTACCTCATTGGATGGCAATATCTTCAGATGCGTAGATAAGATCCGTAGATGACGGTAACAACAGTCAGCTACCTCATTGGATGGCAATATCTTCAGATGCGTAGATAAGATCCGTAGATGACGGTAACAACAATCAGCTACCTCATTGGATGGCAATATCTTCAGATGCGTAGATAAGATCCGTAGATGACGGTAACAACAATCAGCTACCTCATTGGATGGCAATATCTTCAGATGCGTAGATAAGATCCGTAGATGACGGTAACAACAATCAGCTACCTCATTGGATGGCAATATCTTCAGATGCGTAGATAAGATCCGTAGATGACGGTAACAACAGTCAGCTACCTCATTGGATGGCAATATCTTCAGATGCGTAGATAAGATCCGTAGATGACGGTAACAACAGTCAGCTACCTCATTGGATGGCAATATCTTCAGATGCGTAGATAAGATCCGTAGATGACGGTAACAACAGTCAGCTACCTCATTGGATGGCAATATCTTCAGATGCGTAGATAAGATCCGTAGATGACGGTAACAACAATCAGCTACCTCATTGGATGGCAATATCTTCAGATGCGTAGATAAGATCCGTAGATGACGGTAACAACAATCAGCTACCTCATTGGATGGCAATATCTTCAGATGCGTAGATAAGATCCATAGATGACGGTAACAACAGTCAGCTACATCATTGGATGGCAATATCTTCAGATGCGTAGATAAGATCCATAGATGACGGTAACAACAGTCAGCTACCTCATTGGATGGCAATATCTTCAGATGCGTAGATAAGATCCGTAGATGACGGTAACAACAATCAGCTACCTCATTGGATGGCAATATCTTCAGATGCGTAGATAAGATCCGTAGATGACGGTAACAACAATCAGCTACCTCATTGGATGGCAATATCTTCAGATGCGTAGATAAGATCCGTAGATGACGGTAACAACAATCAGCTACCTCATTGGATGGCAATATCTTCAGATGCGTAGATAAGATCCGTAGATGACGGTAACAACAGTCAGCTACATCATTGGATGGCAATATCTTCAGATGCGTAGATAAGATCCGTAGATGACGGTAACAACAATCAGCTACCTCATTGGATGGCAATATCTTCAGATGCGTAGATAAGATCCGTAGATGACGGTAACAACAATCAGCTACCTCATTGGATGGCAATATCTTCAGATGCGTAGATAAGATCCGTAGATGACGGTAACAACAGTCAGCTACCTCATTGGATGGCAATATCTTCAGATGCGTAGATAAGATCCGTAGATGACGGTAACAACAATCAGCTACCTCATTGGATGGCAATATCTTCACAAGAGCTCTTCAGACTAGGAAATGTATGACATGTCATCTCATACACCAGTGTTCTCTTTACCGTATAACCTTGAGAGCTATTGTTGAGCCGATGTGAATTAACATTCAGACATTTGTTACGATGTGCCCTAATTATTCTTTATAAACTTGAGAAAATGTTAAGAGCACAAAAACAAAATGGTGTTATTAAAAAAAATACTATAATTAGGTTTTAATTGTCATGTATAATTAAAGTGTACCGGGTTGAATAATAGCTTTGTAATAAACTGTAATTTTTCTGGTAATACCAAACTGTCTAATCTTTGGTAATACATTGAAGCGTGAACTCCACGCTGGGAATAAGCGCGTTATAGGTACAGGGCTTATAGCTTCAGCAATTAATGCTATTTACACTGGTATCGATGTTTCAGTGCGGCAACCCATCTGCCCGATAACAAGTTGGCTATCAGGGTTTTATGATACCTCAGTTATTAGTATCTGCATATGCCTCCTGTGACTGTTGACTGTGACTGCTGACTGTGACTGAGAGATTGTTGCTTCAGGTCTGACAACATGAAGACTGACTTGGAACTCAACAAACTTGAATTGGATTTCGAAATAATCCTAGATTATGCATTAGCTCGGACCTCTACTTGATAATTAATTTCTTTCTTCAGATTTATTGTAGTTATTTGTTTCGTAATCTCTTCGCAACGATAGTCGCATCCAAATAGACCCTTCCGCTTACAAACACTTCGTTCCTCGGATCAATTATAATCATACCTCTTTTTATTCATAGCTTCCACGGCCGTTCCTTCACAGCAATAATGTTAATACAGTTTCTTTCGAAATCTGCCTCCAGGTGACTATAAGTATAACTTCTATCGGTGTATCCCTCGACTTTTATCACAAGCAAATAAGTTCTCAGAATAGAGAAATAACAAATGCACCATAAATTATTACGACGTTTTTTTTGGAAAACCATTCAAAACTACTTGCATAGCTTTTTGGTTGTATGTTTGTCAGTGGATTGTTTTATATGACGCAATATGTCTAAACATAGCACTTTTTTGAATTTCAGATATCTGGAATTTTACAACCACAAGTACCGGAATTGTACTATGTTATTTAAAGTAATATAATGGCATAATGAAAATACAATTTGTGTTTATTTATAACTGTAATTAACATGTAATTTATTAACTAATAATTATCTCAACTAAATACTAATATCCTGTAATTAGTGGACGAATAGGAACCTCCCACAAATATACGTAAATCAAGTGTGAGCTTAACATGTGTTTCGGTCAAACGTGGCTTAAACAGGCTTTACTAGCCGGCTTTACCATCTACCAATTCCTTGTAAATAGTGATTGCAGTAATTATCTTTTTATACAGTTCCATGGAAGACCATCCAAGTGGCAAACGCGCAAAACAATACCAACTTGAAGACTCAATCCAAGTAATGTCACTTTTTATAGTGACAATGTTGCCAAGTCATTGTTTGGAAGAAATCGTTCTAAAACTTTCCCGACTAACTACTTTTCAACACTCACAGATTTCGATTGTCCAGGGAACCGTAACCAATCTTTACAAATACAGAGTTTTAAAGATATTTGCGCTTAGTGACGCCGCGCTTGTCACGGTCTTGATTGCAGCAGAACAGTGGATGATCGAGGCACAGAGTCTTGTGAGAGTGTGAGACAGTGTGAGACAGTGTGAGACACGCATACGCACCAGGTGAGATCGTGCGCAACCATCAGACGCAATCAACTTGAACCGGCTGTCGATCAATCCTGAACAAAACCGATCGGCCATGTCACGGCCAGGAAGTTCGTTCTTTTCATTTTACAATTTGTAATTTTTAAACAAGCGAATAGAGTGTTTGTGGTTTGGTCTCCTCATGATACATCCACAACTGGTTCGAAACATTAAGTTTAGATCGCCAACGTAGACTGGAAGGAAATGCAGCAATCAGAATGATTATACCTGTATAGAGTATTTAAAAGCATGAGAGAAGATTTTTTCTGCGTGATTGAGTTCACGGAAGTAAAAAAAAAAAACTGTTGCACCAACTCAACTCGATAAACGATGTAATAGGGGGCACATGCTGATATGATTATTACCCACCTATCTTACATTGATCATTTTGGAAGCAGTCGAAAACTAGTTTCAAAACATTAAATATAATAATTATTACCAAAATGAGTACAGCCTTCCAAGCCACTATCGTGCTTGCAATATACTTAACTAATGATCATTATATTCTTTGTTCCCCTTTGGAGTTCCAGAAACATCTATATTTTGAAGAGAACAGATAAATGGTGTATTTCAAATGTTTCTTATATTTTCTTGTGAGTGTCCTGTACTGTTTTTTGAATTAAATAATGTATAGCAATATGCAAACGATTTACTATGGCGTTTTCGAATGGGCTGCACTCAGTGCGCACTGGTGCATCTGTTGTGTGGTGTATTGGGTGCGGTCCAATGCAGCTATTGGAAAACTCCATAATTTCCACTTACGACACAAGAACGACTTAGGTAAACATAGACAAACACGTCACTGAATGTTCTCGAGCTACCTCAATGCACTGTGCACACTCGTTACTTTCCCTGCTGTAATTTGTCAAATTGCATCGCCCTGTAAACACACCGTCTCATGTTTGTTCGCTGCATGTGTCAATACTCAGCACACGTTTCAGTTTCACTTGAGTAATTAAGACATAATTAACCTAACAAGGCGGACCGAGTTGTCTCGTGACATTCAGTACATGTTCACGGTCATGTCCTGTTCAGGCACTATTGGTATTGGTACAGACTTCTTTGTCCGGTTGCTGTGAAGGAGACTTTGTGTTGAAATGCTCTTGAGTGTTGGGGGATCGGTTGAGACGATGTCTTGAGTAGGCCTAACGGGTCGGAACCTGATGGGATTATGTAGCAACATGATGTCACGGGAGTCACCCAAATCGGAGGGGTATTTACACATGCAGACTTGAGTGAAACATAATGTATGAGTGATTACAAACGGTTTGGTATTCCATTCGGGCTGCAGCGGTAATCTGCCACGTCCTCGAGAACACTGGGCAAAGTTTTTCAGGTGGAAAGATACGTAACATATTAATTTTCAAAGGCTTAAAGAGACTTTAAAAACACTCTAAATGTAAAATACAAATTTGAAATATATAATTATTATATATCCACATTTTAATTATATTTTGGAGGATTTTTTTATTTTTTCATAACTTGTTTTATATAGATAACTTCAAAATAGTAAGCATGAACTGCCGGAAACTTTGTTCAATTTCACTTTCTTTAGTTCGTCTGTTGTTGATCTAACATGTTCTGTGTCATGATCCAGGTTCCTGGGTGTCGAATGTCGGCCCCGTTCATTGAGCAGAAGCTCCTGGACTCCCAGGCTGTCATGTTCGCGAACGTCTCGGGCAAGCCCAGTCACAACCTCTGCTACAAGAACAAGACGTCGTCGCCGTTCTGTATGGATGACGTCACGCTGGTCGTCTGCGGTCCGAGGGAAGCGTTCATGGGGACCGTGGACTGTTCGGTGCAGAGCCAGGTGGGTCAAAAGACGGGTGCATACGGGGTTGGTGGGTTGGCAAATTTTATAGAAACTTCTTCTAAAACCCGCCAGCTTTGTGTACAACTTGATTACCTCAGATCAAAAAGTTTTTGAAGAAGTTGGGCTAATCAAGTTGGCCAACAGATCAGTCGTGTGCAAGAAGGTTATGGAATAATTTAGTTAACCGAATTTGTTGTTTAGTTGGACACACTTGGGCGCATGATGTAATACTAAAGAATATAGTTGAATGACAAGTGGAAGGTAACAATAGTAGAGGCAGTTAAAGGGATAGTCAGATGAAGAGCTAAAAAATCACCAATTAGTCATTAGTCCATGAAATTCAGTTAAGTGTAAAATACAATTGATATAGGTTGCATCAACGCAAGAAAAAAAAATAGTGAACAATTAGCTATTCTACAGATTCCCTTCGGCAGCTCTTGCTGCATTTTTCTTCTAAAGCGTAGTGTAACTGTATCGGTTCTTGGGTCGCTGGCGCCTTCCCGATAGACAGAGGACTCATTGTGTTATACGAGACCAGCCCGCGCTCCGCGAAACGCTCGGCGACTGCGGACAGTACCGCTCAAAACAGATTGCAACTTTTCTACACATCATGTCAGAAAAAAATTAATTGCAGGGTATTTTGTAGAAGTAAACGTTCGTACTAAGAAGCATGTTATCGGTAGAGAAACGATGCACATTAAACCTCCTGATCGATTTTTGATCAGTGCCCTATTTTAGCGGTGGTTTTACTTTCTCAAGGCAGCATTTTTTTTATATGGGAATTACCATGAGAAAAGTTGCTCGGTGCTACTTGGTAGCACCAAACCAAATAATCGCGTTTTCTTTAATTTTTTAACCGCCTGCTTTTAAAGTATGGTATCTTTTAGTCATGTTTTTTATATTTAAAGGTGGACATCTACAAATGGTAGTTCTTTAGTTTTTCACCCGACTATCCCTTTAAAGGAATGCTTGTACGCAACTGAATATGCAAGCAATGGATATCTAGAAATGAAGAGTGGCAAAAAAATGATTGACAACGTGATGAAAGAAACTCGGATGCGCCAATGAATACCGACGAGCCATGCTGTATAAAAGTGTAAAAAGTGTTGTCTATAGAAACCACTGCAAGATGCTTTGTAATCTTGCTCCTACTATGCGGTGTATCAGCTAATTACAGACCCCCGCTGTAGCCTGACGCTGAACAGAAGTACAACAAGGCGGGATCGTTCACATGTTGTCGGGGCAATGACACATTTTTTCACGGTTTCCTACAAACAAGAGTTCCTCACTCACTTGTTCGTTTGTAATCTCCAAATCGCTTCTCATGACGTCACAGCCGTCTGCAATGCAACAAGTTTTACTCGTTCTCGGTAGCTGCATGTGTGAGGTTGGTGTGACATGTGGTAGACTGACGATTTATGTAATTCCGTAACTTTAGTAGGTTGTTTTTCTGGTTCAGCGGAAGACAATTACCGCGTTTGACCTGAAGCATGTTTTTTACGATGATAGCCGGAAGTAGTCGAGGTTTACCGATGTCCAGTGAAATAATGCACGGACAATTCATTTGAAGACAAAACGAGATATGCAGTTAATCGCGTACTCGGTATTGCTTTCTTTGTAAGATATTGCAGAAATCTTTCTAATTATACAAATGTAGACAGCTTGACGAGTAATATATAATACCATTAATAATAGAAATAGAATTATAATCTACAATAAAATAATAGTATCGCCAGCATAATTCAAGATAAATTAGATCCGCCCCTAAATCATGGAGTGCCAGGAGTGGCATGAAGAGGCCTAGGCGTAGTCAGTTAGAATATTCAACCATTTTCAAAGAAATATGTATTTTTTTGTTACAGTTGTGTATTGATTTACCAAAGTGCCCTCATACCAATAAAACTCGGAGATTTAACTAACCTAGACAACCAGCGGAAACATGTGTACGTTACTTTGTATTCTGCGCTAATTGCAACACAATTAAAGCAAAACTAAGAATAATTATCTTTTCACAAATATGATAATAAAGTCTACAAGTTTAGTCAAGATTTAGGTGCTTTTACTATTCGTTATGTTTCTGTTCACAGCTTTGCAAACAGTGATGATTCCAGGCATATCCCGGGGGGGGCGGAGCCCCCCCCAGCAGTTGTAAATGCCCCCCCTAGCAGATTGAAAAAATCACCATGAAGTTATGTAAATTTGCAAAAAAAAAATGCAAAATACAAGAAAATGAGGTATATTTTTCCACCTCATATAGGACTAGGAAATAAATCGATTTCCACGAAAAATTCAACTACATAAATGTTGCAACATTTTATTTTCTATTGAAACGATGTTAGGTAAAGGTAAGAATGGCAAATAGGAATCACCTCATATTCGAAAACTGAAAGGATGGCATCAACAGAGACCGTAACCCCCTCCACCCCTGCCTTTTGTCACGGCGCATCCCTTCTTCTCTTGTCATCCAAGTTTTGGATAATTACGCTCGGAAGAAACCCCGTAGAATCCGACTGCTCTAAACTGTGTAAGTAAATACCCGGTATTTAAAATAATAAATAGAATTGTTGATTTTATGATTATCTACACAACTATAATATGGCGCTAGATTTCACAATTCGTGTGTATCAGGCTCCCCACTGGTTTTAGTATAAACATCACCCATTTTGTGCATCTTGTACCCCACACACAGGAAGACAATTTGTTTCTAAACCCTAAGCCATAAAATGAGTGGGGTACTATTCTAGCAACACCCCAGATTTATATCAGCCCCCCCTAGGAAAAATGTCTGAAATCATCACTGTTTGCAAATTTGAGGCTAAGAGCAGAAAGGATATCACAAAGCAAATACACCTTTCAGTTTCCAGCTATAGAATGGAATTAATTGAAGTACAGATTTTCATTTTAACCGTTTTGATCTTCTAATCTATTTTTCTTTAAATTATGTAAGCTTTATAATTTGTGTACTTATAGGCTATCAATGCCTTCATCTCGTTATATTGATGTGCTACATTTTAAAATAAGACTTCATAGATGTTTTCTCTTGGATACATTTTCTCAAATACCCATTGCTCATGTGTTATTTTCTCTTTCCAGATGAGTTCTGGACGTTGTGACAAGGATAGTCGAGCCTGCGTCGTGGAGAGGCCGACACCAGAAGAGCACGAGGAGCTTCGACCAAGCCCGTCTCCACCCCCCTCAACTACGTCATCAGTGCACGAGGAACCCTCCACATCAGTCCCACACCTCGAGGACCACCAACCATCGCCGTCCGTCTCCCTCCCCAGCACCCCTGCACCCCTACACGAGGAGCACGAGCCCACCCCTCTCCACTTCGAAGACCTCCAGAACATAACCGACGCCCTCCTTTCCGAGATCGCCAGCTCCAATATGACCTTGTTCGACACGGACAAGTTGAACGCGTCTCTTGGAGAAGAGGGGCCAAAGCCCACCCTCCCCCCCACCTCAGAGATCGTGTGCAAAGTCCCCGGACTCCAGTGCTACAACAACGTCACCATCATGGACTGCCCAGAGGAGGACGACGCCGAACCGAACTTCGTCATGTCCTGCTCAAACATCATACAGACGACGGAGAACGCCACAGGGTACTGTAATACAGAGAACCCGTCCTGCGTTCTACTCATCGAGGACTTCATGTTGAATATGGAGATTTCTAGTTTCAATTTCGGAGAATCTAACAATAATCAAGAATTGGGATTTGCTGAAATGGACGAAGATTACGAAGGCCCAGAATTGTACGATTCCGATAACCTAAGAGAGTCACCTGATGACATTTTCGACGGACTGTCCTGGTTCCGACACGAGCCCAAGGGATCCAGAGATGTTGACTCACCAGAAGTGTTCTCCAATAGGCGCAGGGGAAAGGATTTATCACAAGGCCAAAAGGAAAAAGATCCAAAAGGAAAATTCGAGTCGCACAAAACACTTGATAAAGCATTTGATGACGAGTTGCTGAGACAGATCAACTCTGCGACGTTCAAGGAGCTGCGAGGTTCTTCCCTGCGAGAAGGGAAGACATGGGAAGACCAACGGAAGATCAAGCGCGTACAAACAATAGAAGCGCGGCCGGAAGCCAGAGATATCTTCGAGAAGTTCCTGGCAAAGTGCGAGCAGGGAGGTTTGTTCTGCTACGACAACACCACCCTGGTCGCGTGCTCCGAGGACGCCGACGGTCAGACGTACGCGGTGCAGTGCTACGGCGAGGCCACGTCACCCAATGGGAGGAGACTCCAGGCGTATTGTGACCAGGGCACGGACAGTTGTGTGGTGAATGTGAGGGACGCGGGGGGAGAGGACACGGCCACTGGCAATGTTGACGTCATCGCTCCTTCTGTGACGTCACGTTGAGCGACTGGGATCTCGTGTGCGCCGTCATGATGGAGGGGAAGAGAACTACAGCTTTACAGGGCAGGACGCTTTTGACCGCAAGCAGAAAGAGGTTCCTGCTCTCAGAAGAAATGTTACATATATGAAATTTTGCATGGTTGTGAAAATTGAAATATAAACAAAAAGGTCGATACGTCCCTACCTGAACATTGTTAATACTCGTGACTATATTTCTGTTTGGTGTGTGCAGTTTTTGTTTAATTTACACGTATCAGTGCTTTTATTTGTAAATTATTAGGAACGATGCAACATTTTAGATATGTACAATATGTAAACAGATGAAGACGCAAAACAACAAGTGCTAAAATGACCATCCTGCGTAACTGTAAGGCGAAAGTCAACCCTCATTATTAATACAGCTACAAGATTAACGTTGTTATGTCATGCTTCAACATTGCTGAACAACATTGAAAAGGTGCTGAATGACATCCTTGTGGTTTCTTTATATAAGACTGCATTAAAACATTTATTATATTGTTATTATTTATTCATTATTTTGTTAATTTATTATTATTGTTTGTTATTTTGGATTGACTTTATTGTCTCTTTTTATAAAACCACAAAAATAATACGTAGTTCTCAAGTTATGGCTAAACAACGTTATTTTTGGCGGTATTGGTAATATTCTAAAACCCCTCCGAACCAAGAACTGATGTGGTTTCTAGTTTGTTCTGCCGTCGAAATGATTCTAAATTCGGCTTGGCAATAAGATCTGTAACTGACTTTTAAGTAACAAACCTACATTACAATCTTATGCGCTTTCTCAATTATGATTGCGATTTTGTTGAGTAATCCTTTTGTGTGTGAGTTTTAATATTTGATACACCCAAACAGAATTAATCAGCTTTATTATCGAATGTCTACATGTAAAAACTACATTCGTTAACATAATTGTATAATAATATGTTGTTTATGTACTGTTCAGTTTGTTACCCTTATTGACTATGTTACTGCAAGGTCCACGGTTCGTCATGGAAATACAAAATAGAGTGCGCTGCTCGCAGTGGCGTAACTAGGAATTATTTCGGGGGGGGGGGTTAATTAGGGAAAAGTGAGATGAGGGGACCGAAAGGGGTCTGGGGCAAAGCCCCAGCCGTCGGAGGCCATTTCGCCGAAGGTGCAATTTTTTTCACTTTTATAATTATTTCGTGCTTTTTAGACTCATAGAATACTACTCGAACCACTACTCGTTTGTTTGTATTATATTGAAGTTACAGTGTTACCGTAGGTATTAATTATAGTTCTAAATAAAAATCGCATAGAAATTGTGTTTTTAATGTTTTATGGTTGTTCAATATAATTTCAACATGAAGTGAAACATTGTGGTCACAAGTCACATACATTTAAATTTTAATTTACAGACCGTGATATTGTAATATTAGATTAATGCATTTTTATTTATAGGTACCCTCACTTTTACTGGTTCGAGCGAAAGGTATATTAGTTGTAGATGAATACATAAATATAATTGAATTATTGAAAGAAATTATATATCTCTAAGTAAAATGCTATGATAAATATAATGAAAATGTTATTTGTATAGCGATTGTTATACACTTACACTTTGGGGCTCAGTTTCAATTTAGCTTACCCGATGTCCCCATAAAAAAATGCTAGAAATAGACTTCTCCCCGTTGTTTGTGTATGTCTATATTGAATTCGCACTAGTGGAATTTGTATTCTGTTGCGAATAAATGCCTATTAATAAAATTTGGATTACATCCCTAATCGTAGTTTTTTAAGGGCTCTTCAAACATATCTTTACTTTTTAAATCGTTTCAGAGACCGATCGGTAAGAACGAATTTACGAATGAAGATAATATATAGTATTAAGTAAATTTAGTATTAAGTAAAATCATTCTCGATGTAGTTTCGGGGGGGGGGTTAACCCTCTAAACACCCCCCTTAGTTACGCCACTGGCTGCTCGTCAGGTTTGCAGCGAGTTTGATGTTTGGTAGTTCGGCAGATGACCGACAGGTTGTAGGAAGGACGCTGCGGACCAACGTACTCTATCTGAATGAACGGTCTAAGCTCAAGATGATAAGAATGATGTATTCGAAATTATATGTTAGAAGTTCGAAAAGATGCCTGTACCGTCCGATAATACCTAACGATAATAAACATACAAACATGAGGTAATCTTTTACAGATTCCGTGAAATACGTCGACTAACCGAGCGCATAACGTAACAGAAACATTCTTTGGACACATCTGACGTGACACTGTTGAGAAGATCAAATAATATGAGGTCTGACTCTGAGGCCCAGTATTTTGGCGGTATCTTTGAGTGGGTAAAACAAAATGGGGTTCATAGTACATCCAGCTTTCAGACGACGTGTCCCAGCAGAAAGTTTAGGGCTTTACCTCTGTGAATATCCAAACATGAAATAAACTTTGTACTTGTACTCATAATTATTAAGAAATTACAAATAATGACACAGCATAACATGTTGTTGTTGATCTGCCTAGTCCAGAAAACAACATCAAACATTACGGTAGACGTGAAACCCAACTTGTGCATAAAAATTAAATTTCTAACGAAAATGATTCCCTTCTGAGAAATAACGCGAAAATGGTGCAATATCGCTGAGATACGACCCAATGTTTACGTAGTATCACTGCTTGACCCGCGCAGGTCGTGCACTTTGGATAACTTGTGATCTGAACGCGAGACAGTGAGTGATAGCTGGAGGCTTCTATTACCTCATTCGGACGGCGATTCTCAGAACTCGTTATAACCTAAACAAGATCATATTAAAAGCCGTGTTCTGAACGAGCTAATGTAGTTGGCATTGGTTCGCCGACAAGATCATATCTACTCTCTACTCGGTAAGTCATCTACTACTGTATATACATTTCGTTAACACTATAGGAGACTCGCTAGGGTAAAGATTGACTGTTTAAGTATTGGTTATATAATAATTGTTATTATTAAGCATGAAACTCTCACTAAACGCATGTGGGTCGGTCTACATATGGAGACCTGCGCAGAGAATATATTGCAAACACAAGCCTACGCACACACACACGCACATACACAAAGACAAGGCTTAAACACAAACACAATATACAGCCATTACCATATATCTATAAGTGTTTGCTTAATTACATACCTAGTAGTAAGTAAAGTAATTATTAAATTATTAATTTATTATTGAATTCAAATAATTAAGTTCCTAATTAATAGTAATAAGAGTTATAACAGTCCAACTTCCTATTTTCCATCAGAAGTTTTCTCGAAGTATTTACAAAATAAATAGATTCATTACACAGGCAAGTGAAACGTTTTATTATTAATCAAGTTTAGTGACCAGGAAGGAAGAAGTAACAACGAACTTTCTTTATTACAACCAGTTATTTTCACAACAGCTTTATTCAAATCTGTATAGATTGACACTCAACGTGTGTGGACGTATACGATCTTTCATCATTTGTCCACACATTGTACTTGTAAATTATCTAAAACGAAAGCTGATACGTTAAAAAACGTTCGTTAACTTTGTACATTAATACAAACCATCTTAGTTACTTTCTAACTTAAAACAATATTCCCAGTGTTTATATGGTGAGGTAACTCAATATTTAACATAATAGGAGTGGATATGTTATTGTTAACTACATCGTTCTTGGATGTTTAGTAACTATAACTATCTTGCTCAGTATAAGTAAATAAGCAATGCGGAAGGGAATTTGTACATTTTTGACTCATACAAAATTAGGAATTAAGGGAGAAAATGACTATTTTGCTTCCAGAGGGTATCAAGTAATTTTTAAACTTTCTTTCTAGTATAACAAAAACAGACAAACGTTTCTTTCTTAGATAATTTTTCATAAAGTTCTTTGCTTACAAAAGATACACCATCAATTAGTGAGTTGGAGAATGGAAATTATAGTTGTTCATTTCCACTTCTAATCAGTTCCCAATTAACAAATTAATGATTCAGCAACGAGCCCAACAGCTGTAACGTATATCGCACCATATTATGACCGAGGCCACTCAACGTCAATCTCACCGCGACCTTCAGTCAACACGCGGCTCTTGTTGCGCACTTAGTTGCGCACTTAGAGCAGATGCTCTAAGGTTGAGCACTTACATCTCTGTATGGGAACCCTTGCCCTGACATCGGCGCTATATGGTCACGCTGGTTGCACAGCGAAGCGTAAAGTTAATTCCGGAATTAACTATTGTAATGAATAAGCGTGTGTCTCTTTTGCCAGTGAATATCTTCGTACAGCTTCCAAAGTCTCCACCGATGGTATAATTTGACGACTTACTGATCATGTTTTTATTCGAGCAGCAACATCTTTCACGAAAGTATAAAAGTATAGGAATTTAACGCCACAAAACATCAAGCCAATCAGTACAGATACTGTTTTGCATTCATACACTATTAACTTATATGATTTGCAGTGCAGTTATGTGTGCAGTTGTACACAGTGCAGTAATAAACTACATTACATGCAGTTATAAACTCCATTAGGTGGAGTTTAAACTTCATCAGTTTGTTGAGAAGGTGTAACCAATGACTCCAAACTGAAAACTATTAAGCTTACAAACTGTGTACCATTCAGTTCAATTCAAGACTCCTACTATATCGATCTCGGCTTCGCAGTTCACAATCACACAAGTTCGCGTTTCACACTATCTAAGCGGCCTGCTTAGACCTCAAAGGAGAGAGATTTCTGCTCTCAGGAAACATTTTACATACATGAAGTTCTGGGTTGTTGTAACTGAAACGTATAATGTAAAATAAGGATAATTAGGTTTCGATACGTGTTAATTTTCATTAAATAGTTTGGAAACAATTTTGTGACATAGTGACAAATTTGTTTGGACATTTTACAAATTCGTAAAGTGTTTTGACCGTGATTACTTCTTCCCTTTGGTGTTATTTTATTTTATTATTTTTAATGTAGGGTACACATGTCGGTGCCTTTATTTGTAGATGCATTCCCAGAAAATGCAACATTGTTTGTCCAAAGCCGACGACGCAAAACAAATGAGGAGTGAGTATGACTGTCCTCTGCATCTAAAGTAAGACTACCATATCGTCCTCGACAATGGTGAAGTCCCGTGTTGTAATATTGTCCACCTTCAAAAGACTGTATAAACATTGTTTTGTGCCCCAGCTTGTTGGACCAATGTTATCATTACATGGGACCCACTCATAAACAAAGTCTGGTGTGGGGTCATTGTGCTGTGACAACAATGAAGACCAATACAGCAGACCTGTCTTGTGTGCTCGTTATATGGTAATACTAGACCATGCTGTGATGGTGTGGGTTGGCTTTCACTGGCGCATTACAAATATCATTTGTAACTATGTTGTTATTCTCACACTAGAGCCATAGATGGACGATATCTATTTATTTATTTATTTACACTTGACACCCTCACTAGGACTCCCACACAACACTAATGGCTGCCTTGGGATCAATCTTTAATTGCATTTTACGGCTAAACGGTGCGTCGTAGAGCTAAACGGGGCTTATTCTGGCATCACACAGGCACCCTTACTAGACTCCCATACAACACTACTAACTGCCTTGGGATCAACCTTTAATTGCATTTTACGGCTAAACCCTGCATCGTAGAGGGAAACGGGGCTTATTCTGGCATCACACAGACACCCTCACTAGACTCCCATACAACACTACTTACTGCCTTATGATCAATCTTTAATTGCATTTTACGGCTAAACGATGCGTCGTAGAGTTAAACGGGGCTTATTCTGGCATCACACAGACACCCTCACTGCCTTGCCTTGGGATCAATCTTTAATTGCATTTTACGGCTAAACGGTGCGTCGTAGAGTTAAACGGGGCTTATTCTGGCATCACACAGGCACCCGCATTAGCCTCCCACACTACACTAATGGCTGCCTTGGGATCAATCTTGAATTGCATTTTACGGCTAAACGATGCGTCGTAGAGTTAAACGGGGCTTATTCTGGCATCACACAGACACCCTCACTAGACTCCCATACAACACTACTAGCTGCCTTGGGATCAATCTTGAATTGCATTTTACGGCTAAACGGTGCGTCGTAGAGTTAAACGGGGCTTATTCTGGCATCACACAGGCACCCTCACTAGACTCCCATACAACACTAGTAGCTGCCTTGGGATCGATTTATAATTGCATTTTACAGCTAAACCGTGCATCGTAGACAGGCGCGGACGGGCTAGAGATGCCGAGGTGCATTCGCATCCCGGGACCCTGGGCAAATCCGGGCCCTTTGGCAGTGCGGGCCCCCGGGCTGCTACCAGAAAGTTCCTATGATCTAAATACTTTTGTGTATGTTGCTAAAAAATCTTAATCCCACTCTATAAGTATTATTTTGAAATTATAATTGAATTTTTTTGTTAATATTCAATGTAAATAATTGAATATAATGGAAATTATTTTGCTACTGGTAGGGTGGCCTCTGTTAATCGCACCCCAAAATCGTATTTTAGGCCATAAAATTCAATGCAACCCCAAAAAATTGTTTGCACCTTCGGCGTATCTGCCTCTGGCGGCTGGGGCTTTGCCCCAGGCCCCAGCTGCACCACGCCACCTCGTGCAGGCCCCCCCCGAAACCCAGCATCCCGGGTCTTTTCATCCCAGTCCGCCCCCGCATCCGTTTTCATTTGTTTACACATTTTAATTGTAAACTCCATTTACAACATCTTGCGTTTACAATAATACCTAGTGGAAGGAAGAACTGCGTCGGCGAATGAAGGAACTAACAAGTGCACTAACTAGTACCGCTGTCGCTAGGCAGGGAGCGCGCGTATCTCTCTCTCAAGTCGGTCTCCGCGTGGCGTCCGTCCAAAACCTCCTATCTACTTGCGGAATATCAGGAGCTCAGGTTATGGGAAGAGATAACTCTAGCGGAACACAACCAATTCCGTGTCATTCAGTAAAAATATGTTTCGCTTTTTGTGTGAACATACATACCTAAAACTCTCCATAGTTTCTAAAGATGTACAAATAAAAGTACCTTAATTATGCTTCTACATTTAAAAAAGTTACCGCAGCCCAAAAAGACAAACAAAATCGTGGCTATACGTTTTATAATTTGTAAAATACAAAAAAAAAATGCATTTCCTTATCCAAGCCTTATATATTAATACATTTTCAATTACAACCACGAAAACTTATGTGATATTATAAACATTCTTTCCGAGAGCAGAGCACTCTTTCCTTTATTAGCCTTGTCTCAGCTTGGCCGTACCGCCCATCATATCAATAATCATCTATTGGCAATACGTCTTTGATTAATAAAATATTGAGTTCTAAATATCGCCTACAGTGACGTCACTGTACGTGCATCATCGGGTCAACCCGTGCGGACAGATAAGGGGCTCGCGTTACAAAGTGTTTGGCAATAGTTAAGTGAAAAGCATCCTGTGCAACCATTGGGGAAGGTAAAGGTAGGTGGTGAAATGCGTTGTAAAGATAGATCTCAACATTGGGTAAGGTTAAGAACGCTGTGTGGTGTGGAGTGGCAATAATACGATATGCCTGTGTGTGAGCGCTACGCGTGCCCTTGGGTTCAATGAGCACGATGTCACTGTCACGCATGTTACTTAACACCCAATCGATGCTGTTTTGTGACCGCACCCATTTTCCGACGGGTCAATGAAATCTTCGGGTGTATTTTCGTCGTACTGTCTTAGCAAAGCTCATTTCCATCTTTCACACAGTGTGAACCATTACGAAGCTATGACACAGACGCTTTCAAAGAAAAGAAAGTACTTCACGTTTAATTGATCTTACACACATATGTCATAAATGTATTGTTTGATTTGTTTTGCCCAACATAAGATGATTATACATACATGTCTAGGAAATATTATGATAAAAAATGAATACCAATGCATTGATCTTCATAAACAAAAATTTTGAACGAAATTAAACTTTTCAAAATTTCAAGATATAAAGTGTGATTTGTTTATTATTAAAAAGCGGGCGAGGTATAACAGTAGAACAAGACGTGTGCTCGCATCACACCGATAACGACATCGACCTTGCCCAGAGTGTTTCCTCCTCTAACCATGCTGCGACCAACCATGCGCAGGAATGACGTCATCCAGTCGTCGGCGTCCGTCAGACGCTGCTCGCATCTTGACGGGAGTGGTCGTGTTGCTGCTAGCGCTCCTGCATCTCTCGGCCGGCGCCACCACTAACGCTCGCCCCTCGAGTGCTCCCGCAGGAAGACCGGCCTCTCCTATGGGAACCGTCGTGAACCCCGCGTTCGTCGGCGCCGGGAGGGCGCCTGGCCTGGAGATATGGAGGGTCGAGGTGAGTCAAGCTTATCTACTCATCATATGTTGTGTTCACACGCCGACATGTGATGTAAACAAGGGTACCGGTAGTCAACGTCACTTCTGGTTAGCTAGTTAACTCCTGTTGAGTGAACATATCACTAACTGCCTTGTCGTGCATATCTGTCTCCCTAAAATATAACTAGTTCATGGTATGGGCTACGAGTTAGTTTAAACAAAATGAAAATAATGTACAAAAATTGTATTAACAGTACATACCCACTCAGTTAAAAGAACTGATTTTCATTGGAGGGCTTTAATTGTCGTTAATCCTGTATCTTTTATCAACCGGATCGATGATAGACGTTGGTCTATCTGGTAAACCTCGGTCCTTACATTCTGAGTTCGTATCCTGTCTTGGGCATGGGTGTCACGCACGGGTTCTCATCTTTAAATCAGCTACTTCTCCTCTCGATTGGCGTCGTTGCACAACGAGGGAGGTAAAGCCCAAACACCATCATTATTGTGGTTGTGGAGATCGAACCCGCGACATACCGAATGAGTTGTGTGTCCTTGAGCCAACCAAGAGCCCAACCAACCAAATGTGTGTAGTGACCGCGTCGACGAGACGCCTGGATAACCTTGAACCGGTCACTGGGCTGCGGTATGGTGATGCTCGCACTGCATCTTGCATATTATGAGAACATGGCACGTGGTCACACTCGCCGGCTTGTATACAGTATAGGTGCAACAATCCCTCCTTGCTCAACCCCTCTTCGGTTACCTCGTAAATTCCTATTGATGTTTAGGCCTTATGACGTCTTCCGAATCAAATCCATTATACATCGCGGGGGTCAAGGGGAGTCCAGGAAGGGAGGGAAAGATGATTTCAGGCATATCCCGGGGGGGGCTCAGCCCCCCCCCCGGCAGTTGTAAATGCCCCCCTTGCAGATTGAAAAAATCACATGAAGTAATATAATTTGCAAAAAAAAAATGCAAAATACAAGAAAATGAGGTATATTTTTCCACCTCATATAGGACTAGGAAATAAATCGATTTCCACGAAAAACTCATCTACATAATTGTTGCAACATTTTATTTTCTATTTAAACGATGTTAGGTAAAGGGCAAAGGTAAGAATGGCAACTAGGAATCACCTCATGTTCGAAAACTGAAAGGATGGTATCAACAGAGACCGTAACCCCCTCCACCCCTGCCTTTTGTCACGGCGTCAAAAAAAGCCATTAAATGAGTTACTAATTTAGCAACACCCCAGATTTTTATCAGCCCCCCCTAGGAAAAATGTCTGAAATCATCACTGAGTGGGAGAAGGGTTCCTAAATGGTACAGTGGGGGGATAGGAACAGAGTCTCCTCTTATCGCCTCTTACGACTGGCAGAGTCACCCTCTGCCTATTCTACCCCGGGCCCAGACATACACACGTTACTTAGGGCTAAGGAACTTGAGCGTAATAGACGGAGTAACCTCTGCATGGCCCTCGTACCAGACTATCTGGTTCGGTAGCTAAGCCACTATCTGCTTCAACATGCATTGTACACGCGTTACGTACACGAATATCTAATGGTAATGGACAATTCGTGTAGCAGCAACAACAACAACAACAACGAAGATGGTCTGAGCTAGAAAACTAAACAAAACAGTCGCCTTCACGGGTATCAAGTGTTCCCTTAACTGTGGTCGGAGCCTTGGACGGGATATTTAACCAGAAATATTATAATGTATATTATTTGTAGTTTTGCGACGTACTGGACAGATATGTCAGATAACGTCGGCCTAATTACAAACATCGCCGGGATGATTTGGGGAACGGGTAGGGGTAGGGTTGGGGTTGGGGATGGGGGCAGTTTTACTAGTGAGTCTAAATACACACACGCACACTAGCTGTTGTGCCCTTAGTTCTTGTTGGTTCTTGGAATAGAAATAAACATATTCGGTGTCGACGTCCATACCCGATTATTGCACCACTTCAGTATTGAATTAGGGGGGCTAAGTTCTCTCAACTCAATTATCTTGACGCCTGTTCTGTTATCAACATGTGTTATCAGGCTCTTTATGAGATCAACACCTTTAATTCAAGGTAACGTAAAACGTAAGCCACAGTGTGTTGTTTTTGTACAAGGCGTGGATTATGATATAGCGAAGTGTGGTGAAACAATTGTAAGGTTTTAACAACAACAACGACTGCATTTGTGAATTGACTATATAGAGGGCGGTGTAAGATGTGCGCTTTGGAGATGCACTCTGACGGCCATTTAAAAAAGGAAGGGACGACAATGGTGTTTTTTCGTGGATGTTTAAATGTGTAAATGTGATCTGTTTTTGACAAATATAATTAATAAATACAAGAGTAAAAAGTCTTTGTGTAATTCGTACGACATCCTAACACAATCATGCTGCAATGAGAAGGATTAAGGTTCTATACAGTTTCACTTTTTGACTGAGGCATTTGACGCTAATCGATTAACATAGACGAGTGATGGGGGAGAGCCAGAGGGCAGAGCCCCCCTCCCCCCCCCCCCCCCTCATCGTCTGGATAGTGACGAGCTCTTTCTCCCGTGACGTATGTCCGCCCCGGCTGCGTCGTGGCGTTGATCACTATGGAATAAATCGTCTCAACACAATAAGCAACGAGGCTCATCGAAACTAGACATCGTTCGTTGGTTGCTTCATTTTCTTCCATCTGGTCTACAGAAAGACTGGAGGCATGTTAGGAGCGACTGCCACATGTTTCAACTGTTGCAAATCATCCATTTTACGACTTGTGTTTTTATCTAGTCGCTTTGAAATTTATCGTTAAATATTATTTGAAGTAGATTTATTTTAAAGCGTAGCTTTTTGTGGATGGATGCTTTGAATCGCATAGTTTAACTATGACAATTGGAAGTCTAATAGCGTGACTGACAACAATCTAGCCAATATGATAAGTGATAAGATACCGTAGATGAAATACGCCACATTCCACCTGACATTGATAATTTTACTGACGTTCTTGCGTCTTCTACAATTGAGTTTAGTTGGAGACGTAAGTGGCAACAGACTCTTGATCAACTCATATATGCTTGGCGCAATACCACTTGGAATGCATTTCTAGCTACCCTCACGCCCACAGATTCTCTTTGGAAAACAGCCACAAGATTTCGACGGAAATCGAATGCTATATTCCTCCACTTGAAACATCCACAGGAATAGTATACTCACAAAAAGATAAGACAGAAGCACTGGCCAACCACTTCGAAACTGTACATGATCAAAATAACAACCTGGGCAATATGTACTATGTAATGTATGTATAACAAACAACTTTCCCAAATATCTCGTTCTCATTGTCCAGACACATTCGTAAAAGGAGTTTTAATGTTGAAGTGATATTTATTTATTTATTTATTTATTTATTTATTCAGGATTTAAATACAGCTATACAGCCATTTTACATTAAACCTTCAAACGTAACATTATAACATTATACATTTTTTTTTTTTTTTTTTTTTTTTTTTTTTATATAAAAACACAAACCAATACATGCATACAGGTGAGAATCGCATCGGCCGGCGCATCCTCTGCTTTTAACTACTAGTTTACATAAAGGCGAGTTGAGGTAAGGAATGATTTTAAGTTGTTAGCAAATATGTCATACGAAGAAGATTGGGGAAAAGAATTAAATGTAGTAGGTAGGCGGTAGAAAAGCGATCTTTTGGTAATAGATAGGCGGGGGGTTGAAGTGTGGAATAGGTTGGTGAGACGAGTTGTACGAGAAGGTATTCGGAGCGGAAACAGCGACACAAGAATGTCCGACCTGACATGACCGTTAACAATGCGATGCAGGAAAGCCATGTCAGATCGTACTCTGCGATAAGTAAGGCTGTCAATATTTAAAGATTGCATAATTTCCTGTTTGGTGCAATGTTTAAAAGCCGGCACTCGATACTTCACTATTGCAAGAAAAAATGAGACTACTCGATCTAGGGCTTTTAGATTTGTGTCTGCAGCCATTGCCCATATTGGGGAGCAATATTCGATGATTGGTACAATACATCCCGTGTAATATGCTCTTAATGCTGCTGGGTCATTTATATCAGTGAATCTATAGATGATTCCCAACATGGACATGGCTTTAGATGTGATTTTGTCCACATGTTTTTTAAACAAAAGTTTTGAGTCTGTAATGACGCCCAGGTCCCTCTGGGAGTCTACTCTTCTTATTGGATGCTTCATTAGGTAATATAAATAGTCAATTGGTTGTTTCCTGTGTGTTATTGTAAGAATTGTGCACTTAGACGGGTTTGGTTTCAGACACCAATCTACACAATACATAGAAAAACTATTAAGAGAATTTTGCATATGAATTGCGTCCGAAAGTTTGTTTATAACTGTCATTAGTTTAAAGTCATCTGCAAAAAGAAGCACTTTGCACACTTCGCACAAGATGTGAACGATACGATGTGAATTCACGCAAGGTCGTGAATTCACCATTACTGTTTGAGCAGCACTGTCCTAAACAGTGGCCACTGTTTGAGCAGCACTGTCCTAGACAGTGGCCACTGTTTCAGCTTCTCGCTACTACCCCGGCGCTAATCTAAATCTCCGTCTGGTCTGTGGATGATTCTTGTGCATACAAAAATAGCTGCAACCTTGTTTGTACGATAAAACCGTCTTCGCCGGCTGAAGATATAACCAGCTCCTCTACTCTGGTGTATTTATCTTGCATGATGAACTGAAGCCGCGGAGTGAATAGTGACTGTGTGAACCGGGACCCTCTATGTCGTAGTATTGAGACATTGTGGAGACAGCGATAGAGGCAGCTCAGCGGTAATACCGTAGAGATGATGATGATTGGTGGCGTTTAACGACGTACTCGACAGCTTAGGTCAGCTTAGGTCATATTACGTCTTCCGAATCAGGTCCATCTATATCGCGGGAGTCGTCTTAAGGGGAGTCCAGCAAGGGAGGGCAGGGCCATGTGGGAGGAGAAATCTTCAGTGGGTCAGTGGGGGGAGGGACAGGGTCTCCTTTCGTCGCCTCTTACGACTAGCAGAGTCACTCTGGGCCTACCATAGAGATAGTAAGGGTTATACCCGATACTTAAATTAGGCTGGTTGAGGTACGGTATAATGAGTTTAATTCCCGATGACAATCACCGTGATTAAAGATATTCTGAGATTTCTCTCACTTTTAGTATAAATACAAACTCCACTCCGAGTTACTTCTAACTATCCCGCAGGCCATGACTGTGGCTTAGGGTGTGGACTCAAATGCCGTATAGGGCGTGGATCTCTTGTAATTTGTCGTTCATCACCCATCACCCCACATCGTCTCCTATAGTAAACTTGCACTAATAGAGAATAAAAAATAAAATCAATAATAATAATAATAATAATAATAAACATACCGAAGAACATTTAGAACACTAGTTTAAACTTATGAGAGTGAATCCTTCGAGACAACATCCATCCTGACATGGTTTTCGTGGTTTTCCATTGTCCATAGAGTAGAATTACTAGGATGGCTTCGAGAAATCGGCCACGACCGTACACACAGCAACACGACGCAAAGAAGACACACACGAAGACAACGCAAATAAGATCATATCATTATGCAGTGTATACTATAAACAAGTACTAATAAGACAGTAATGACTGAAGTTGAACAAGGTACCTCATGGAAATACTTGACATTACATCTGTATTGTCCGTATAACATGTAAACACCGGCTTTGACCGAGATTGATGACTGTTTAAACTAGTAACATGTGATTAGTGAAGTTAAATAAGGTAGACACATGGAAATACTTGACATTACGTCCGTATAACATGTTAACGCCGGTTTTGACCGAGATTGTATGATTGTGATACATTCAATAAAATAATAATAATAATAATAGATTAGCAGTATTTCCTCTTTCGTCGGTGCAGGGTTGAACTGAATGAAACCTGACGCTCAAGGAATGTGACAATTTATTTTGGTTCTGTGGGATACATCAGAGGTAGTGTTGGAAGCAGCACCCTTATTTAGTCTGCGGTACAGACCCGGCCAAGAACATAAGACTCGAGCTGTTGTTCCGTTCCCCAGAAAGCCATGGAAACAGTTGCCGCTTCAATCAGATGTGCAAGAGTGTAGGACAATAACCATCGCGTAATTGTACTAGCTCATCACGACTTGGGTGTAGAAGGGGCATAAACGACTTCGGCTGAACCATTGGGTTCAGCTGTTCCGTTGTTCAAACATGTCATTGTAAATATAGGAAGAAACATTACTCAAATTAGTGCTATTTTATTGATTCACCGGAGCTCGTATGTGTGTCAATTGTAGCTGATTGAACCCCGTGTGGATGGATGGCTCGGTACGTAGTTGATATGAGGGCTATACCTGCCACACCCGCACTCGATAGCGATAGGAAGCGGAGGTAATAGTGTCAATACTTGTCGAACATCGCCCGTTATTGTCCTGCCAAGGTCGTTCAATCGACTCACTTCCTTTGACAATTGAATCGTTATCTGTCATGAGATAACATTATTTACACTGTTATAAAAACCAACCACGCCACCAGCATTTAACATGCGATTTTGTGCCATTTTACTCAGTAACTATGATATATACAGAGACAGACTTAGGTGTCAAATGGATAGTCGTTCCTCACGTGCTCCTCAACTCGGCCTTCCTCAGACTTGCCCAACCACCAATCACAGAGCTGCCTTGCCACGTGGACTGCTCTTGACTGGTGGTTGGACGAGTCTGAGGAAAGGCTGAGTTGAGGAGCATGTGGGGAACGACTAATGCATTTGATCCTTAACATTTTTAGGGGTCTTAGATGTCTGTTTTGAGTAAGATTATCTACAGTGATGTTTGTAGGCACCATACATAGTTTACCTTCAGCTATGTTTTTTGTAAATTCTTAATTTTATTTATATTTTTTTCAATTGAAACAACCACAAATGAGTGGGTCACAAATCCGTCAGTAGTGAAGGAACTATAAAAAATCTAAGCTATATTATACAAATAGTCTTATTTTAAGTTGTTGTTGATTGTTTTTGCATAAATACCTACATTTTTACAACTTTGAAAAGTTTGGTCAGAATTTTCGTGGACGGGAACATATTATGCTAGCTTATGATCGCGTCAAAGAGCGTTTTCCTACCTTATTTTTTAATTTATTATATCCTGGGGGGGCGAACCTAACCTTGTTCGCCATGACGCGCCTCCCGTGTGATCCCTCTAACGCCCGACACTGTGGTGGGTGTTGACGGGGATATAAATAATATCGTGCGACCTATCCAGATGTCAGATTCTAACTATAGCATCTTTTATGTATTTAAAATAGACATGCTATTAATATTTCATTATTTACAAACAAATCTTTAGAAGTTTTGCCACATACAAACGTTTGTGTTTCTTTCATTCTGTGGGTTTATTTCTACTTTCAGTTCCATTCCCGGTTAGGCTTTTTTCTATAACTTTTGGATTTTACTCTGAACTGTTTATATGCTTCTGGCATACAATATGTAAACGCCATGTTCACCACTGGTAATTTTCTTCTTGTAACTGACGGGACAAACACAATACAATCAATGTTAATTTACTCATTGCCGGTTTGCAATAATAGAGACGTAATTAGCCTCAAGAATCACCATGTATTGTCTTTTTTAAACACCTTATACATCGGGATTATATCCGCTTTGCTGTAATACAATTAACATCTCCAGGATGAAGTAATTAAAATTCCCTGTTTTATAAACACATGATTAACGAAATTAATTAATTATGAACTATTTATTCATTAATGAGTGACCTGGACGAGTACCCGATAACTATAACGACTCAATGACTTCAACGCTCAGAGAAGATAGAAGATAATAGAATATACAAAACTACTGTTATTAACTGTTCAAGTAGGCCCAGCTATCAATCATCATTTAGGCTACGTTACGTATCTATTCACGGACATTGATGAATCATGATAGTTGTAAAATCGTTTCGTCAATGACATTGCAAGGTCACCGTGGTTTCCAAAGTAAGTTAATGACGCATTGATTGATTAAATGTTGAGACATGCGATCAGGTTTCTTGTTGTGCATTTTCTCAAGGCCTAAACCTTGAATCAATGTGAAGCTAGTCAAGTATTGCAAAGAAAAGCGGAAAGGATTTATTCTAGTTATTTCCCTGTCCGATCTTCATAAGGTTTAAGACGGCCGTGAAACGTTAAGTATACCAGGAAAACGCTCTGTGTGACGCGTTGATAAGGGAGCACGTCCAAGAGAAACAAAAATGAAAATTCTATTGAAAAGACTCAAAACTACCCCCATTGTTCAATAAAGGATGTATGTGCATTATGGCGGGTTCCAATATGTCTCTTGCCGCGTAAAGAAGAAGAAGACCAAGACGATAAGTGGTCAGTGCCGCGTCCCCATGTAACATGTCCCTTGTCTGTCGGCGGTAATTAAGTCCAACGAGTGTTGAGTCACTAAGTCACTGGTTAGTAGAGCGCGTTGTGTGTTCCAGTGAACCAAACAAAGAGCTTATACATCGTTAGCGTTCCCTGGTGGTTTGAGCTAAACACTTTGAAGGATGACTTTGTTTCATGGTCAACGTCGAATTATGGGTCAAGCTATAGATCTTGTGCCGTGGAGAAATATAACCAACATTAAGAAATGCTGCGGTTCTTTTTTTTTATATACATATATATATATATGTATAACTTGAAAACGTGTTAAAACTGAATTGAAAGGGAAAGTATGAATTCTTTCGAAATGTTCTAAATGAATTAGTTTCGAAAATAACAACAGCTCGTAATGACAATATCTAAAAATTTTAAAATCCAGGTTTTAATTCTTACTTAGTCTTAATGAGACTACAAGGAAATGTTTTCAAAAACGAACTCATCTTGTTAAATTCACTTTTTAGAAAGAAAAAACTATTATGTATAGGAATAATCGTTCGGATATTGCTATCTATGCATAACACCCATATGTAATGCACTGGTGAAGTAATCGTGTTTGGCGCTTGCTTGTAGAGTAATAAAGAAATATAAAAATAAAACACACTTCCACAATAATTATTAAAACTGATCATTCGAAATACAATAATTCTACGATAAAAAGTCAGAGATATTAATTGTATAGAAATCTGAGTGACAATGGTAATTGGTGCTAAACTGAAGAAGGAAATTAATTCAAAATATTTTATTTGTATCAACAAAAAATAAGATACAGGTGAAGATTCTAGTGCCACTAATTGTCACCAATGCCAAGGCCCGTTTCTTCCTGGTAGAGTTCGTTCATCCCTGGATCCACTTCATATCCATCAGTGTCTGTATATCCCGACGCTGTCTCGTAGGTACGTAAATAGAGCCCCGACAAGTCTGTCCATAGCTGGAGGCGCCCGAAGATGCAACTATTTCAGGACACGACCCTCTTCGCTGGCCCGGAGCAACGTTGTCATCCATGGCGGCACGTACGCACTTTCAGACGCACAGTGCGTGTGTCATCGCTCCAGCTCGCCTCTCTACCTCGGCACGTGTACGCACTTAGGTGCGTGTGCGTGTGAGTCATCGCGAGTAAACACACTGGCAAGCAATCATTGCTATAGATAATTGTAATTTTAAAAGTTAGCTTCGGTCGCTCGTAAGAATTTTTCATTTAACATGGTTTGAAATCCGTAACCAATGTCGATGTACCGATACGAAGAAAGTTGTACAGGAATAAAACCTAAAAATAAGATGTAACGAATTGTGTTTTAAAATGTAAGTTTCGGTACCTTGTTAAAATTGTTACATAGTTAATATCTTGAAACCCCCATCCAATGATTGGCTACAGTTTAAAACTGGTAGTCTGGGAATGTGACAAGAATAAAATTGAACGAGCTACAAATTACTCACTGTGTTCAAATACTTGCTTTCACAATAGTAATAGTTGTTTGTTTTTATCTTTTCAGAGCTTCGAAGCTGTGAAGTACCCAAAGAACAACTACGGAAAGTTCCACACTGGAGACTCTTACATCGTACTGTTCGTAAGTGTCGCACCTATGAGGAACTAGGAAGACTAACCACAGCGTGTTAGTCATAACTTATAATTCAATTCAATTTCCTTGATTGAATCTATTGAGAATAATATTAATTTTCTTGAGTGAGCGACTGGCAAGTACAAAGTACAAAGTAGTTGTGCTTGGCTTCAGTCACTCCTCAACTATTCATTGACTGAGCCGTCCTGTACATAATATAGTAAGGCAAACTTAAAGTGTTTACATGAACAAAAAGCTGTATTATTGTTTACCCACTGAGTCAATGTATAACAAGTTAAAATAAACCTTCTTCAAAGACCCAACAGATAATTGTTGAACTCTTAATCTCATCTCAAACATGTTGAACTATTGGTTTCAGACTAAGCAGAGCAAGTCTGGAGAATTCTCGTGGGACATCCACTTCTGGCTCGGAAACCAAACAACTCAGGTAAGATACAAGAAAAGAAAATACGATATCAGGCCGCCATTTATTGCCAAATGGATGCGGACGTGTGAAACAGGAAACGGAAATGGTCTAAGTTAAGACTAGTCGAGGTGGAAGTGGACTCGTGTGGTGACCACAAGATTGTGACTCATCTTGAGTAATGAGTAATGAGTACTGACATTAAGCAAGACATCGGTAAGTGGTTTGAGAAGCTAACATAAACAACGTCAGCATTGGAAGGAAAATACCCGTGACAAATTGTATCCATACATCTTGGATATCGTCTGCTTTAGATATTATGTTTTATTAGAGTTTAGACCATTTCGCCTTGCAAACACTTTTGATACTTCTGACATGAAATCTATCAGACTTGGGGTATCTCTTATTGTATAGATCGAACTGAATATCAACCAACTGACAAGGGTTTTAATTTGATTGCTATACTCTTCCTTGGTGACTGGGAATAACGCGGGGAGGGGTAGGGTTGAGTTCATGCGGGTGAGTTAGGTAATGGTACTAAGGGGGTTAGTGGTCCGAAAACGTCTGGAAACTACGATAATGTAAAAGTAATTACAAAATGTACGTAATATGCAACTGTATATTTGAGTCGATCCAACATCAGGCCGCCACATCAGTAAAGTTATGTATTTTCTCAATGTTTTGCAGAAATGTAGAAAATAGCAAAATAGCTTTTGACTCAATTGACCGAACGCCAAGTAAATTGGCAACGCATGGATCCAGCTGGAACTAATACTAAGTTCACTGATTCGCCACCCTCTATTTTCATCTTACCAAGTTTTGTTTAAAGTTCTTTAAACAGATGTCAAGTATTAAACGGATGCTGAAAGACATGGTGTATAAATAGTTCACAAGTTAAAGTAATTCTCTGGAATTGTAAACGAAAGAAGAAACGATGCAAAAGTAATGTTACAACGCGAACCACCGCCGAGAGTACAGCAATTAATGTTGTGTAAATAACGCTCTATTGTTGTTGTGGTTAGGATGAGTCCGGTGCTGCAGCGATCATGTCTGTGGAGCTCGATGACTCGCTCGGAGGAGGACCAGTACAACATCGGGAGGTTCAGGAACACGAGTCTCAGCTGTTCCTCTCCTACTTCCCCTCAGGTGAGAGCTATGACGTCACATTATCATTGTTGCTCGTTGTGTGAACCTGTCAGTTGTTGTATATATAGGTTGTTTTTGTTAGTTTCCATTAGAAGCTACGAATTTGTAATAATTCCACATAACAAAAGATACTCTTTGAATGTTTAAAAGAATTTTCTCTTAAACAAATAGCAACAGTCCAAAATTTGTATTTAAACGGTTACTTTTACCGATTTCCTCATGAATGCACTAATTATAATGTTGGCATAATGTTTAAAAAGTTATTACCTTATTAATTAGTTTTCAATGTATACAAAGTACCGCGGAGCCTTCGAGTTGGCAACACATAACATCAACGTGGCATAAAGTGGTTTATGTATCGTGTTTGACGGATTTGTGTTTCTATTAGTAGCTAAGACACGTTTGTCGTTTATCAAGCGCTTTCCGCTCCATGGTTGCCTTATCGCCCACACGTTAATTGCAGATAACCATTTCCACAGATTAGGAAACAGACAGGGAGCTGTTCAACTTCTAAGAAACTGTTGTTTGACGACCGTGAATAACTTCTGATTCACGTCTCGCACTGTAATAGCCACGGTGACTCTGCCAGTCGTAAGAGGCAACATGTGCAACTGTAATCACAGTATAACAGGAAGTTTGGTGAGATAAGACTGATCACACAAGCGATCATGCTCAGGGTATCTTACGAGTATGAAGTAAACTAGTAATGTCTGCATTGACAGGTCGATCTTGATCATAACAAGAGAACTCGTCTACCTAGAAATGATACGAGTACACTCGTGATTCCTCCTCGGGCAGAGAGACAAGAGTCGTATCGCACATAGGTATAATCGAGACTTAAAACTCTAAAGTTATGTATGTAGCTCTAATGTGACCCCTTGTTGTTCTAGGTGTCCGCTACCTGGCCGGCGGTGTTGCCAGCTCTAATGTGACCCCTTGTTGTTCTAGATGTCCGCTACCTGGCCGGCGGTGTTGCCAGCTCTAATGTAACCCCGTGTTGTTCTAGGTGTCCGCTACCTGGCCGGCGGTGTTGCCAGCTCTAATGTAACCCCGTGTTGTTCTAGGTGTCCGCTACCTGGCCGGCGGGGTTGCCAGCTCTAATGTGACCCCCTGTTGTTCTAGGTGTCCGCTACCTGGCCGGCGGTGTTGCCAGCTCTAATGTAACCCTGTGTTCTTCTAGGTGTCCGCTACCTGGCCGGCGGGGTTGCCAGCTCTAATGTGACCCCGTGTTGTTCTAGGTGTCCGCTACCTGGCCGGCGGGGTTGCCAGCTCTAATGTAACCCCGTGTTGTTCTAGGTGTCCGCTACCTGGCCGGCGGTGTTGCCAGCTCTAATGTAACCCCGTGTTGTTCTAGGTGTCCGCTACCTGGCCGGCGGTGTTGCCAGCTCTAATGTAACCCCGTGTTGTTCTAGGTGTCCGCTACCTGGCCGGCGGTGTTGCCAGCTCTAATGTAACCCTGTGTTCTTCTAGGTGTCCGCTACCTGGCCGGCGGGGTTGCCAGCTCTAATGTGACCCCGTGTTGTTCTAGGTGTCCGCTACCTGGCCGGCGGGGTTGCCAGCTCTAATGTAACCCCGTGTTGTTCTAGGTGTCCGCTACCTGGCCGGCGGTGTTGCCAGCTCTAATGTAACCCCGTGTTGTTCTAGGTGTCCGCTACCTGGCCGGCGGTGTTGCCAGCTCTAATGTAACCCCGTGTTGTTCTAGGTGTCCGCTACCTGGCCGGCGGTGTTGCCAGCTCTAATGTAACCCCGTGTTGTTCTAGGTGTCCGCTACCTGGCCGGCGGGGTTGCCAGCTCTAATGTGACCCCCTGTTGTTCTAGGTGTCCGCTACCTGGCCGGCGGTGTTGCCAGCTCTAATGTAACCCTGTGTTCTTCTAGGTGTCCGCTACCTGGCCGGCGGGGTTGCCAGCTCTAATGTGACCCCGTGTTGTTCTAGGTGTCCGCTACCTGGCCGGCGGTGTTGCCAGCTCTAATGTAACCCCGTGTTGTTCTAGGTGTCCGCTACCTGGCCGGCGGTGTTGCCAGCTCTAATGTAACCCCGTGTTGTTCTAGGTGTCCGCTACCTGGCCGGCGGGGTTGCCAGCTCTAATGTAACCCCGTTTTGTTCTAGGTGTCCGCTACCTGGCCGGCGGGGTTGCCAGCTCTAATGTAACTTCGTGTTGTTCTAGGTGTCCGCTACCTGGCCGGCGGGGTTGCCAGCTCTAATGTAACCCCGTGTTGTTCTAGGTGTCCGCTACCTGGCCGGCGGGGTTGCCAGCTCTAATGTAACCCCGTGTTGTTCTAGGTGTCCGCTACCTGGCCGGCGGTGTTGCCAGCTCTAATGTAACCCTGTGTTCTTCTAGGTGTCCGCTACCTGGCCGGCGGTGTTGCCAGCTCTAATGTAACCCCGTGTTGTTCTAGGTGTCCGCTACCTGGCCGGCGGTGTTGCCAGCTCTAATGTAACCCCGTTTTGTTCTAGGCGTCCGCTACCTGGCCGGCGGTGTTGCCAGCTCTAATGTAACCCTGTGTTCTTCTAGGCGTCCGCTACCTGGCCGGCGGTGTTGCCAGCTCTAATGTAACCCTGTGTTGTTCTAGGTGTCCGCTACCTGGCCGGCGGGGTTGCCAGTGGCTTCACCCACGTGAACCCCGACGCCGTTGAAAAGCGACTCTTCCAGGTCAAGGGCAAACGTAACGTGCGCGTGCGACAGGTGAGGTTCATGCGGGTGGTTATGTCACTTGCAATACATGAGGGTATTGGTTGGTTTACCTGAGCACAACATCTAGATCATCGACCACGTGACTTTGACCAGCTTTCATAAATAGTGTATGGGTCGGTATAGAAAGTTGAACGACCTCTCCCAGGGGGAGAACTTCTTTATCGACTCTGGCTTTGTGTAACGTGCTTATTGCTTGGCCTTGCAGTTACGATTAGTCTTGTAAAGATTCTTATTTTTAAAAAAAGTCGTCGATTGAAAATCGTTTATAAAATATCAATTTTTCTATCATTTCCATTCAACAATATTACTTGATTTTCCAGAGATAGTTCGTTTCACTTTTCAATAATTAACAAATTGTCCATTTTGTACATTTGTTAGGTTTATGACACTGAAGTTACGTTTTTTAAGATAGAGACAGGTATTTCACCAAGAATGCCCATTGTCTTAGCCAAGTGTTGTTCTCATCCGTCAGGTCGACCTGAACGTGTCTGCTATGAACAAGGGTGATGTCTTCATCCTGGACGCGGGCAAGGAGATCTACGTCTACACCGGAGTCAAGAGCAAGAGAACAGAAAGACTGAAGGCGATCAGCGCAGCCAATCAGATCCGAGACCAGGACCACGCCGGACGAGCCCATGTCACTGTGCTCGGTAATACCTCATGACGTCATGGTGCATTCTCGACTGCCCTTGCCGCCTTTCCTTAACTGCCGTACTATTGTGAGCTGCCATCGTCCACGTGCTTACGTTCTGCTAATAATATTGCATACCGGTACCCAAACATCGGCTCCACTGCCACCTACAATGGACGAGTAGACAAGAGCAAGGTCTACGAGCCTCCGCCAGGCGGAGATCAAGTAGACCTTGGACCAGGGGCGTCACTAGGATTCTGGGATTGGGGGGGCGCAAGCAAAGGTGGACTGGGGGGGTAAGGGCCCCGTACGGAAAAGGATGTTAGGGGCCCCGGGACTTGGCGAAGCTTTAAGGGGTCTGGGGCGAAGCCCCAGCCGCCGGAGGCAAAAATTTGTCAGCCTACTATTTCGTTAGAACGCATTTAAACACGTTTAAAAATCGATAAATGATGATAGTTATGTGGAACAACGTGTTGAACTGTGAACACCACTTTCAAAAACGAAATTGATAAAGAAACTTGCCCAACACTGGCAGTTGTATATTTCAAACTATATTGTTGTATTGTATTGTATTGTATTTATTAGCATCTATTGATCTATGCGATACATTCCCAACCCTCTACAAATATCGAATACTAGTGGTCCACTCGCATCGTGTAATTTGTACTCGTAACGAGTGTTGTAGCTGGGTATGCAGCTGGGTCGGGGGCGAAGCCCCGGCCGCCGGAGGCAACGTCACCGAAGGCGAAACAATTTTCGGCCCTGCATGATGCTTAGTGGTCTAAAACGCGTTTTGAGGCGAAATCCTATCATGAAAACAATTAAAGTAAAGTCAATATTACACTGATTCCTAACGTCATAGGTCTAGGATAGGAGTTCGATTCTGTCATTTGAGAAGTAATCTTATGGCTAGTGCTGCGCTGGATCGGATTTCAGTAGGCGCCGAAAGATATTGCCACAAAGTTCGCCTTTTTAAATTTTGAACGCTTATAGACACGTGATCAGCCCGATTTTCAGTCAGCTATCTTACGGAAAGTGGCTTTGTAATGACACACGACTTGAAAACTCCTTGATTTCATTTTTACATGAGCCTATTTAATTCTTTTATAAATGGGCAAAATAATACTTTCATATATAACTAAGTTTACTCGCAAACTATCAAAAGTCACTCTCAAGTAGCGCGCTAGCGAGCAGAAATCTTGAGGGTTGACATTATACTATCCACTAATACGACTTGTCACAAAACTCCATCTAAAGAACATCGGTCAATAAAGTGACCACTCTTTGTGGTACAAAATGTAATAATATTAAATACCTTTCATAAATTATATGCAGGAGATAAATGCTGATTAACGGTTATATTTTAATCAATGAAGGCTTGATTAATTGCCTTTAGCATGTCATAATTATTAATGAAATATTATAATATATCATATGTAAGCATTGTTGATCAAAAGACTTTTGATCTTCGATTTTTTTACGAGACACGCTAGCACTTTAAGATTGGAAATTTAAGCAATAAAATTGATTGAACGAGGAATTTATTGGGGGGGCGCAGATTGCGATTGGGGGGGCGCAGGCCCCCCCCAAAACCCCCTAGTGACGCCACTGCCTTGGACATGAGAACGTTGGACTAGACCTTCAGTCAGGGTTGCCGTCGGCTGGATTCAAAGGGCGACCTCCTGAGTTAGCGTCTCGCTTGCTACTGCGAGCCTCTTCTATCGGATCATCAATGTTGACATAATATATGAGCAACAAGACTCGCACTCATTGTGCTTTCTTTTATCAGTTGTCATAAAACCTGTGTGTTTGAAAGAACATGGTTTACGACGCAATTAAGTAGGCAGTCTTGCAGCGGTAGACTGTGGATGTTGTAAGATACCATCCAAACCACTCAATGGGGTCCTGGTTCCTTCAATAACAAGAGTGTTTGCTCGGTTACAGATGAGTTCAGCACTGAGACCGAGATCAACAAGTTCTTCCAAGAACTGGGGTCCGGGTCCCCCAGTCAGGTGGCCGACGAGGCTGCGGGGGGAGACGACGAACAGTTCGAGCGCAACCAGGAGACAGCGGTGACCTTGTGGAAGGTCAGCGACGCAAGTGGAAGTCTCAAGATGACCAAAGTGGGAGAGAAGCCTCTCAACCAGAACCTGCTCAAGTCTGACGTGAGTATGTCGGGGGTTGTGTAGTGTGCAGTGTGCACTGTACGTACAGTGTGCAGTGTGCGTTGTGCAGTGTGCAGTGTGCAGTGTACATTGTGCATCGCATGTACATCTTGTGGGGTCTTTGGTTCATTCAGATTGGTTCATTCAGATTGGTTCATTCAGATACATAATCTTATTTTTCATATCTGATCTCGGATTTTTCGGATCTTTGTAGCATGCAGTTTCCTCAAAACTCCCTAACACAGCTATTATCACAAAGCAAATGATTCCAGCGTCATTTGGTATTGATTTAAACTAAGTTCCCATGCTTGCGTTTTTTCAACGCAGCCTACTGCGTTCTCGTAGATACCTAAACATCTATAAACTTTCAACACGTCATTATATGATCTGCGTGTTGTGCGTTGATGACGACGCGTTGATACTTAACATTGAAGCTATCTGCGTCAACGCAACGGGTTGTGTTGAGTAAACGTACGTATATACACACTTAATAGGGATTACAAGTGCCTGTTTGAATTTATACAATATGTGGGTTTATATTTGTGATTCTCACTAGAGTTGCACCCTGGTACTAACATTGCTATGTGGTTGCTAAAAGATATAATCTAGTGATTAAATTAACATATATTATCAGTTATGAACACCAATACAGATTTGTTTTAATGGGCTCACATTACATTATCTTTTGTCTTTCAATACTTCGTCAGTATATGTTGCTACCCTACCCAATTACGTTTCCTTGCCAAACATACGTTATCTTCTTTAAAAAATCAGGTTTTGGAACTTGAGGGGAGGTTAAAAATAAATACATAATTACTTGTTGCTGTAATCACATCAACTTCTAAGAGGTCTGAGCTATAACCAAAATACGGGTTTTCCAAACCCTTTTAATAGTACGGTATCTAATCAATTCTATCGTCTTGCCACCTTATCTATCGATTGATTGAAAGTAAAAGCCGAGCTGCATGAATATATACGCAAACCACGTTAAACTTTCATACAACAAACAATGTATACTAAATTGCAGTGGATTCTTTGGGAAATCCTCAGAGGAAAGAAATGGTCAGCCCATCTAAAAACAAAGTTTGTTTTGTAATACGTTTATACTTTATACACTGCATAAATAGATTGATTAATCTCCATACACACTAGATAATATCTTGAAGTATTTTAAATTTTTGCATCTCAAGTAACGTGTACTGATACCCATTTTCTTTATTTTCAACCACAACAGGAACTTGGTGAACAGGTATGAATAACTGATTACTTTGTGTGTAGGTGCTGGTACTAACCAAATAACACTGTATATACTGTATACGCTTCTTTAGTAACTAGAGTAACTAGATTTTATAAGAACACTGCCTTGGCACTGTTAGTTTGTAATTATTTACTATTTTATCTGATCTGTTTCTTCACAACTTTTATCTATGGTGTATTGTAGCATTATTGGACTACGCTATCTTCCTGCGGATTATCAACATTGTAAATAGTTTGTAGGGAGAGGCCGTAAAACCTGAAATGACTCGTACATTTATCTTTTCTGTAAATAGGTATTTTTTAATTCCTTTGTGTTCGTGTACTTATACTGCTTTGTGAATTTACAATTATCAAACAATTTATATTTTCAGAAAATTGAATCATTTATCTCTATTTGAGCCCCCCCTTCTCTAGCAATATCAACACTCACTGTTTAGATTAGTTAGTCTTGGTGTAACAGATCCGCTTTCTACTCTTTATGCGCTTGATTTACGAATATCGGCGAGGGCATATTATGAGCTGTATGACTACATACCATCTTCCTTACTTCGCACATAAACAAGCTGTATAGACTTCAAGCTTGAACTAACCTGGAGCAAGGAGTAACGCCATTGCGCTTAGCAAACATTCAAATGATCACCCGCTTAGGTTTTGATCTTGTACCTATTTTCTGCATATCTTTGTTCTTGTTCTTCTCTTCAAAACTCTATTGTAAATATGTATTCCTCTTCTACAACTGTTAGCAAATCAATATTTAAGTAATGTGGCATTTTTATTTTTATATATGGTGTGTATATCCATTCAGGATGCAAATAAACTAATAAAATAAATTAATTAAAAAGCGGTATTGAGAACATAAAACAAGTGTTTTCACTAAAGTAAATTCATACATGTTTGTAAAAATATGTCTGTATTAACTTTGAATAGTTAAATATTAGTTCTTTTAGGACCTTGCCCGCCTCCCGCAAACTGTTGCTTCACGTAGATGTTTTTGAAATCTTCCAGGACTCGTTCATCCTGGACACAGTGACATCCGGCATCTTCGTGTGGATCGGCAAGGGATGTACAAGGGCTGAGAAGACTGAAGCCATGAAGAGGGCCCAGCAGTTCCTGACCACCAACAATTATCCTCAGTGGACGCAGGTAAACTTACCCCACTGTATCTTGTAGCTTCTCAATGTATCGACGTATTTCTTCGAATGATTCTTCTTGTCCCCCACAGATCAAGCGAGTGGTCGAGCTAGGCGAGCCATCCGACTTCCGTCAGTACTTCAGCGGGTGGCGCGCGACGGGCGACAACGTGGGGCTGGGCCGCACGTACACGCGCGAGCAGATTGCCGCTACAATGCCGGGTACAAACGCGAGCGCGCTTCACTCGCGCCGCATCAGGGAACTGGCTAAGAGCGGCGGAGCTGCGTTCGGCTTCATGCCCGACGACGGTACCGGCAAGACAGAGATCTACCGCATCGAGGACTTCGAGATGGTGCCCGTAGACGCAGACAAGCACGGCATGTTCTTCGGGGGAGACTCGTACATCGTCAAGTACACCTACAACAAGAACGGAAGGGAGAACTACGTCATCTACTCTTGGCAGGTAACTGAACACTCCCGTTGCTGTCGGGATATACCGCGTACATTATTGTCACTGATCAAACCCTTACGTTTCGGACTAATTGCACGGTCCATCTTCAGAGTTATCTACTCGATCCAGCTCTTCCCAACGACTGGAACACAACCCCATTTAATGTTGTTTATGCCAACCTTTATAACGTTTGTGTGTTTTAGGGCAACTCCAGCACCCAGGACGAGACCGCCTCGTCCGCAATCCACTCCACCGTGCTGGACCGCGAGCTCAACGGTCGAGCGGTGCTCGTACGCGTTACCCAGGGAAACGAGCCCAGACATTTCCTCAGCATCTTCAAAGGTAACTCATGACAACACTAATGCTTGGTGGTCATAGTGAACAATGTAACGAAACTCAGAATAAGCTGGCGCATGGGCACAGTCCAACATTAGGGTTGTTATACCAGCAGTTTCCGAGGTACAGGACAGGTAGCGCCAAACGAAGGCCGGCCAAGACACGTGGCGCTGTCAGTGTACTACTGTGGGACTGGAAGGTTCAGCCGGTACACGACAGGTAGCGCCAAACGTCGATAGGCTTGTCGAAACGCGTGGCGCACTCTGTGTGTAACCGCGGAACTGCCTACGTGAGTGATCCCAGCTCTGTCCTCCTGTGTCCAGGCAAGATGATCGTGTTCATGGGCGGCCGTCACAGCGGTTTCCGCAACCTGCGCGACCACGACTCGTACGACGTGGACGGCACCAGGTTCTTCCAGGTGAGAGGCACGTGCGCTGATGACGTCAGAGCCGTCCAAGTACCCGAGGTGGCCGCGTCACTCAAGTCCAATGATGTGTTCATCCTGGAGACCCCCAGAGACACCTACATCTGGCTCGGCAAGGTACGACCATTGATAATATAACTTACAGTTAATTATGTCAAATAAAAAAAAACTCTTCAAATTGCCAAAACTTTACTAGTCTCACGCTGAATAGGAGCAACTTAATGTTCTACTACCCTACTTCCTACCATCGACATGAAACAAGCTCATTAGTAATAATTTACTACTGTCTATTTGACGCCTAATAACTACAAACACAGCGACTAATCAGGCTTACACACTCTTACCTCCTTTGGCATGAGACTAGTTACGTTAAGGTGCAGACCTAATACGACAAAGAAAAGGAGAGTTTCGAAATGCCATAATGAATAGTATAGTGGTGACGAGTTGTGTTTTGTTGAATTGCTCGTCTGACAAAGAGAAGGAGATGGCCCGAAACGCCAGCCAGCTGGTGGTTGTTCTTTAATATTAGTCTTGTGTGCGTAGGGCTCGTCTGATGAAGAGAAGGAGATGGCCCGAAACGCCGCTAATCTGGTGGTGCCGGACAAGTCACCAGTAGTGATCAGCGAGGGTGACGAACCCGCAGACTTCTGGACCGCTCTGGGCGGCAAGGGACCGTACGACACCAGCGATGAGGACAACGCGGTGCCCGAGCTCACCCCTCGGCTCTTCCACTGCCAGATCAAGACCAACGGGAAGTTCTGCGCTGAGGAGATGCGAGACTTTGAGCAGGAAGATCTCGTGGAAGACGATATCATGTTGCTGGACTCTGGCGAGGAGATCTATGTCTGGGTGGGCAGCAAGGCCAGTGATGAAGAGAAGGATCTGTGCTTGCGCATGGCCAAGGTAAGTCAATGACAGGAGATCTATGTCTGGGTGGGCAGCAAGGCCAGTGATGAGGAGAAGGATATGTGCTTGCGCATGGCCAAGGTAAGTCAATGACAGGAGATCTATGTCTGGGTGGGCAGCAAGGCCAGTGATGAAGAGAAGGATCTGTGCTTGCGCATGGCCAAGGTAAGTCAATGACAGGAGATCTATGTCTGGGTGGGCAGCAAGGCCAGTGATGAAGAGAAGGAACTGTGCTTGCGCATGGCCAAGGTAAGTCAATGACAGGAGATCTATGTCTGGGTGGGCAGCAAGGCCAGTGATGAGGAGAAGGATATGTGCTTGCGCATGGCCAAGGTAAGTCAATGACAGGAGATCTATGTCTGGGTGGGCAGCAAGGCCAGTGATGAAGAGAAGGATATGTGCTTGCGCATGGCCAAGGTAAGTCAATGACAGGAGATCTATGTCTGGGTGGGCAGCAAGGCCAGTGATGAGGAGAAGGATATGTGCTTGCGCATGGCCAAGGTAAGTCAATGACAGGAGATCTATGTCTGGGTGGGCAGCAAGGCCAGTGATGAGGAGAAGGATATGTGCTTGCGCATGGCCAAGGTAAGTCAATGACAGGAGATCTATGTCTGGGTGGGCAGCAAGGCCAGTGATGAGGAGAAGGATATGTGCTTGCGCATGGCCAAGGTAAGTCAATGACAGGAGATCTATGTCTGGGTGGGCAGCAAGGCCAGTGATGAGGAGAAGGATATGTGCTTGCGCATGGCCAAGGTAAGTCAATGACAGGAGATCTATGTCTGGGTGGGCAGCAAGGCCAGTGATGAGGAGAAGGATATGTGCTTGCGCATGGCCAAGGTAAGTCAATGACAGGAGATCTATGTCTGGGTGGGCAGCAAGGCCAGTGATGAGGAGAAGGATATGTGCTTGCGCATGGCCAAGGTAAGTCAATGAAAGGAGATCTATGTCTGGGTGGGCAGCAAGGCCAGTGATGAGGAGAAGGATATGTGCTTGCGCATGGCCAAGGTAAGTCAATGACATGAGATCTATGTCTGGGTGGGCAGCAAGGCCAGTGATGAGGAGAAGGATATGTGCTTGCGCATGGCCAAGGTAAGTCAATGACAGGAGATCTATGTCTGGGTGGGCAGCAAGGCCAGTGATGAGGAGAAGGATATGTGCTTGCGCATGGCCAAGGTAAGTCAATGACAGGAGATCTATGTCTGGGTGGGCAGCAAGGCCAGTGATGAGGAGAAGGATCTGTGCTTGCGCATGGCCAAGGTAAGTCAATGACAGGAGATCTATGTCTGGGTGGGCAGCAAGGCCAGTGATGAGGAGAAGGATCTGTGCTTGCGCATGGCCAAGGTAAGTCAATGAAAGGAGATCTATGTCTGGGTGGGCAGCAAGGCCAGTGATGAGGAGAAGGAACTGTGCTTGCGCATGGCCAAGGTAAGTCAATGACATGAGATCTATGTCTGGGTGGGCAGCAAGGCCAGTGATGAAGAGAAGGATCTGTGCTTGCGCATGGCCAAGGTAAGTCAATGACAGGAGATCTATGTCTGGGTGGGCAGCAAGGCCAGTGATGAGGAGAAGGATCTGTGCTTGCGCATGGCCAAGGTAAGTCAATGACAGGAGATCTATGTCTGGGTGGGCAGCAAGGCCAGTGATGAGGAGAAGGATCTGTGCTTGCGCATGGCCAAGGTAAGTCAATGACAGGAGATCTATGTCTGGGTGGGCAGCAAGGCCAGTGATGAGGAGAAGGATATGTGCTTGCGCATGGCCAAGGTAAGTCAATGAAAGGAGATCTATGTCTGGGTGGGCAGCAAGGCCAGTGATGAAGAGTTGGAACTGTGCTTGCGCATGGCCAAGGTAAGTCAATGTAACAATATTGTTATAGATGTAAGGAGGCCGTCTTCAATTCAAATGGCAACGGACTATAAAACCCACAATTGGAATGAGAATTTGGGAATTCTACCCAATAATAAACAAGAAGTGCCTATTAAGGACAAGCTGTCACTAAATATAACGAACAACACTCACTGAAACTATCTAATTGAGCTTGACGAAATCTATACTTGTACGCTGTATAAGTCAATTGATGAATAAACTACTTACGTAATTGCATTGCATGTGAAATACTTGAGTGTACTTCCCCAACGAGACAAACAACTCTAACATGTTCGTGGGGACATTAGCCCCTATGAAAGGAATATGGGACAGAATTTATACTGTACTAAAAACATCTAGCTTAAAGTCAATGTACTACACTTCGTAATCCTTACATAATCTCATCGTTATATTACACCCAAACATAAGATTCAAGAGATTAGCATAAGCTACAAGACCTATTGTATTTTGCCATTAGGCATAGTATTGGAAACGATGGTATTTAGGGGTTTTGATAGCGAGGTTGTGTGTCTTGCAGGCATACCTGATGGCTGATCCTACCGAGCGCAGCCACGACCGAGCCCTGATCTTCAAGGTGAAGCAAGGAGAGGAGCCAGATAGCTTCACTTCTCTCTTCCCTAACTGGAACCCCAGCTACTGGGAGGTAAACAGCGTCTAGCTAGCACGTTGCATTGCACTGGACTGGTGATACTGCTACAGTAGAATGCGTTGCGTTGTGTTGGATGTATTTACAAGTGTGTGCTGTAGTTTTAGTGCCTTGAGTTGTTCTAGGTGGACTAAATGTTTGGAAATCAAAACGTGTGGATTCATCAGTGGTTGAATTAAAGATTTTTCTTTGATTTTATGCAAGGGCTAATTACAAACTCATATTAAACCTGCCACGAGGGATAGAAGGGTAAGGGGGGGGGGGGGGGTAATGTGTACCGTTTTCATCCGATCATCATATTATATATAAAGCTTTGTTCTTTACAGGAAACAGAATAACAAGATCCAATATATTTATGGTGTCGCAATTATTTTTAACGACACGTCATTGTGTATGTTTGTGAAAATCACTTACCTTATAAAAGGGAATTACGAGTCAGTTTTTGAAATATTCTCACATTCCCCACCAATTCGACCACTTGAGTTCGTAATACCTACATGCTACCAGCTTCATGTAAGACGTAGTTCCGTGGTTTTTCTGTAGTGTAGCCAACATTAACCAAGTATCTTTGTTTCAACACATGGTAGACATTGTACTTGAAACTGTGCATGTTTAATGTATACCAGATAGATGTAATTTACAAATAATGTAGTGTAGAACATAGTTGCAGTAATGTACACCCAGAGATTGTGAAAACTTGTAATCGTTGTTAGAACCTTGCATGGGGCATTTGTAGTGGCTGATTTGAACATGGATTGGTGAGAAATGTCTTTAAACTTGTGTGGACTTGGAGCAAAGTAGAAACTGACTTACTTTAATCTAAGATTACTTGTTTTAATGTATGCAAAATTAATTCAATAGCAATCAGTTGAGTTGTGCTTATGGGAAAAAATATGTTTAAACAATATGAACTAACAATAATGATTTAAATAAATAACTTGAGGCGTTTTATCATATATTTATTGCATTCCAGTCTCTTCCGTCATACGAGGAAATCAAGAACCAAGTAGCAGCTACGAATGCAGCGATCAAATTTTAAACCTATTGCGTTATGCTTTATGTTCTTATAGTGTGAGTTTCTGTACACACCTATTTTTAATATGTAGTTTTTCTTACGTTTTATGTTGCTTCCTACATTATGTACTGGTAATACACGAAGCAAATTTGTGATTTGCATGTACATTTGTAAAAAATATATTAAAGAAAGAAGCACTGATTCGATTGTTTTATACTGTTCTTTCCCATAAAGAATCTTCCAAATCAATTATCCCTCTTTATGTGTCCATAGCCTAATGGTTTTGCAATTTATGCTTCATAACTACAAGGAATCTGTGAACCACAGCAGTCAAATCGATTATGAATTAGCTTCACCAAACCAGATCTTATCAAAGAGTGTGGAGATATGCAGGGTAGATCGCCTTCTCTTTTCTTGGAATCAATCATGGGAGCTTGACTTGGGCCAGTTTTGAAACATACCAACAACTTCTTATCAGGCCTAACGGCTTTAATATCTACCCCTTTGGTTGCTACACTGACAGAAATGCAGCCAACATCTTCGTAGCAAACTCAAGGTCAAGGCAAGTCAAGGCAAGTCGAGCTCTACCGAACCTCCGCTAGGGGATATCAAGGTCCTCTGAATACCCTAACGGCACCTGCGCGCTACTAGCGGCGATAAGTCGATCTAGGTACCGATCAACAAAAGAAAAACAAAACGAACATCTGACAGTAATGGAGATGTTTCAGGAAATACGTGAGTACCTTTGACAGTTTTAACTTCGGTGTTCTTGAATGAATGTATTAGAGCGACTAGGGGTTGAAGGTCGAACCGACTGCCTGGATGGGGTTGGCGATTTCACCCTCACAGAACATCCAGTAAAACCTTGAAACTACATGTGTCAAAAGTGAATCACATCAAAAGCAAGACAAGATGTACCCATGGGTTGATAATTTTTACTTCGTGAGTACAAATACATTGATTTATAATCCATCAAGCGATTAATATGCAGTATTTGTTAGTTTCAAGTCCCATCCCGGCCTAGATAGAACAGGAGATTGGGGCAGCTCTGCCTGTCGTAATAGTATGATGATTATTGTTTATTCTAAGTTATAGGCTAAAGACGACAGGCATAACTATCTTGGACTCCACAGTACAGTCTGTAACACTCTTAAGTGTAACAGCGCCCCTAGGCCTAGGGGTAGAGACGACTATCTGTAACACTCTACGTGTAACAGCGCCCCTAGGCCTGGGGGTAGGGGATGACTATCTGTAACACGCTACGTGTAACAGCGCCCCTAGGCCTGGGGTTAGGGGACGACTATCTGTAACACACTACGTGTAACAGCGCCCCTAGGCCTGGGGGTAGGGACAACTATGAAGACGGACCTCAAACTAAATTAATTGTATTTACTCGTCTAGATCTCCCTGCGACGCAACTGGCTCTACTGCTCTCCAAGTATTGTTGAAATACTGACCGAGGAGTATCGTCACACGTACGTAAGTATGTCCTTGAGGCCTGAACACTTTATTATTAGTCACTATTGGTGATCATGCGGCACCATTCGTGACGAGACGTAGCTCAATGCTAGTATGGGTTACTAAACATAGCAAGTTATCTAGAGATACAATAAAAGATGGACTAGCTCCCTGGAAATGAACGTTTTGCTTCGATAGTATTATTTGACTTGATGATTCATATTCATTATCAAGGATAGGCCTGCCGCCTATAGGCTATTAGATAAGTGGGTTCCGATCCACTATCCTAGAATATTTATATTTTCATGTAGGCCTATCGTCCGGATTAACCAAAAAATATGAATTAATTAATCAATAATGGAATTAATTAACTAATTAGTGATGAAATTAATGAGCAAGTGAATGAATAATGAAATTAACAAAACAAAATAGCTTTGTATTTATTGACTACCCACTCAGTTACAATAACAGATTTACAGTGCCAACATCAATACAATACTATGTTCTTCGTGGCTATGACAGCTCCAATGTCACAAAAGAGACTGCGCGAATCGGGCAACGAACCCTCGATCTTCTGCACCGGAAGTAGCAATAACCCCCCCGTGTTTCAGGACTTGTTGAGACGGGTTCGCTTCATCTTGAATCAAGTGTTACCGGACAACTATGAGGTCTATGTCGAACACTTGAAGACCCTGCAGATAAGACGCCAAGAAGACCTTCGACTGGCGGCTAAACTAATCTATGACAAGGTAGGCCTACACACATTTGGCATTTGTAATCAATTACATTTCACAAGGGGAGTTGTAATATTGTAATAAGCCTACAGATTCAAAGCAGTTGTAGAAAGTGCTGCTGCACTTTACACTAACACTGAGTATAAATGAAACACCGCAATTTGCACTACACTTCTTTTCTAGCGATTGACCTTACACTAGTGTAGGTGACCAGATGTACCGGTTTGACCGGTACAGTACCGATATCGGAACACTTGTACCGGTGTCCTGAGAGATACATTGAAAAGACATATTTTTACCGGTTTGTAATTTTTGGGGAAAAGGTGTCCCGGTATTCTGTCAATAAAGACAACGCGGTCGATTGCAACAGGGATGGGGGGAGAGGGGGCTTACAGTTGCTAGCCCTCGACACATGCAGGTTGCATTCGCAGACGTTGACTCACACAATCACGCACTCACTCAACTCACAGTCAGCAGAGTTTATTCCGTCAACAGGCGGCTGGCGAAATACGACCGGGCATAACATGCCTACCAAAATTAACCCACATTCATTTAAATACTTAATATGTATTAATTAACACAAATTAATAATACTGTGTTGATATGTATTTTGTTTTATTAATTCATGTTAGAAAGCTGTTTTCTGGGCATTTAGCACGCAAATTTGACTTAAAAATGTTTCGCCTCTTTCGCCCCAGACCCCGGGCTTGTCCATGGAGTTCGTAATCCTTACACTTTGTTTGTCGCGGTTTGCAATGTTCAAAATATGAATGTGTTGACGTGTACCCCAGGCAGTGGACGAGCAAGGCTACTCGTACATCTACGCGCTCATGTGCGCTACCCTCGTGTGGGGCTAGTGTAGGTAAGTGTAGGTCAGTGTAGTGAGATGATGATAAATGTGTTGATGTGTACCCCAGGCAGTGGACGAGCAAGGCTACTCGTACATCTACGCGCTCATGTGCGCTACCCTCGTGTGGGGCTAGTGTAGGTAAGTGTAGGTCAGTGTAGTGAGATGATGATAAATGTGTTGACGTGTACCCCAGGCAGTGGACGAGCAAGGCTACTCGTACATCTACGCGCTCATGTGCGCTACCCTCGTGTGGGGCTAGTGTAGGTAAGTGTAGGTCAGTGTAGTGAGATGATGATAAATGTGTTGATGTGTACCCCAGGCAGTGGACGAGCAAGGCTACTCGTACATCTACGCGCTCATGTGCGCTACCCTCGTGTGGGGCTAGTGTAGGTAAGTGTAGGTCAGTGTAGTGAGATGATGATAAATGTGTTGACGTGTACCCCAGGCAGTGGACGAGCAAGGCTACTCGTACATCTACGCGCTCATGTGCGCTACCCTCGCGTGGGGCTAGTGTAGGTAAGTGTAGGTCAGTGTAGTGAGATGATGATAAATGTGTTGATGTGTACCCCAGGCAGTGGACGAGCAAGGCTACTCGTACATCTACGCGCTCATGTGCGCTACCCTCGTCGACCTGGTCATACCGGAAGTGGAGGGTGAAGGCATCCTGGAGTTCCTCACTCTCCGCGACTACGTCATCCACTACTGCCAGCTCGAGCTGGAGTTTCGAGCCGACTCGACGCTCTACCTGAAGACGACAGCGGACGACGAGAGCTGGACATCGGACAACGGGTCGAGGACATCGGACAACGGGTCGAGGACAGCGGACAACGCGTCAAGGACATCGGACAACGAGAGTAGGACAGCGGACAACGAGAGTAGGACAGCGGACAACGGCATGGAGACAGCGAGCAACAAGAGTGGGGTAGCGGACAATGAGGCGGTGACCGCGGACAACGGATCGAAGACAGCGAACAGCGGGTCGAAGATAGCACACAGCGGGTCGAAAACATCGGACAGCGGGTCGAAGACAGCACACAGCGGGTCGAAGATAGCACACAGCGGGTCGAAAACATCGGATAGCGGGTCGAAGACAGCACACAGCGGGTCGAAGATAGCACACAGCGGGTCGAAAACATCGGATAGCGGGTCGAAGACAGCACACAGCGGGTCGAAGATAGCACACAGCGGGTCGAAAACATCGGACAGCGGGTCGAAGACAGCGAACAGCGAGTCGAAGATAGCACACAGCGGGTCGAAAACATCGGACAGCGGGTCGAAAACATCGGATAGCGGGTCGAAGACAGCACACAGCGGGTCGAAGATAGCACACAGCGGGTCGAAGATAGCACACAGCGGGTCGAAAACATCGGATAGCGGGTCGAAGACAGCACACAGCGGGTCGAAGATAGCACATAGCGGGTCGAAAACATCGGACAGCGGGTCGAAAACAGCACACAGCGGGTCGAAGATAGCACACAGCGGGTCGAAAACATCGGACAGCGGGTCGAAGACAGCAGATAACGGGTCGAATACAGCGAGCAGTGGGTCGAAGATAGCGGACAGTGAGTCGGAGACGCAACAAAGTCTGGTGAGTGAAATATTGGGGTAGAGTATGCGTATTAGTTTTATTCTAGGACTGTTATGTAGGTAGGCGAGATATGGAAATAGATAAATGATATAGTAGTGTACACATTTACAAAGCTTTTTTTTTTTTCTTTTTTAAGCTTTGTACGGTTACTTCAAGTGACGCCAGCTCATGTAATGAATAATTTCATGATACAACAAATCAAGGAATCGAGCAAGTTGTCAGACACAATGCCCTTTGATTATATAGTTGCTGTCTAATGCATCTGTACTTGTTAGGATCTGGACGACTCAAGACCAGCACGAACACCCTGGGAGGACGAAGACGATGCGATTGTTTCGCATGGCAGAGCTCTTGGAAACGCCAAGTAAGTTGTCTCCTTTATTTGAAGTCCACGTAATAGGCACACTCAATATTGACATATTTCTAAACGCTGGGCAAAGCTGCGGGCACGGCACGGGCACGGCATGGGCACGGCATGGGCACGGCACGGGAACGCGAGCGTCGTTGAGCTGGGCGAACTTGGTGGAGAAAGGGCGTGGACTGTAGATCTCTCCTCAGATCCGTGGGCGCCACTTAGTTCCAGAGAAAGATTGACACTTTAAGTATATTATTATAGGTTAGGTAGGAGGAACGAAGAAGTTCTACTATGACAAATAAGTGGATTAGTTCAATGTGTGAACCATGTTGAAACACACGGATTGATGACTATAAGTAGTCTTTATTGTAAGTAGTAACCATAGAACGATGACGTCATATGATCATAGTTGAGTACGTCATCGAATAATGGACTCGGTTTGTTCCAGATTCGTCGGCGAGTTGTTCAACGTCGGCATCCTCTCGTTCGACATCATCCACAGGTGCGTGAAGTACCTGTTGCGTGAGCCCAACGAGCTGAGCTTCGAGTGTGCGATCAAACTGCTGGAGACCATCGGGCGGCGCTACCGCAGGCGACACAAGAGAGCGGGCGACGACTACAACGTGAGTGTGGCGGCCATCTTGGCAGTGGCGGCTCGTGCTAGGCTAGGACATGGGCAGAGCCGCCACTGCATCTTGGGCACATGTTGCCGTGGAGAAACAGTTGATGCCGTAGAAACAAAACAGCTCATTTCGTTCAGATTTGGCGTGTTTTTTAAACGTAAAATGGTGGTTAGTGCCGAAGAGATGTTATGGAAAAGATGTGTTTTGCCCGACTCTATAGGCGAGTCAAAGTGCCGTGGTTCGTAGATATTGTGACAAAGACGATGGTTGTGCATATTGGTCACCGTCTTCTATAGTGCTCGCAATGGAGGGGATCAACGGCCAAACAGGTTGATAGTTGAGGGTTTTTCTTGTGATTGAAAAGTGGAGAGAGATATGTGAATGGATTGGACATGGAAGTTGGGAGAATAAATATAATTTAATAGTGTTACCCTTCAATTCCCGGTGTAACAATAACATGTCTAGCTAATCGTGTTGTTTCCGGCCCGCAGCAATACGTGGTCCAGTACCTCCATCGCATGGGGATCCTCGTGAAACACCTCGAACCCAGGCGCATCTCGACGAGGGTGCGCTACAAGTTCGAAGATCTGATCGATCTCTGGCGGCGAAACTGGCAACCGCGCGCGGTCGAGCTGGACACTGGCTACAACGACGACGACTCGGGTGACGAGGAAGTGCCTGTTAGGAAGGTGAAGACCCCGCGCTTGTGGCTGCACGTTTAGACTTGCTCACTGACCTTCTTGCACGTTGACCTTACGGCTGACTTGTGGCTACTTGTAAGGACTGCTTTGACTTTGAGATTGGCTTCAAGAATGTGAAGATACCGCAGCATTTTAAGTGTTCGTATGTGTAGTTTATTGTATTAAATGCGCACATGGCATGGGTGACTGTCATTCTTGTATCTAATGTCAAAAACAATAAAATATTTTAGATTTTAATTTGATTCTTATTTGGAAAGTGTACCGCCTAACCTTAATTCAAACTTCCGATTTAAAGTTATTACTTAAATTTACAGAACGGACGCGCGAAAAATCAAACCATATGCGTCCATCAGCTCGTTTTTCAAGAAATTTAGTTAATTTGACGCACATAAAAAGTTACTTTATTCCGGTGGAATGATTGTTGTGTAATTGCCTATACACATTAAGTAATCACACACATTTTTATAAAATGTCAGATTAAAATGTAATCGGAAATGTACAACGAGAACCCAATAATTGTGCCAAAACAATTTGTGACTTTGCAACATTTCATTGAGGAGAATATCGCCAATATTGTGAGTTTATAGAAAGACATAATATCTTGACGCTTTAATTTATTTACACATTCGTTTACTTTAGAGGATGTTCAAATTCTAAGTATTAAGTATAATTTGCTCCTTTAAAAACATTTAATACAAAATGTAAAGCGACAACAATTTGATGTGCAATAAATCTTGTTACAGTTCAGAGTATGGTTTTGAGAATACATATTATAATATAGTGATTTTAAAACAGTGTATTTACTATTGGTTTGTTTTTAATACAACAAAATTTTGATTAAAAACAAAAGCTGGTAATTTTACATTATGGTCGGTAGTTTTTAAGTCTGTTTCACAATTTGAGTTGAAAGTTCTTATTGACAATGAACAACAATGGAACGAAGCACACGCCAGAACATGTTCCATTATGCAAGTGAGAGCACAAGAAGCGGTTCTACTGAGACTTTCTGAAGTGATTGCTGAGCGGGCCCTCGTCGGCGTACCCAGCGATCTCCTGAGGGATGACGGAGCTCTCCTCTACGCCAGTGCACGGTCGACACATGCATTCCAGGGGAGCCTTAGTGTTCACCTGGAACAGAAGGGTGGGTTGGTTAATGATGTGGCCCAAATGTCAAGCTAAGGTATTAAAATACTTAACTGTTCCTTAGGCCTATATCGCCTAGAAACTGGGTAATTCTCTTCCAATCATGATATTGCGATGTCTATTTTCACCTAAACGTAAAATGAGGAGAAGTGGTCGAGTTTCTTTGAGAAAATGAAAACAACCTGTACGAAATCTCTTTAAAATATAGCGCAGTCTTAATTAATTGTCAGGTGGACACTTTCAGAAATGAAGATTCTAAAGAAACACGGTTATTTTCTTATTGAAATACTACACCAATGTTTCTATTCACAGTGTAATGTTCCATTTGTTGCGATTGGATATTTAGAAAACCTTGACATTTCTCCAACCAAGAAGGCAAGAGCTAAATGGCTATTTGAGTAATGTAGTGTTACGGTGTTTCTTGGATTTGCAACCAAGTGGGTTATTAAAACCCTCTCACCTTCCTGAACTTGCGCTCTCCGGGTTTGGCCTTGGGACAGAATAGAGAGACGCTTGCCTCGCGCTCTCCACTCTCCTGGCAGCACATGCACGAGCGCTCCATCTGCCAGATCTTGGAACCAGACACCTGAGGAGAACAACAACATTAGACTCGACCTAGATATGTCTGCAACATTAAACATATGCGCTCACATTGATAGGCCCGTGTGATAAACGGTTTTGAACGCAGAACTTTGAAGTACTTTCAAGAACTGAGGTGATATAACTGCTTCAACTAGCCGAGTAAACGTGATGAAGAAGGATGAAGTCTTGGTCCAGTTTGCACCACTCTACACTCTACAGTCAGGGCCATATTACCCAATAGGCGAACTAGGCACTTGCCTAGGGCGACCCCTGTCGCGTGGTATGAATATGCTATGCACAAATCTAAAATATATATATTAATTAATGACTGGCAGATGACAAGATTGAGTAATTTTAAAAAAACAACATACAACTGAGACTGCACTCATTTATTGTTTGTGTGTTTTCCCAACGACTGCAAAACATTTGCTTAGAAGAAGGCATACTGAAAAAGTTGCTATGTGAGCATTGATTAGGGCGTACAAGGCATGTCAGTGTCACAGGTTGTCTAATCCTTGTGTAGACCATAAGGTTGTTATCAGCTGACTGATGATGTGGCTATGTTTACAATACAGTGAACGTCGATGGGGCGGGAGATGAGCTGTCCGACATTTGTGGTCTTAGTCATTTCAGTTGCTTAGGTAGATCCCTTAGCTCAGTCACTTGTCGAGTGCGAGACGTGCATGAACAAGCAACGAAATCGTGTGTTGTGTGGTGTATGTAAGTGCGGTGTGAGTAATTTCTTTTGACGGGATTATTTATTGTGCTCGTATATTAATAATGTTTTTAAAGTGTCGTGTGAAAAAAAATTAGTGTGTCACAGGATTGTAAAAAAAAAACTAAAAAAAAATGAAGCGTCTCTTCGAACAACTCCTAAAATCAGTTATTTTTTAATTCTAAAATTTATGAACACATAAACGTGTCCGAAAAGCCTTGACTGCGAGTCACGTGTGAGTGAGTAATATAAAATAACTTTACCACACGGAAACTATAGCTTTACATTTGATTTGCATTATATTGAATTTGTTTATTTGTTTGTAAGCCCTACCCTAGGACTAGGAGGCCTAAACATTATTTGCAAAAAATAGCATTGTATTGTATGCATGCTTTAATATATCTATACATACATCGATAGGCGGCCTGCAGAAAAATCATAATATTTTGGATTCCGAATAAGCGCGGAGGTGGGGGGGGGGGGGGGGAGGTGATGAAAAAAATGTAATGTAATTGATGTAAATGGTAATGAAATGGTGTAATGAAGATAAACGCGTCATTTATTGCGCATTTTAACACACGGCACACATCCAACACTTATAACTTGAATTTGAAGAATGATATGTCAGCGGTTTTTGTTTTGTATACTAGTGGATTTCTTCTTTCAAACGTTGGCATTCGGTTACTGTATCTTAGCATTTGACTTCGGAGCTAGCTTCACAGTATTGACAGCGAAATGTCACAAGTTTTGACATGTGTATAGGCCTATTAATTGTGTTTTTGTAAATTATAACCACTATAATGCCTCGTTTGCAATCTAATAAGAAACATTTGGGTTCTAGTCGGTGTACTGAACCTAGGCCTAGTATTTCTGTTGCTGGCATTGATGCAAATTGAGTAAAAACTTACAAACTAGTGCGGAAAATAATCACCGGCAGATTCTAGACCTAACCTCACATCTGCGTTCGATCTTCCAAGTGCTTCAAAATGAAAATTGTGAGGATAATATTGTTCAAAGTACCAACAGATGTCAAGGTAATTCCATTATTGATCTATCATTAATTTCTAACGTGAATCAAAGCGATATTTACTACGGCAGACAGTGAATTACAAACTACAATGTGTCCTAGCCGAATCTTTAGACTAATTTACCCGGGAATCTCAGGAACTACTAAAGATATTAATGTGAAACTTTCAGAAAACAAGTATTATGATGTTTATTATAATATTACCTATAATTGCAGCCATAAAATGAAGGGTTTAATTCCTATAAATTATGAACTAAATACAAATGACAAAAAACACATAAAATTATAAATTTACAAAAAAAATAGTTGAACATAAACTATTTATGGTACAATCATCTCTGTAGGTCATTTAACTCAAAACACATATCTGTAAGACCCATAAAAGTCTTAAGTCTGTATGTATGACAGTTACTGAGTAAAACGTTCCTAAAGTAGCACAAAATTACATGTTGGTGGCTTGGTTGCCAGTGTTACTGCATTATGATTGGTGGTTGCCATTATGAAAGAACAACTAAATAACTAGACATTGAAAAACCGGCCAATTCGTGATATTTCTACTGGCGCTAATGAAACCTAAATATCGATTATGAGGTATTGATTATCGAAGCTCGTGCGACCCACCTGTAAGTAGCTGCTGCAGCGACCGATGCAGGCGAACGAGGGGATGGGCTTGGGTACACACCCCGGGTACTGTAAGACGTGGATGACTGGAGTCACCTGGCACTCGTCAGCACCGGAGGTTACAGTGGACGGTATGACCACCGTCGCCAGCGTCAGCACCAGCAACACTGCTGGACACAACATAGTATGACTGTGAGGTCAGCACTTGGCACTCGTCAGCAGTGTCAGCACCAGAAACACTGCTGGACACAACATAGTATGACTGTGAGGTCAGCACTTGGCACTCGTCAGCAGTGTCAGCACCAGCAACACTGCTGGACACAACATAGTATGACTGTGAGGTCAGCACTTGGCACTCGTCAGCAGTGTCAGCACCAGCAACACTGCTGGACACAACATAGTATGACTGTGAGGTCAGCACTTGGCACTCGTCAGCAGTGTCAGCACCAGCAACACTGCTGGACACAACATAGTATGACTGTGAGGTCAGCACTTGGCACTCGTCAGCAGTGTCAGCACCAGCAACACTGCTGGACACAACATAGTATGACTGTGAGGTCAGCACTTGGCACTCGTCAGCAGTGTCAGCACCAGCAACACTGCTGGACACAACATAGTATGACTGTGAGGTCAGCACTTGGCACTCGTCAGCAGTGTCAGCACCAGCAACACTGCTGGACACAACATAGTATGACTGTGAGGTCAGCACTTGGCACTCGTCAGCAGTGTCAGCACCAACAACACTGCTGGACACAACATAGTATGACTGTGAGGTCAGCACTTGGCACTCGTCAGCAGTGTCAGCACCAGCAACACTGCTGGACACAACATAGTATGACTGTGAGGTCAGCACTTGGCACTCGTCAGCAGTGTCAGCACCAGCAACACTGCTGGACACAACATAGTATGACTGTGAGGTCAGCACTTGGCACTCGTCAGCAGTGTCAGCACCAGCAACACTGCTGGACACAACATAGTATGACTGTGAGGTCAGCACTTGGCACTCGTCAGCAGTGTCAGCACCAGCAACACTGCTGGACACAACATAGTATGACTGTGAGGTCAGCACTTGGCACTCGTCAGCAGTGTCAGCACCAACAACACTGCTGGACACAACATAGCATGACTGTGAGGTCAGCACCTGGCACTCGTCGCCAGTGTCAGCACCAGCAACACTGCTGGACACAACATAGTATGACTGTGAGGTTTGCACTTGGCACTCGTCAGCAGTGTCAGCACCAGCAACACTGCTGGACACAACATAGTATGACTGTGAGGTCAGCACTTGGCACTCGTCAGCAGTGTCAGCACCAGCAACACTGCTGGACACAACATAGTATGACTGTGAGGTCAGCACTTGGCACTCGTCAGCAGTGTCAGCACCAGCAACACTGCTGGACACAACATAGTATGACTGTGAGGTCAGCACTTGGCACTCGTCAGCAGTGTCAGCACCAGCAACACTGCTGGACACAACATAGTATGACTGTGAGGTCAGCACTTGGCACTCGTCAGCAGTGTCAGACCCAGCAACACTGCTGGACACAACATAGTATGACTGTGAGGTCAGCACCTGGCACTCGTCGCCAGTGTCAGCACCAGCAACACTGCTGGACACAACATAGTATGACTGTGAGGTTTGCACTTGGCACTCGTCAGCAGTGTCAGCACCAGCAACACTGCTGAACACAACATAGCATGACTGTGAGGTCAGCACCTGGCACTCGTCAGCAGTGTCAGCACCAGCAACACTGCTGGACACAACATAGCATGACTGTGAGGTCAGCACTTGGCACTCGTCAGCAGTGTCAGCACCAGCAACACTGCTGGACACAACATAGTATGACTGTGAGGTCAGCACTTGGGCCTGGGTCTACCTAAGCCGGCTTCGAAGATGCTGGGGACAAACTGAGAAAACCAGGAAAACTAAGGCTAAGATAGGAAGAGATGATAAGAGTCGGACATGCAAAAACGAAAACAATCGCGAGCAGAACTCAAGTACAGCAAGAAAAGTGGTGGGAAGACAAGAAACTATTGAGAGAACTGGTGGAGAGAGCAGAAGAAGAAAACACTGGAGTTGAGATATCGCGATATAGGCTATAAAGGATGATTATCATTTAATAACGTATACATAAAGGAAGACTTTCCAAGGTAGGCGTTTGGACGTTCGCTTTCGGCAAATAAAATGCAGGTTTAGGGACACCAGAACTTTTAGAGTATCTTGTACATAAAAGCCGGCATCGCTAAGAAAAAAAACGGTACCAAACATGGTTCGATCACTATCAGCGGCGCAAAATGTTTGCATATTGATTACTGACGCACTGTGAGAGACCTATTCCTTATAAAAGTATTTAAAACATTCCACAACACATTTTACTATGAAGACTGTACGTTCACCAACCCTGCGAACCCCGATGTATATTTGTTACGATTTCTTTAAAATGCTTTTCAGTGGTTCCAGCGTAAAAAAATATCCCATCTCTTACAAAATTTAGTGCTTTTTCTTGTGAATGTTTATTTGTTCTAATAATATTTCCGTTTTTCAATTAATTTAAACTAATAATTGGAAACGTGTTTACCAACATCACATCACCCAAAATCTTGCCATGATATGTCAATATACGAGGTACGCCGCGGTATTTGTATCAATCACATCCGGATGAGATAAGAAACAGACCATTGTCTAAAACAAAATGCATGAAGTTATCTCGGCCCAGGAGTTCAGAATGAGCAAATGGATTAATCTATGTCCGTGGCTAAAATGCCACAAGTGTTCTGAAGGGGTTTCGTGTAAGATACAAAATACGAATCAGATATCTCCAAACGAATACCCCTACTGTACATAAATGTGTTTATTTAGATCTACCGAAATAAGTATACATTTTAAACTCAAAATTGGATTTTTGTTTAAAAACTTTTAAAATATTCATAATACCGTCCTCATTCTAAGTATGGAAATTTTAAATTTAGCATTCTGAAAATACAATAATGCTTGTCTATTTATATCACAGCTAGAAATGAGCCAGTTGGAATAAAAATGATCTTACCTATAGGCGTCCATTGGTTCACCATGTTTGTGCACTGAAAACAACTGGTCACTTTGCCAATGTTACTAACTTGCCTCTATTGCGACACTGTGAGGTCCCCGAAAGTGGCTGTACCCTTTATAACTACAAGCCCCCCACATCATGAGAAGGGGAGGGGGGGGGATACACTTCATCGCAATGCAAAGGGGACATGTCTGCCCCCTCCACCCCCTCCTGCGGTGCGAGAAACGCCTGGTTTAATGGCATAATGTGGTTGTTGCTTGTTGTGACTTCTGTGTCGACGACCATTAAGCGTGATGGGGGGTCTCCGCAATGGCCGTTCAACCCCTGAGGCTACAGTTCGCCGGGGGTAGTTTGGCCGGCGGGGATCGGCAGGCGATTGGTTTCTGAGTTGGACGCAATTAACCGAGTGTAGCCTGCCCTGGGATAATTGGAAGTGACCACGGACATGCTATAAACCTGTAAGGGACCGAGTCTCGACCAACAGAAACCACGTTGAGGTGAGGTATGACGTCAGGGGGTGAAGATGTTTTGCTGGGATACTCAGCACAACCAAGGATGCTGCCACCTTGGGTCAGGTGGTCAGGTAGGGGATTGGTCAGGTTCCCGTTCGACAAAATACAAATATTCATTCCACCAACGGGAGCTCGTACTCAGCACCTGGGGAAAATGCTAACTCAATGACTGTTTTAGCTGATTGCGGGTTGGCTACAACAACACATTAGTTAAATGTTCGTAGGTAAAAATCATAACTTCCTCTCTTTGCCCGTGATTCCATGATTCCAAGATGTCACTGACAGACATTCGACCAATTGCGTATCATATTAAACAACACACTAGTAACTATTACACTTGTAAAAACTTCAAGATAATATCTCCATTCATTCAAATTGTACTAACTTGGCATATTATCAACTGAATAATGAAACTTAAATGTGATAAACTAGGAAATTTAGCAGCTGTAGATGTAAAATCCAAATAGACCTTAATTAGGAAATGAACCTCACTCCCAAAATGTTTCGCGATTACTATTATTATTATTATTATTATTATTATTATTATTATTATTATTATTATTATTATTATTATTATTAATATGGCACTAAAGTCCTCACGTTATCAGTATTAAAGACAATAACATCCTTCCGATGGAACCAGCAAAAGTCATGTAGTCATGTAGTCATGTGATGTGTAGTGTGTAGGGTAGTCAGCAGACGCGGACTGGCTAGGGATGCCGGAATGCGATCGCATCCCGGGCCCCTGGACAAATCCGGGCCCTTCGGCAGTCCGGGCCTCGGGCTGCCATCAGATAGTTCCTATGATGTAAATACTTCTCTGTACAGATATTACTAAAAAATTCTTAACCCCACTCTATAACTATTATTTTGAAATTATGATTGAATTAATTGTAATAATTATTGTAAATATTCAATGTAATTATGAGTTTTTCAAAGTGTGGTCTGCGGACCCCCAGGGGTCCGCGAGCCCATACCAGGGGGTCCGCGGAGCTAGCTAAAGGCCTAAAGAATGGGAAAAAACAATTATTTTTTGTGTTTGGATAGCACTTTCTATATCACGCTACCTATATACGCTAAAAACCCATAATTGTATTGGTCAATCTCAATTGGCAGGAGTAGGCAGTGTAGCTATCACCTTGACGTGAGACCGAGAGCGCGTCTACAGAGACTGCCGAGGGGAAGGGGGAGGAATGAATCACGCGGATGCGACCAAAACAAAACAGCCACTTGACTCACTCAGTATACACTCACACAGTGACTAGTAAGACTAGTTGGCGTAGGTAGACACCACGCGAAGTGCTACAGTGCAGTGTTTGTGGTATATACGTAATATTAAATGTACAATATAAAAATTAATAGTATCAAATTGAGTGTAAGTCTCTAGTATAATCAGCTATGGATCGTTGGTACTGTACGTGCAACTCAAGTGCCGATTGAAACTAATGGAGGCGGCAGACAGGCCCTTGTCCCACCTTACCTTGAAGAGCCGTCTTGCTCAAAATCTAGTGATAGTGCCAATAAAACCAAAAAACGCAAATATTGTGATGAATATTTAACCTGGTATTTGTGCAAGCGGGTACAGACATTGAAACAAAATCCGCAATGTGTTTTGTGTTACGAAATACTTTCCAATGAAGCAATACAACCTGCTAAGTTGCGTAGGCATTTAGAAACAAAACACTCCGCGTTTTCTGGTAAGTCAATAGAATTTTTTCAAATAAAAAGCAATGAAATGAAAAAGTCAAAAAATAAAATTGAAAAAATTGCAACAGGCACTACAAATGAAAAAGCAACCATTGCATCATATGCTGTTTCTCTGTTGATTGCTAAATCGGGAAAACCTTATAACATAGGAGAGGAGCTAGCATAACGATATGGGCAAAACTAAGAATAATTAGCATAATGCGTTTTTTTGGAGGTTGGATGGAGGTCCTCGAAGACGGTAGGTTTTTAGGTAAGGGTCCGTGATTCACTTGACTTTGAGAACCTCTGGCGTAGAATATTGGTCGAAATAACTCAAAACGAAGGCCCGGACCCCCGTTTTCTATTTTAGTTAAATGAAAAGCACAATAGCAGTAGTGCATGTTGTGAATTATAGCCAACTAATAATATTATATATTCATTGGTCAGCCCCGCCGTGACGTCACGACGTGTTGCCGAGGTTGTTTCGCAATGTTATTTGTGTGTTTAGTCACGAATATCTTTAAAACGAGTTTAATAACATCGTCTTTTTAATGCCTGTTTTAATAATTGTACAATGTGATACATAACTTAAACATGTTTAATTTCATGTTAATCTACTGCACCGTATTTTAGGTCAACGCGTATAGGTTTTTCAATCGTACAATAGGGAAGATAGGGGAATAGCGTACAATATAGGTCGAAAGAACTCAAAACGAAGGCCCGTGACCCCCGTTTTCTATTTTAGTTAAATGTAAAGCACAATTACAGTAGTGTGTGTTGTGAATTATAGCCAAATATCATTATATATTCATTGGTCAGCCCCGGCGTGACGTCACGACGTGTTGCCGTGGTTGTTTCGCAATGCTATGTGTGTAGTCCCGAATATCTGTAGAACGAGTTCAATAACATCGTCTTTTTAATGCCTGTTTTAATCATTGTTTAATTATCTACAATGTGATACATAACTTAACCATGTTTAATTTCATGTTAATCTACTGCACCGTATTAAGGGTAAACGCGTATAGGTTTTTTCAATCGTACAATAGGGAAGATAGGGGAATAGCGTAGACTATAGTACAAAATAAATAAAAAAGAAGGCCCGGACCCCCGTTTTAAAAAAAAATTAATTGAAAAGCACACTTGCAGTAGTGTATGTTGTGAATAGGGAACACGCGTATGGAAATTTTAATCGATTTTTAAATACCTTGTATCTCATTTAATAATTTTGTGTCTTTGAATTTAGAAAAACGGATCAGTCTATGCCTCAAAATAATTGGTTTAGTAACGATAAATAAAAGGGCGCCAAAAACGAGCCGCCGCCATGTAGAGTGGATTTGACGTCATGGTTTTGTACTTTGTACGCTCACCGCCTCAGCGATTGGTCTGTTACGCCACGACTACACAATCATTGCGTCACAGCCACCTGTACGCGTTTCAGATCCCCGAGTTTAAACTTCAATAAATGCGACCACTAAACCTATTTAAAAATTTCTTTTTTACTTGGCACTTGCATTAATATACTTTTTGTATCTGATACTATTAAACTAAGTGTTTGGTTTAACAAAAAATATCGTACGCGTGTTGCCTATTATAGCCAAATATTCAGCCCCGCCGTGACGTCACGACGTGTTGCCGTGGGGGTTTTGCAATGTTATTTGTGTGTTTAGTCGCGAATATCTTTAAAACGAGTTTAATAACATCGTCTTTGTACTGCTTGTTTTAATCATTGTTTAATTATCTACAATGCGATACATAATTTAGACATGTTTAATTTCATGTTTATCTACTGCACCGTGTTTTAGGTCAACGCGTATAGGTTTTCCAATCGTTTAATAGGAAAGGTAGGAGAATAGCGCAGAACAGAGTTTCTCAAAGTGTGGTCCGCGGACCCTTAGGGGCCCGCGAGCCCATACCACCAAATCAACTCGCGTTAAAAGCCAGTAATATAAACGAAGTCTTAGCCCCACTCAAATGCAGGTAGGCGTTCAGGTCGGGAAGGTACGTTGTATGTACGTTGTACAACGTACGACGTACGTTGCTATACCAAGATGGATTAGGTTGTTGAAATCAACCTCGATTTATTAAAACACATTTGTAAACTGCTGTTTATTTCATAAATACATTTGTTCAACATTGATCAAATATGATACATTTACTCAATACAAGTTTAGTGGATAAGCATTTGTAATTAAATTTCATCATATTTATTTAAACAATCACATTAGAATATTGTAAACTCATACACATTTTATCAAACATAGTCGACTAACAACAAACACGATTACTTTTATTGTTTTTACCTGCAACATACATTATTTTGAGACATGTGCTCATTTGTTATTACAAAACCAACAAATCTACTTAATTAATAATACAATACTTCAATAATTAACACAAAAGTTTCCTAATTGAATACTGCATCAAATCACTCTTAACGAGCATCATAAGTGAAGGTCGTGAGCCAGAATTCAGCTGCTATTGGTTCGCTAGATTAGCCGATAAAGCCGTCACGCTTCATACTCTAAGCAATCATTTCGAAGCACAAAATAGACGGGATACAATTGTTGTTTTAAATAGCACCTTTTCCGATCCATTACAATAGCTTTTCCTCTAAAATTACTAACTAAGGTATATATATATGATTGCCTACCTAAATCAAAGAAATAACATCTGTAGGTGTTGTGAGGTGAGGAGTTAGGTCATGTTTGAATTAGAATGTGCCTGAAGTGTTGTCTGCACTTTAGACTTCCCATACATCTTTTCATCTCCTGTTATAGTCTAGTCAGTCATGTCCCTGACTTTCTTATCCATGCAAGCGCGCAATTTTTTAGCTGGTTTGTAGCTGGTATTAGATGAATTTATCCAAAGCCTCCCGGTCGACGCTAATATTTATATTCAAATCAATATATTACAGTTACAATCGAATAAGGTGCCATTTCTGCCGTGTGCAAAGAGGTTAGCGGCGTTTCTTCGCTAAAATGGCGGGCTCAGCAGTGCTAGAGTTGTGAATGCTGAGTGAAGCAGCTGAATTCTGGCACCCGGCTTGTCACAGACATTCACATATAGATCGGTATGGTTTGTAATGTTTGTTGCACGGCTGGACTTGACCTAGCGGGAGAACTCGCCGCACTTGTAACACTTGCATTCAGCCGGCTCCTTCAGCTTGATGTCTAGAGTACCCTGGCCGTCAGTAGTGAGCCGGCCACCGTCGGGGTCATAGCAGTGAGTCAAGGTCACGACGCGCTCTCGCAGGAAGGATTCCCGGCAGCAGTAGCACTCCTGTACATGACAAGTGCAACATGAGTAGTGAGCCGGCCACCGTCGGGGTCATAGCAGTGAGTCAAGGTCACGACGCGCTCTCGCAGGAAGGATTCCCGGCAGCAGTAGCACTCCTGTACATGACAAGTGCAACATGAGTAGTGAGCCGGCCACCGTCGGGGTCATAGCAGTGAGTCAAGGTCACGACGCGCTCTCGCAGGAAGGATTCCCGGCAGCAGTAGCACTCCTGTACATGACAAGTGCAACATGAGTAGTGAGCCGGCCACCGTCGGGGTCATAGCAGTGAGTCAAGGTCACGACGCGCTCTCGCAGGAAGGATTCCCGGCAGCAGTAGCACTCCTGTACATGACAAGTGCAACATGAGTAGTGAGCCGGCCACCGTCGGGGTCATAGCAGTGAGTCAAGGTCACGACGCGCTCTCGCAGGAAGGATTCCCGGCAGCAGTAGCACTCCTGTACATGACAAGTGCAACATGAGTAGTGAGCCGGCCACCGTCGGGGTCATAGCAGTGAGTCAAGGTCACGACGCGCTCTCGCAGGAAGGATTCCCGGCAGCAGTAGCACTCCTGTACATGACAAGTGCAACATGAGTAGTGAGCCGGCCACCGTCGGGGTCATAGCAGTGAGTCAAGGTCACGACGCGCTCTCGCAGGAAGGATTCCCGGCAGCAGTAGCACTCCTGTACATGACAAGTGCAACATGAGTAGTGAGCCGGCCACCGTCGGGGTCATAGCAGTGAGTCAAGGTCACGACGCGCTCTCGCAGGAAGGATTCCCGGCAGCAGTAGCACTCCTGTACATGACAAGTGCAACATGAGTAGTGAGCCGGCCACCGTCGGGGTCATAGCAGTGAGTCAAGGTCACGACGCGCTCTCGTAGGAAGGATTCCCGGCAGCAGTAGCACTCCTGTACATGACAAGTGCAACATGAGTAGTGAGCCGGCCACCGTCGGGGTCATAGCAGTGAGTCAAGGTCACGACGCGCTCTCGCAGGAAGGATTCCCGGCAGCAGTAGCACTCCTGTACATGACAAGTGCAACATGAGTAGTGAGCCGGCCACCGTCGGGGTCATAGCAGTGAGTCAAGGTCACGACGCGCTCTCGTAGGAAGGATTCCCGGCAGCAGTAGCACTCCTGTACATGACAAGTGCAACATGAGTAGTGAGCCGGCCACCGTCGGGGTCATAGCAGTGAGTCAAGGTCACGACGCGCTCTCGCAGGAAGGATTCCCGGCAGCAGTAGCACTCCTGTACATGACAAGTGCAACATGAGTAGTGAGCCGGCCACCGTCGGGGTCATAGCAGTGAGTCAAGGTCACGACGCGCTCTCGCAGGAAGGATTCCCGGCAGCAGTAGCACTCCTGTACATGACAAGTGCAACATGAGTAGTGAGCCGGCCACCGTCGGGGTCATAGCAGTGAGTCAAGGTCACGACGCGCTCTCGCAGGAAGGATTCCCGGCAGCAGTAGCACTCCTGTACATGACAAGTGCAACATGAGTAGTGAGCCGGCCACCGTCGGGGTCATAGCAGTGAGTCAAGGTCACGACGCGCTCTCGCAGGAAGGATTCCCGGCAGCAGTAGCACTCCTGTACATGACAAGTGCAACATGAGTAGTGAGCCGGCCACCGTCGGGGTCATAGCAGTGAGTCAAGGTCACGACGCGCTCTCGCAGGAAGGATTCCCGGCAGCAGTAGCACTCCTGTACATGACAAGTGCAACATGAGTAGTGAGCCGGCCACCGTCGGGGTCATAGCAGTGAGTCAAGGTCACGACGCGCTCTCGCAGGAAGGATTCCCGGCAGCAGTAGCACTCCTGTACATGACAAGTGCAACATGAGTAGTGAGCCGGCCACCGTCAGGGTCATAGCAGTGAGTCAAGGTCACGACGCGCTCTCGCAGGAAGGATTCCCGGCAGCAGTAGCACTCCTGTACATGACAAGTGCAACATGAGTAGTGAGCCGGCCACCGTCGGGGTCATAGCAGTGAGTCAAGGTCACGACGCGCTCTCGCAGGAAGGATTCCCGGCAGCAGTAGCACTCCTGTACATGACAAGTGCAACATGAGTAGTGAGCCGGCCACCGTCGGGGTCATAGCAGTGAGTCAAGGTCACGACGCGCTCTCGCAGGAAGGATTCCCGGCAGCAGTAGCACTCCTGTACATGACAAGTGCAACATGAGTAGTGAGCCGGCCACCGTCGGGGTCATAGCAGTGAGTCAAGGTCACGACGCGCTCTCGCAGGAAGGATTCCCGGCAGCAGTAGCACTCCTGTACATGACAAGTGCAACATGAGTACCAGTCTGTTCATGACAAGTGCAACATGAGTAGTGAGCCGGCCACCGTCGGGGTCATAGCAGTGAGTCAAGGTCACGACGCGCTCTCGCAGGAAGGATTCCCGGCAGCAGTAGCACTCCTGTACATGACAAGTGCAACATGAGTAGTGAGCCGGCCACCGTCGGGGTCATAGCAGTGAGTCAAGGTCACGACGCGCTCTCGCAGGAAGGATTCCCGGCAGCAGTAGCACTCCTGTACATGACAAGTGCAACATGAGTAGTGAGCCGGCCACCGTCGGGGTCATAGCAGTGAGTCAAGGTCACGACGCGCTCTCGCAGGAAGGATTCCCGGCAGCAGTAGCACTCCTGTACATGACAAGTGCAACATGAGTAGTGAGCCGGCCACCGTCAGGGTCATAGCAGTGAGTCAAGGTCACGACGCGCTCTCGCAGGAAGGATTCCCGGCAGCAGTAGCACTCCTGTACATGACAAGTGCAACATGAGTAGTGAGCCGGCCACCGTCGGGGTCATAGCAGTGAGTCAAGGTCACGACGCGCTCTCGCAGGAAGGATTCCCGGCAGCAGTAGCACTCCTGTACATGGCAAGTGCAACATGAGTAGTGAGCCGGCCACCGTCGGGGTCATAGCAGTGAGTCAAGGTCACGACGCGCTCTCGCAGGAAGGATTCCCGGCAGCAGTAGCACTCCTGTACATGACAAGTGCAACATGAGTAGTGAGCCGGCCACCGTCGGGGTCATAGCAGTGAGTCAAGGTCACGACGCGCTCTCGCAGGAAGGATTCCCGGCAGCAGTAGCACTCCTGTACATGACAAGTGCAACATGAGTAGTGAGCCGGCCACCGTCGGGGTCATAGCAGTGAGTCAAGGTCACGACGCGCTCTCGCAGGAAGGATTCCCGGCAGCAGTAGCACTCCTGTACATGACAAGTGCAACATTAGTACCAGTCTGTACATGACAAGTGCAACATGAGTACTGGAAGCCGTAGCACTCCTTTTCATCGTTAGACGTATCACCCACCCATCGTTTAAAATAGCATAACTGCAAAAATTTGACGTCATGCATAAATATCATCACTACATGAGAGGTATATGTTGGGAATTTAGTATACTTCCCCTTCAACTCGACTTCAGTTGACACAAGACTAGAGAAGCCGGGCCGGTAGAGAGTTGCATTGGGTCGGTAATGAAGGTGGTACGGGGAGTTACAAACAGAGCTCTCCACAAGCCTCAATGGCGCTCTTGCAACGCCTGTTTTAAATGTCCTCAAATCTGATCAACATGACACGAATAGAGATGTGTTAAAAAAATAAAATGGTTTCAATAAGTTCAAAAACAATAAAAAAGAGGAAAGTTTAAAAACGTTTGAATGTTGTTTACTTAGAATCTACATGATGACCGTCATACAATACCTTCAGGAATCCTGTGGGCGTGATGACGCTGGGTTGCACCTGTGAGTTGCACTGACCCTCGCATTTGTTCACCCCTACGTCCCCGTTACAAGTCCTCTGCAGGCGGCCAAGGTCATCAAACTCCTCTGTAACGAGATAAGCAACACATTGTCAACATTCGCAAATAAATAATGATCCATGATCCTCGAAAGATTCTTGATTACCAAGTTGTGTATTTCTGTTGGGATCTTATAATGACTGACGTTTGTGATAAGTGTGTTTCTCCAGAAACAAAATATCTGGCGTTGACTAGTCGAAAATTTAATGCTCGCCCCTTTTATAAAATTGAAGTGAAATAATATTGAAAACAGCAGCATATTATAATAAATGCAAGTTACGAAAGGCCAGCTTATTTCACGTATGTTGCATATGTACCCATTATTAAAAGTCACGATAATGGACGGGCGTGAGAAGGAGGGTTGACGTTGATTGGAATTTATAAAGCAAATATCTGGTAATAGAAAGATCTTAATTTGCAACTTATCTCTTAGTCCAAGACAAATCAGTGTTTACTGGCTACTTGTTGCGCTAAACCTCTGAGAGTGTTCTGAATGCTGATGTGAAACGAAACGTAACACTCGATGTTCGCGGGCAAGGGGACGTTTTAAGGCAACCAAGCTGGCAAACAAATTACAACCAACCGATTTTTTTTATTTTTATTATTTTAGTCTGAACTTTTCTGAGTTTAATGGTATATCTTTATTAACAATTGACACAAGAAAAATAGATAAAATCAGTATTTGAATCAATTGAAACGCGTCATTTATTGCGCATTTTAACGATCGGCACACATCCAACACTTCTGCTGGTAGATAACTCGAGTTTGAAGAATGATATGTCAGCGGATTTTGTTTTGTACACTGGTGGATTTCTTCTTTCAAACGTTGGCATTCGGTTACTGTATCTTAGCATTTGACTTCGGAGCTAGCTTCACAGTATTGACAGCGAAATGTCACAAGTTTTGACATGTGTATATAGGCCTATTGATTGTGTTTTTGTAAATTATAACCACTATAATGCCTCGTTTTCAATCTAATAAGAAACATTTGGGTTCTAATCGGTGTACTGAACCTAGGCCTAGTATTTCGGTTGCTGGCATTGATGCAAATTGAGTAAATACTTAACAAACGTGTGCGGAAAATAATCACCGGCAGATTCTAGACCTAACCTCACATCTGCGTTCGATTTTCTAAGTGCTTCAAAATGAAAATTGTGATGATAATATTCATCAAAGTACCAACAGATGTCAAGGTAATTCAATTATTGATCTATCATTTATTTCTAACCTGAATCAAAGCGATATATACTACGGCAGACAGTGAATTACAAACTACAATGTGTAGGCATAGCTGCCTCTAAACTATAAAATCTTTTGACTGATTTTCCCGGGAATATTAATATTTGATACTTACGAACATATATCTCAGGAACTACTAAAGATATTAATGTGAAACTTTCAGAAAACAAGTATTATGATGTTTATTATAATATGACGTATAATCGCAGCCATAAAATGAAGGGTTTGATTCCTATAAAGTATGAAAGGAATACAAATGCCAAAAAAAAAAATAGTTGAACATGAACTATGTATGGTACAAACATCTCTGTACGTCATTTTACTCAAAACATATAAATCTAAGATCCCTAAAAGTCTTAGTCTGTATGTCTGATAGTTACTAAGTAAAATGTTCCTAAAATAGCACAAAATCACATGTTAAATGTTGGTGGCTTGGTTGCCTTACAGAATAGCTTTCTTCTTTTGTTTGTCCTATCTAAGAAGTTTAAGAGGTTACTGAAGGGAATGCTGGGAATAATAATCAAATGGGAATAATAATCAAATGGGAATTTAAAAATGTTTTCTTCTTAGTAAATATTCTTCAATAGTTACCGGTATATAAATCAACTACTTGATTGAAGAACAAACAAAATAATGAATGTAAACGAGAAATATGATTACACAAACACCACTGGAAGTGATTACCTGTGATTACTTGCGGAACACACTTGTTTTCACCCGTCTGTACAAACTTGTGTACTTTACCTGCGGACGAAACATATCGGGCATATCAACACGTAGGCATACTTATCGCACACCCAGGATGTTGTAGGGCCTACAAGGGTCCTCGCCCAGCTTGGCCGTGCATATATTGACCTTTATAGAGTTTGGGCTCGATACAAGTATGTACAAAAATATATATATATTTATAATCTAACTTTAGCCTACATGAGTTTACACTTTTTCTTCTTCTTTATCGTTTCATCCGAGTACGTCCCTGTATATAAGGATGTTGAATATTTGAGGTGGGAAGACTAATAATATTATTCAGCAAACTTTTTACCCCGAGATTAGTCGTTATGCGCAGATTTGCGCCGATGCAATTTGTAAACAAAGTTTGGCCAAATCTCCGATTAACGGCTAATATCAGAACTAAAGGTTTAGTGAAACAAGAACTTCTGTGTGGACGCCAGTATTACGGATTTAGTACGTATTTCTCGTATTTCCACCTAACAAAGCATTCATCACATATCTAGTGAACAAGATGTTGAATCCCAAAGAAAAAAAACGTAAGCTTTCCTGGTTTTATTTATTACTGGTAATAGTTAAAACAGAGTACAGAGAATTTCATGAGAACACTGCAATGCTTCATCACTTTGATATGATGACTTAATCTCATGGTTCTTAACCTGTCGCACAGTTTTAATCTTTTAATCCAACTCATTCAACTTGGATAATAGGTAACAGTTTCCAACGTCAGACATTCTAAACGAAATATAATCCTATGTTTAAAATATTATAATCCCGAAGATTTGCTTGTCTACGCGTGATTGAGATACCGGAAGTACAACATGAGTGCAAGAGAATGATGTGGGTCTAGGGTGGTAGAAGCTAAGGGTGTGAGTACTCACCCTTTATGATGTGTATTTCGGAGGGCAGCGTCTCACAGGGCTCCGGGTCCGAAGCTCTGACGACGTCCATAGCTGCGATCACGAACAAGGCTCGGCAGACGAACCGGACAGTGACTGACATGGTGACCTGCGACACACGCGCCGTTAGTGGTTTGTGGCAACACGGAGAACTAATTCACATAATGCATACCGGGTTACACAATGTTGTAGGTTCGCTTCCCAACATTGTCCTTAAAGTAGACTAATGCTCAAAACAATGATATAATAATATTAATACGATCAAGATTAATCATCCCTAAAAAAGGCTTCTGTTTTGCGAATTCCACAGAGTAAAATAGGTGTCCATGAAATGAATAGCAGAGTACTTTGTGGTTTGGTGGTGAAGATGAGACGTGTTAGTGTTAGTTCAGTGGTTTGGAAGTATTTTGTAACTGTTAACACCCACAAACAGTAGTTTGATTTGCCATCTTGTGATAGGTGGCGCATGACAGCAGGTACTTTTTAGATGGTCAGTGAACTTTGCGAGTACGGTGGTCTGCGTTTGTAAAAAGTGTCAAACAACAAACATACAACAAATTAAACACAGGAAATAAGTTATACACACCAAAACACTAAGGGTTGACATTGGAAATTAAAATTTACTTTCAATATTATCAGATTACATAACAACGAAGAGATACTCCTGAATGTAGTTAAGAGGCAAAACCTCTAGAGAAAAATATGCATGCTTGCAACTGGTAATTGTTGTAAAGAAATGAAAACACTGTCGCACCTGCAGAGCTGTTAACCTTATCCATGGATTGATAATAAAATACATGTTTCAAATTTTGTTTAACTAAACATTACAAGGGTAACAAGCCGAGGTCAGCAAACTCTGTATGCCCAAGAATATTGGTGGCTAACCACTACCTGACCCGATTTATTTTGGAAACAGTGTATGGAAATATATATCTATCACGAAACAAAAAATGCAATATAATATAGAATAACCACCGGTCTTCTACATTTCTGCACAAGTAAAAATACGTCCGCATTTAAAAAAGAACCACAGCATTCGCAAATAATATTGGCGCCGTTTCAAGCAGGACTACCACCGGCACTTTTCTTTCCATTTTTGCTTTTACAAATGAAGAAGGTACATTATTTTGTTTCAAGGTTATAGCTAAATTACTTGCATGTTGTAAGCTGTTTTTACTATGCATATATCTATAGTTTTACACTAATCTCAATCGCAATACTTTATTTATGCCCCAGCTATCAAGGTAATAACGCAAACGGAATTCTTTTAAATAAATTATTATAACTTAATAGTTTAGACATTAAACAAAATATAAGAAAAATAATAAATAAAGTCTTAAAACTGGATAGAATAAATATATAAAGCAAAGAAAGTTATTTTCATAACATGACTTACTTGAGTTACCCTTTCGATATCAAGATCGCTTGTCGACTGGAATCGTTTGCAGCCATCCCCCACTAATATACCAAAATTTGTTCCCCCACCCCCTGTTTGGTTCATGTCAGTTCGTTTGCCCCCCGAACAATAGGTCAGGGAAATATCCCCCCAACCCCCGGCGCGCGACACCATTTGATACTTAACAGCATCAGCTAGACATTATTGTTTTCATCCATCGGGTTGCTGACATGCTGACATGGTGGAGTACTGCATACATTGGGAGATTTATTGGTATTTCTATTCGCTTGTAGCCTCGTGCGGTTGGGGCGCAAAGCCACTGACACGTTGTGAAAACAAGCTTTAAAAACTTACTCAATTCACTTATTCATTACTTTATCATGGTTTGTTATTCAAGTTTCCAAGTTGACTTAAAATATTTTTCCAGAAAATGTCAACTTTCTTTTCCAAACAACTCCACATCAACCGTGTAAGGGCTCCGTACTGTGTCGGCGCAGAAAACATTTCACGGCATAATATGGCCAATAAGGTACGAGATTCGAATCACGTGATGGCACAAACACTGGAAACATTTTATCCGTGTGACAGTAAACACAATTACATTTACAAAACACGGCACTTCAGAGACATGTTTTTCCGAAATCGAGTTAGGAATGTAATAGAAAACTTTATTACTGTTCTTAAACAGGAAAAAATGTTTTACTTTATAGAACATTGTCAAACAAAACCGTCGAACTCAATCGATCTGAATTCAACAATGTAACTGCCGATGATGCAGCTGGATGCAATGTAGAGAACTAGCGTAGCAATGGTCTACCTACTTGTTTCGTTATGTTTTATTAATCATAACAATGAATTGTTATGCACCTGTATATTTGTGAAGTTTCGTAAATGGAAAGCAAAATAGTAACCATAATTATACACGGTTTAACAACATTGCAACTATTTCTATGCCGTCTTCAATTGTAACGAACCGATTGCTAGCTTGTTTGGCTCTTGTTGTGAAATACAGGATAAGACTATCTATATAAGTCACGTCGACGTTTTTGTCCTCTCTAACTGGACTAGAATATTAGGAGCAGTTTCTCAAACAGGAAGTGATAAATGGTACTTGTGGTATGATCGTAATGATGATGATGTTGTGATCCAAACACAGAAGATTCATTGTCCAAGATCATAATGTTGTTTCCTACCGTCTCATTATGTGAAGTGTATTTTAATTGCTTCACTTAACCACCCGGCTTGTTTCCCTCCTACTGATGCTCAATACAACAATCATGCAGCTCTCAGGTGAAGGAACGAAGTACCTTTGACCTCGCATGACTACGGTCAGGGATGAGGGAAAACGTAACAGGTAGTATCATAACTGCTGGATAAACGCGCCCCCCCCCCCCTCGACCCCACACAAAACTACTTAATGATGATACAAAAATAATACATTTCAAACATTCTGAAGTAGGTTCACATTTAATACCAATGTCAATTACAAAATGTAATCAGATCATCATTTTGGGATAAGTCTCGATCGATGTAATTATTTAACTATAAGTCAGGCCCAGACATTGCTATTGTCATACATCGCTTTTAAAGCCACATATACCTTTCACCGATTAATACCTTAAACCTTACAAATAGAAGACTGCGTAACACAAATATTGTGTTTCTTGGGGACAATCTGAAACGAATGTTAATTTTCTCTATACAAATTACAAATCTGATCATTATCATCATCATCGTTATTTCGTGGTTCAATTTGGAACAACTTTCCGTTCGTTCCTATTTAGTATTATCGTAATTTTTTCAGTTGCCGACATCAATTATTATAGCCCACTGTGCCTCGACTTGCTCTCTAATATTCTTCCTTCCGCTTTCCACTCATTACTCTTTATTTTGAGTTTTTTGTGCCCAACTACAAAAAATAGCGATATTTTTATTCACCTACCGTACTCTACAAATCTTCCGTAATAGCATTTCTTGTCTTTGTTCATAATTATTTTATCACTATGCAAGGGGAAATTGGGATTTCCTTGTGCATCAAACCCTAATAATATCCCCAATACTAGTATCTATAGCAGTGATGATTTCAGGCATATCCCGGGGGGGGCGGAGCCCCCCCCGGCAGTTGAAAATGCCCCCCTTAGCAGATTAAAAAAATCACATGAAGTAATGTAAATTTGCAAAAAAAATGCAAAATGCAAGAAAATGAGGTATATTTTTCCACCTCATATAGGACTAGGAAATTAATCGATTTCCACGAAAAACTCATCTCATCAAACATAAATGTTACGACATTTTATTTTCCACTTAAACGATGTTAGGTAAAGGTAAGAATGGCAAATAGGAATCACCTCATATTCGAAAACTGAAAAGATGGCATCAACAGAGACCGTAACCCCCTCCACCCCTACCTTTTGTCACGGCGTCAAAAAAAAACGCCATAAAATGAGTTACTAATTTAGCAAAACCCCAGATTTATATCAGCCCCCCCTAGGAAAAATGTCTGAAATCATCACTGATCTATAGTATATATAGTATCTGGCCTCGAAACAGAATAGGTGACATATTTATTTTCAAATCTCGCTGTGTGGTACACCTGTCTCTGAGAAATCAGATCCTGTGATAAATTCGTGTTTCTATTACCGATAGAGATGGCTCAGCGGAAAGACACGATACTCTAGTTTGGGCTATTAGAGATTTCTACAATGTTCAGAAATATATTTAAATTACATTCTTTGGTGTCATGATATAATTGTTTCTTGTTCGTATTTGTATTTGAGTGGTTTGAGATTTGTGCCAACACTCGTAATTTAATATCATTTTATTTGGATTTAGATTTCGCATTAACTTAGTTCAAATTACTGACGTATATATTTTGTACATTGGTCATAATAAGTTATAAAATTAGCAATAACTTCTATGTGACAAAACGTATATTTTGTCTTCCTCAACACCCAACCTCAACAATAGATCAACCTCAACAATAGATCATTTATTCGCTAAACACGGTTCGACGTAAGATTAGCTCTCATCCCCCGGTGACAACAGCCCGGGAGAGAGTTGATGTTTTCAGCTGGTCTAGTACTCATGACGCATACCTGTTCTCATACCTGTGTGTGTTGTGACTGAGTAGGTTAGTCCGCTTCCTACCTTGGAGGCGAGCGGTCAAACCACGCGGCCAGCAGCTGATTGCGTGTGCGTGTACGTGTGCGTGTACGTGTGCGTGTGCGTGTTGTTTTACGCGGCGTGTGGCGTTCATTAATAACAGTGAAAGTGAAAACACGTGGGAATAAGGATCTTGTCTTCCATGTTTGACATAGGTGAGTCCTATTCTTTTATTTATTCTTGAATAATAATAATAATTACTATCATCATTTTCGTAGGAAACCTGACCAGTGACAATCAAGTCCCTCTTCCAGGTGATTGGAATAGTCGCGAAAGAATGTCAGAGGGCTGTTACTTAGTATGACTCACTAACTCAGTCTCAGCATCGCCTCGTGCCTGGGGAAACCCTCAGACAAACCTTTCAGACAGTAGGCAATGCATAACGCAAAACCGGCGACCTCGCGAATAAGTCTCGCGTCTTACCGCTGAGCCACCCCTATCGGCACTCATGGAAATGTATTGTCAGCCCCTAAATGACCCTCGTACAATCACTGGAATAAAATAAACACGCGTAATTATGTAGTGGCCGTGGTCGACGAAGTGTTGATCTGGTACACGTGTTCGAGTCTTGGCTTGGACATGGATGTCACGTCTCACGTGGTGGTCTTCATCTTCTGTTATCAACCTCTCATCGTCTCGATTAGAGTAGTTGCTTACTCGATTAGCATACACGTGCTTCTTACCTATAGGCTTACTATCACGTAGTATTGCACGTGGTCTCTAGCTGTCATCGTCATACACGTGCTTCTTACATATAGGCCCACTATCACGTAGTATTGCACGTGGTCCCTAGCTGTCATCGTCATACACGTGCTTCTTACCTATAGGCCTACTATCACGTAGTATTGCACGTGGTCCCTAGCTGTCATCGTCATACACGTGCTTCTTACCTATAGGCCTACTATCACGTAGTATTGCACGTGGTCCCTAGCTGTCATCGTCATACACGTGCTTTTTACCTATAGGCCTACTATCACGTAGTATTGCACGTGGTCCCTAGCTGTCATCGTCATACACGTGCTTCTTACCTATAGGCCTACTATCACGTAGTATTGCACGTGGTCCCTAGCTGTCATCGTCATACACGTGCTTCTTACCTATAGGCCCACTATCACGTAGTATTGCACGTGGTCCCTAGCTGTCATCGTCATACACGTGCTTCTTACCTATAGGCCTACTATCACGTAGTATTGCACGTGGTCCCTAGCTGTCATCGTCATACACGTGCTTCTTACCTATAGGCCCACTATCACGTAGTATTGCACGTGGTCCCTAGCTGTCATCGTCATACACGTGCTTCTTACCTATAGGCCCACTATCACGTAGTATTGCACGTGGTCCCTAGCTGTCATCGTCATACACGTGCTTCTTACCTATAGGCCTACTATCACGTAGTATTGCACGTGGTCCCTAGCTGTCATCGTCATACACGTGCTTCTTACCTATAGGCCTACTATCACGTAGTATTGCACGTGGTCCCTAGCTGTCATCGTCATACACGTGCTTCTTAACTAGACTATCACGTAGTATTGCACGTGGTCCCTAGCTGTCATCGTCATACACGTGCTTCTTAACTAGACTATCACGTAGTATTGCACGTGGTCCCTAGCTGTCATCGTCATACACGTGCGTCTTACCTATACTATCACGTAGTATTGCACGTGGTCCCTAGCTGTCATCGTCATACACGTGCTTCTTACCTATACTATCACGTAGTATTGCACGTGGTCCCTAGCTGTCATCGTCATACACGTGCTTCTTACCTATACTATCACGTAGTATTGCACGTGGTCCCTAGCTGTCATCGTCATACACGTGCTTCTTACCTATACTATCACGTAGTATTGCACGTGGTCCCTAGCTGTCATCGTCATACACGTGCATCTTACCTATACTATCACGTAGTATTGCACGTGGTCCCTAGCTGTCATCGTCATACACGTGCATCTTACCTGTACTATCACGTAGTATTGCACGTGGTCTCTAGCTGTCATCGTCATACACGTGCTTCTTACCTATACTATCACGTAGTATTGCACGTGGTCCCTAGCTGTCATCGTCATACACGTGCGTCTTACCTATACTATCACGTAGTATTGCACGTGGTCCCTAGCTGTCATCGTCATACACGTGCATCTTACCTATACTATCACGTAGTATTGCACGTGGTCCCTAGCTGTCATCGTCATACACGTGCATCTTACCTGTACTATCACGTAGTATTGCACGTGGTCTCTAGCTGTCATCGTCATACACGTGCTTCTTACCTATACTATCACGTAGTATTCCGTTCTCGCCCCGTTGATGTTCAACCTCTATATACACGACATGCCGGAGACAAAGTCTAGAAAGTTCCAGTATGCAGACGACCTAGCCTTGACCTTCCAGCACAAGGACATGCACGTTGCTGAAGAAGTTCTTACACAAGACCTTGAAGGCCTGAGTGCTTACTTCAAAAATTGGAGACTCACTCCCAGCCTCAGTAAGACGGAGTCAGCATGGTTTCATCTGAACAACAAAATAGCCCACGTCCCGCTTCAAGTAGTTTTCAATGGTGCTGTACTGCAACATAACTTTCATCCAAAGTATCTCGGAATAACGCTGGACAGATCTCTCACGTTTAAACAGCATCTGCATAACTGCGCAGCCAAGCTTAAAACAAGAAATAACCTACTTCACAAACTTGCTTCGACTACATGGGGAGCCTCGCCTGCTACATTGCGCACTGCTGCCCTTGGCCTGGTGTACTCGTCAGCAGAGTACTGTGCACCGGTCTGGCTGGAAAGCACGCATACTCGGATTATAGATACCCAGCTCAATATTACAATGCGGACGATTTCCGGAACACTCAGATCAACGCCGACCCAATGGCTACCTGTCCTGAGCAATATCACCCCACCATCATTAAGGCGCTCAAAAGCGCTGCTCAGAGAATACGACAAAATATGCAAAAAACACAATTTGCCTATTCATGAAGATGCTGCCATAATGTACCGCGGTCGCTTGAAGTCGCGGAATCCATCTTTGAGACAAGCTGCCAAACTTCAAGAATCTAACTTTGACAGTGCTATGGAGTGGAAAAGAATGTGGTCGGAATTTGCACCAAACTCGCCAATTGTAGACCCAACGACTCCCGTTCCAGGCTTTGATCTTCCTAGACACCTGTGGACCAGACTAAACCGCATCAGAACCAATCATGGCCGGTGCGCAGACTCCCTGTTCAAATGGGGCGCGATCCCATCCAGCGCCTGTGACTGTGGCGAACCTCGCCAGACCATCAACCACATTGTGAGGGATTGCCGCCTGCGCTCTTTCCAGGGGGACTGGTCTGAGATCCACAGAGCGACACCTGACGCGCTGGCCTGGTTGGCCGGCTTAGATTTATGTTTATGATTTATATTTATGATAACTTTATATGTATATTGTACTTTGTTGAATCTTAGCTGTTGCTTCCATACGATAAATAAATAAATAAATACGTAGTATTGCACGTGGTCCCTAGCTGTCATCGTCATACACGTGCATCTTACCTGTACTATCACGTAGTATTGCACGTGGTCCCTAGCTGTCATCGTCATACACGTGCCTCTTACCTATACTATCACGTAGTATTGCACGTGGTCTCTAGCTGTTATCGTCATACACGTGCTTCTTACCTATACTATCACGTAGTATTGCACGTGGTCCCTAGCTGTCACCGGTCATACACGTGCTTCTTACCTATACTATCACGTAGTATTGCACGTGGTCTCTAGCTGTTATCGTCATACACGTGCTTCTTACCTATACTATCACGTAGTATTGCACGTGGTCCCTAGCTGTCACCGGTCATACACGTGCTTCTTACCTATACTATCACGTAGTATTGCACGTGGCCCCTAGCTGTCATCGTCATACACGTGCTTCTTACCTATACTATCACGTAGAATTGCACGTGGCCCCTGAGCACGTGACAAGGGGGGTCAAGGGACATATTCAAAATAAAAGAAGAAACGTGACAACATATTATAAACAACTAGACAAAAGCAAAACAATACATTAGGAAAACGCTCTGTGTGACGCGTTGAAGTGAGCATGTCCATTATCACAAACATTGTGACCAATACTTAAAACAAGAATATGCCATAGTTATTATATACTCTCCGTCATTGTCCGTCATTGCCCGTCATTGTCATAAGAATGGTTTTCTGTTACTAATTTTTCGTGTTTGGATAGAATTGCTAGATATCGACAACACATGGTTTTGTATAGATGAAGATTGGAGCTTTGAGAGTGCTCCGAATGGCATCCATAGAACATAGGAATGATGTCTACATACAAACAAGCGTCAATCAACCTGACAATACAACCAAACTACATGTTCACGTGTCATGCTTAATTATATGGTATTCTGGTTTCGGGGCTTCATTATGTTTCCCACAACGAAATATGTCCGTAGCTTTAACACAGGTTACATGTGGACTTGAGGGGGGGGGGGGGGGTATTCCTACACTAGAACACAATTGCAGGAGAGCTATCGAAGGGGTATTACTATTTACTATCAACAACGCCAACTTAGTAAAATCCACATCCTGCCGAAGATTACTTCTGACAAAAAGTACCAAAAATACCATCGGCTTTATGTCAGATCTGCAAATAGTGTGTACTGTGTACCTTGGACCAGTGAGCTATATGTGGGTCCTCTATATACTAACCTGAGCTGCCGAGCAGTTGACGAGAATATGAATGATGCTGTAACACAACACTCAATCTGTTATAACTAACGGTAGCTGTGTTTCGGAGGTCTCCTGACCTAGCCCGATGTTGCTTAGCTTCGGGTCGTATATGGAAACCGGCTAAGCGACCGCGGCTAGACAAAACCACTTGGATTCAGTGCTCAATCAACCGCGGGCTATGATTATTGGGACTAACCAAGCTACCACCAGAATAACAAAACATCAACTTGAAATTACTTATTGAATTCATAATATTTCGTAGGAAACCTTTCAGGTGACTAACTAATTGTATTTGGATAGTGGAGGTGAATTAATGTTCGAGGGCAGTTAGTAGACCTCAATCCCAGCATTCGTCTTATTGTGACTGAGAAAACTCTCTGAAAACTCCTGTCAGGATTGCCGCTGACCGTTATCGAACCGGCGATCTCCTAAATTAGTCTCGCGTCTTCCGCCGAGCCACCTCTATCGGTGTAGTTTGTAGATAAGTGCGTGCAAACAGGTGCGTGCGTGTGCGTGTAGAGTCTAGACGTAACTGAAAGCCAAGACACGCAAAGTGCGACCCACACTTGGCCCTGGGCGAGCCAAAGTCCAGCTGGTTCGCTGGTTGACCGTTGGGCTATTAGTATAGTAGGTGGGTTAGAAAGTGTTTGTTATGTTTTTTATTAAACTCGTTAAAATGTCACGTTTACGAGTTTTTTTTGTGGCAAATGTAACTTTGTCAGTTCATTTGATTGATCAGTCATTATTTGCGATTAGTCCAAATCGGTTAAGCACCTCCGCTATCATGTACACTAGCGGACTAAAAACATGGAAATAGCTGAATGCTTTTAATTCTTGATTTGATTGGAGCTCTATGGACACATCTGTAAAATTAAATTTGATAACTAACATACTCTCATTTTTAGTTTTATAGTCATAACTAAGTCATACCTCAGTTTTCGTCAAAATGTTTTTAACTTTACCACGGCACTTTGCAAATTATATTATGCATGGCTGTATGTCTGTACCATACAATTTGTAGAGAGTTTAAATAAAATAATGTATCTTTCACAAGTTTAGAAAATTACGTAAAATTGTCAATGTTAGGCCAAATATTTACCTGATAGAACAAATACACTTTCTAACTGATATGATCCAAACTTGAAACCACAACATCACAGCAAAATTTGGCGAATTTCAGCGTCTCTGCAACAATACAACGCAGGAATAACGGAGTGCCCGTCCTCGGATTATAGAAAGCTAATTAAATTGACACGTGATTAAAAGGGTGGCAATAATATGCACAGATTCATTTTTATTCTGAGCAAACTACAGAGAGAATAAATAAACTGAACTCATGAAAAAACAATCTTACTCGAACTTCTTCTTTTTTGCAACAATGCCGTCTTGTCTTTTCACAGCCTTCTTAGTTGTTCCCTTCGTAACTATTATAAACCAGAAACTATCGCACTCGCTAGCGGGGTCGAAACTCCCCTGGAACGCTCGAATTATAATACACTCGCGAGAGGGCGAACACGTTCGCGTCACTCAGAGCCCGAACCCTCTCTCTTCACCAGTCGCACATGCGACATTCCACTTCCAACAAGAGTGTTTGGTCATCCCCACCGGATTACTTCCCGTCGATCCCTGTGACTGGGGGCCAGACTGTGTTGACACGTCGGGCATGCCAAAAAATGCCAGGTCCTTTGCTATACACGCAGCCGGTTGCGGAGGGGGCTTATAAGCCGACTGACGCCAGATTATGGTCTGTATCGCAGGTGCGGACAGTGCCATGTGCTGCAGAGATGAAAACATGTGCCCTTGTACATACGGATAAAATTTAGGGTGCATCTGGCGGAGCACCCGCTGCACCTTCTCCTGGTCGGATACCTGTGCCCCAAGCCTGTCGTAATAATTAGCAATCGTTCTGATATAGGAAGACAGTGGCTCTTCTGGATGCTGGGTTCTGGCGTCCAGCTCAGCCTGCAGACAAGCAATGTAGTCGGGACTACCAAACTCTTCCTGGAACGCGGTGCAAAACTCTTCCCACGTTGGGAATCCCCCTACAAAACTCCACCAGCGGTAGGCATCCCCAAGCAATGCTACTGGTAGGACTTGAGCTACCATTGTAGTATCTGGGAGGCTATGGGCTCTCCCGTAGCATTCAAGTTTGCCAATAAATTCTTGGGGTGGGCATGGGTCCCCGTAACCATAGAACAACGGCAACTCCATGCGTGATATGCAATTGCGGGGTGCCGATATTAGGCCTGAATCTACTACTACGGACCGGTTTGTCACCCCTGGATTATCATTAACTGCCGAGCTATCAGCAGAAAATGAGAGTGCCACACCCTTTTGGCCTAATGGTGCTACTGTGGTACCTGCAGTTGCCTGAAGACTGCGTTGACTGTATGCGTCCGCCACTGTAGGTCGAGCGCTGCGTGCTTCTCTCCAAGAAGGCTGTGGACCGCCCGCCACTGCCGAACTGTAGCTTCCTGCCGACCAGAACTGTGAGCCGCGGGAAGGTTCGCACGCCATTGGCGCACGAGAGAGGCCTGGTGCACTCGTCGACGCCTGGAGACCACCCGCCACTGGCGTGCGGTAGCTGCCTGGTGCACTCGCCGACGCCTGGAGACCACCCGCCACTGGAACGCTGTAGCTGCCTGGTGCACTCGTCGACGCCTGGAGACCACCCGCCACTGGCGCGCGGTAGAGGCCTGGTGCACTCGTCGACGCCTGGAGACCACCCGCCACTGGAACGCTGTAGCTGCCTGGTGCACTCGTCGACGCCTGGAGACCACCCGCCACTGGCGCGCGGTAGAGGCCTGGTGCACTCGCCGACGCCTGGAGACCACCCGCCACTGGAGCGCTGTAGCTGCCTGCTGTGCCCGTCGATGCCACGAGACCGCTCTGACTAGCGCACTGCTCGTCCTCTATGTCGATCACGTGTTGCGAAGCTGCCCCAGGTGCCTGACGATACGCCACTGGACCGATATTCGCTACAACTTCCCCACCATTGTTCATTGCCGCCGAAGCTGGCGCGCCACCTAGGGTTGACCTTGCCGGAACGCGGCCAGGCAACAATGCCGCCCGCAAGGCGCGGTGGAGGCTGGCTTCATCTTGTGTGCGCAGCTGCAGCATGGCCTGCACGATGTCCAATGGAAGATTGTCCATATCCATGCTATCGGGGATTTTAAACACAAAGCTATCGGTTATCACACCGCGTGTTCAACGTACCTTAACCGAAACCCGCACGTAAAACAGGACGTCACCGTATTGTTTGGACGAGCCCCCAATTGACACGTGATTAAAAGGGTGGCAATAATATGCACAGATTCATTTTTATTCTGAGCAAACTACAGAGAGAATAAATAAACTGAACTCATGAAAAAACAATCTTACTCGAACTTCTTCTTTTTTGCAACAATGCCGTCTTGTCTTTTCACAGCCTTCTTAGTTGTTCCCTTCGTAACTATTATAAACCAGAAACTATCGCACTCGCTAGCGGGGTCGAAACTCCCCTGGAACGCTCGAATTATAATACACTCGCGAGAGGGCGAACACGTTCGCGTCACTCAGAGCCCGAACCCTCTCTCTTCACCAGTCGCACATGCGACAAAATAATCAAATCTGAACCCTCGTTACGGATAACTCGGCCGTTTATTTAACAGCTGTCAGTGTAACTAACGTCGATCTGTGTATAATACGCGCGTTGGGCGGAGACCTGTCATTGGCAGATATCATGGTGGGGGGGGGGGGGGGAGGCGTTTTACATTTCAATGCACTCGGAATATACAGCTGGGGAAATTCCCTTCGCTAAACTCGGCGCAAATCTCGCTTGCATCAATTCAAAGACCTTACTAATGAAATCTCATTTAGTATTTGAAATGAAATTCTAAATTAAAGAATTATAAATATATAAATGATAGCAATTAAAAAGGACTTGGGGCGAGACGTCTAACGCTGTATTGAAAGCACTCGAAATTAACATGTTTAGTAATATCTTGGCAACGCCGCACATTATTGAACAAGCGACGAATTACCACGGCATGATTTCGTAATAACTAAAAACTGGATACAAAATTATTCAAATTAAAGTAAATGAATTAAAATTATTTGCCTAATTTCCCCGTAACAATACAAATAATATGTTTCGCGTTTCTATTATTTTCTAATTTACAATGTTGTGTTGTTACTCAAAGTTTTAATACATCGCGAGGCTATAGCTACCCTTGTGTCCGCCACGAAGGTTCTTACGCCAACCAATCTATCTAAGAAAGAACACAAAACTGCCGTCTAAACTGACACCTACTGTAGAATCTAAATAATGGTAAAATTTCCTATGGGCCTAAAGTATACCCCACTTGAGGTTCAGTACCGCATTATTACGCCAACAAACAAATAGTTAACGACAGAACAAAACTTCTTGAACAGTCAATCAAGATTGAAGTTGTACCGGGAATCGAGCCTACAACCTTTCAAGTCAGTCTTGCATTGTGCGAAGACTGAAGCACTTCTGTCTAATATATAATTCACGTTCCTTAGAAGGGATTTGACAGCTCCAATCCGTACCCATTTCTTGGAAAGTGCACTCTATAGTGTATGAGGGCATACTCCATTCTACACCATGTTTCAGATGCATATCCACACTACCTACAATATTAACCGGTACAGTACCGTTATCGGAACACTTGTATCGGCGTCCCGAGAGATTCATTGAAAAGACGTATTTTTACCGGTTTGTAATTTTTGGGAAAAAGATGTCCCGGTATTCTGTCAATAAAGACAACGCGATTTTAACTGGGGGGGGGGGGGGGGAGGAGGCTTACAGTTGCTAGCCCTCGACACATGCGGGTTGCATTCGCAGACGCTGACTCACGCACTCACTCACTCACAGTCAGCAGAGTTTATTCCGTCAACAGGCGGCTGGCGAAATACGACCGGGCATACAAAAATGTACCCACATTCATTTAAATACTTAAAGGCATATTGTCACATGAAACAAAGTATTTTTTACTCACAATTAGACATTGAAAAAAAAAGAAAACCGAGGTGTATGACATCCATGTACGATGCCTACCCGCCGTACAACGGTTTGTTTTGTCGCGCGCCCCGAGGCATGTGACGTCAGTGACTATATAGAGCTGAGCGAGCGCCAGGCGAGGGTCGCACGGAAGAATGACTGACCACCCGCACCATTCAGTTAAGGGCTGACATTCGATCTGGTTGGATGGTTTGCTCGTGTGTCTTATATACAAACACAGTGTCACTGTCATTCTATAAAGTTTCTCTCGTGATTTTATTTCAAAAAACTTGTTAGTGCTAATGATTGATATAATAGTATTAAGTTACAACAGCCGTGTAGTACGAGTGTTTGTCAAACAGTATAAGGGCGTGGAGTTTTTTGTATTTATCCTACCTAAGATTATGCCTGCGATTGTGTAAATATTGTGTATATATTCTCAAGTGTAATATGGTGTATAAATTCATGTTTTAATTAAATCGGTAAACATGGTGCTAGCGTGTTGTGTGTACGGATGCTATAACACATTTTTAGCTTCAAGTGGCATTCGTTTTACCGTTTCCCGAACAGGGATAAATCTCCAGTGCGCTTAAAAAACTGGGTGACGAAAATTAAACGGGATAACTTTATACCAACTAGGTATACCCGTATATGTTCCGAACATTTCGTTGAAGAAGACTACGAAATTTCTAATACTCTTAAAATGAAATTAATGCCAAATGTGAAACCGAAACGTGAACTAAAGAAATGTGCAGTACCATCTTTAAAGTTGAGGGGTAGTTTTGAGAACTCATTAAAAAAAACGAATGTCATCGTACATTGAAACTAAAAACAAACGAGATTTGATTGAAAACATTATCGACCAAAGTGCGACAAAACCAAAAAAGCGGAAAAATGTACCGAAAGTGACCTCAAGCACGGCATCTACTTCACGCTGTAACGATTCAATAATCGGTATTATTGAAGCCTCCAACAATACAAAAACGTCTGTATACACATTAAAATAGTGGATCATGTTTTAAATAATTAGTACTGCGTATACAACTTATACATATTATATAACTCACATAGTATTCAGTCAAAATAGTCCTCTGTCTTGCCATCGGCAACTTTAAACCCTACATAAATCCCGTCGGCAGCAGGATATTCTTCCCTTATAGATTTCACTACACACGATGGAATTACGATTCGATGATTTTTACCAAGTTTAGTTTTTTTAGTTTTTATTTATTTTTCCCATTTGTGTATACATGGATGATACATTATGAAATTTGTATGCTCCAATAAGATAACACTTGAGGCGGAGCATACTTTTTCTTATTATGAATATAAACAATACATGAACAATAATGGTAATTGGGTAGCACATCAAACATTTTAACGTATACATATTACTATAGTCATTTCTGTCGTAAAATAGATTAACGTACAGCAAACTATAACTAATCTTAAAAATAATTATTAATAACTAACTAAAGTTAACGGTCAACCATTTATAAGTGTTAAATGGAAACATAGTAAATATTGGTAGGTTATGAACAGGTTTAGATTTTAGAGTGGCATGCTTACAGGAGCATTAGATACACATATTTAGTTCCAGATATTTAAAACTTTCCTTCAAATTATAGTTAAATATCCCTAAAGTTAGCTTTTTCAGTGTGATGAACAGTATTTTTGTTACAGTAGTTTACGAGACATATATCACGTGTTTTTATATTGACTTAGTGAATGATTTACAGTTTATAACATTGTTTATAAAGCTTATTGACTCTGTAAGGAGCCATTTCTTTGAGTGGAGATTGAATAGTTGCTTTGACTTTATATTTCGAGTTTGTATTGGTAAGATGTTGTATAGTTTCGGTCCTAGGAATGTGGCATGTCTTTGTTGGATTCCTTTATTTACCCTATGATTAAATATTTCTTTATTACTTCTCGAACGAGTGACTAATTTATAGCTTTGTGTAGGGTCTGGAGGTAGAGATATCTTATTTGCATGCATACTGCGAAGCAGGGACAGTACATATAGTTTTCGAATTTCTAGGATTCTGGTATTTATGTAGAGGTTGTTGGTGGGGTGATACCGATCTAGTTTTAGAATGATTTTTAGTACAGTGTTTTGTAAAGACATTAATTGCTGCATGTGGGTGTCATATGCACCTCCCCAAACGATAATTCCATACTGAAGGATGGATTGAATTAGAGCAAAGTATACAATTTTTAAGTTTACGAAAGTTAAAATGTTCCTTAGACTGTACATGCTCGTCATGGTGTAACGTATTTTCTTAGTAATTAATTGTATGTGTTCATTCCACCTGAGATGCTGGTCTATTTGTATTCCTAGGTATCTAGTTGATGTTGTTTTTGCTAGTTTGTGGCAGTCGCATTGTTGATTGCAGCTTTTACAGTCACTGTCATGTAGTTTCAGTATTAGTCCATCGGGTTCAGAGGTGGCTTGAAGTGAGAAGGTCATGTATGTAGTTTTTTCTTTATTAAGTGTAAGTAAATTTTTATTAAGCCATTGGAAAATTTTGCGTAGCCCTAGCTCTGCCAGCAAGTGAACATTGAGCCAGGAGTTAGATGAGAAAAGAAGGACTGTGTCATCGGCAAAAGTGACTATTTTACAGTTTGCATTAAGAGAGCATAGGTCATTTATAAAGATCAAGAATAATAGTGGTCCGAGGACGGTCCCTTGCGGCACTCCATATTTAATTACTCTTGGTTTACTGATTGTGTTATTAATGTTAGCAAATTGTTGTCTGTCTTGGATGTAGCTTTTGATCAGGTCTAGAGTAATACCTCGGATTCCTATATTCTCCAGTTTTAATAATAACAGTCGATGCGATATGGTGTCGAAAGCTTTTGCTAGGTCTAGAAATATGGCTAGGGGCTTTTTGTTGCCGTCAATTGATTTATAGATCTCAGTAGTCAGTGATAACGTGGCATCTTCAGTGCTTTTGTTGGTACGGAACCCATATTGGTTAGGAGAAAGTAGTTTGTTGGTTTCTAGGAATGAGTTGATTCTTGTTTTTATGCACTTTTCGTGTAACTTTGATAAATTATTTAGTAGGGAGATTGGCCTATAGTTACTAATTAGTGTTCTTTTACCTTTTTTGTAAATTGGCTTTATGTGAGCAATTTTGAAAATCGTTGGATAGATTCCTGTTTCGAAGCTTTTATTTATTATGTGCACAAGTGGTATTGTAATCAAGTCCTTTGTGGTTTGTATAGTCTTGGTGCTAATATTGTCAGGCCCAGTCGCAGTTGCCGGATCCATTTCGTTTATGTATTGCATTAATTCTTCAATAGTGACAGGGGACATAAATATAGAATTGGTATTCCTGGGTTCATCATCGTCTTGGCCGTCGGCGTCGGGAACGTTTTTATTTTGTATATTGTATGCCATTTTTTCTCCTACGTCACTAAAGTAATCTACAAAGGTGTCTGCTACTTCTCGTGGGGCGTCTTTTGTTGTAAGGGTACCGTCTTCAGTGAGTATGTTAGTAATGCTAGCTGGTTTAGTGTTGTTGTTGGTGATTTCATTTATGATTTGCCACAGTTTTTTTTTGTCACCGTTGTTTGCTTTAAGTTTGTCTCTATAGTAGTCATTTTTTGTTTTTTTAATTAGGAGGTTAAGGTGATTTCGATATCTTTTGTAATGGTCGCTTATCAGAGTATTGTTGGGATTGAGTAATACTTTTCGGTGTAATTTGTCCCGGGTTCTTATGGATTTAATGATTCCATTTGTTATCCATGGTTTGATTTTGAATTTAGAACTTGAGTTAGTATTGACAGATCTAGTGGCTTTGTCGATTTGGGTTTGCAGGATTTTGACAAAAGTATTTGTTGCGGAGTCGGGGTTGTTGTCGCTAAGTACTTTAAACCACGACTCTAAGCTAAGGTTGTGTCTTAGGAGATCATAATTAGTTTTTTTAACTTCCTTTCTTTCGTTAAGTTTTTTCGTATCAACGTTTGGTTTGTTTTTATTCACTAGGTGTTTGTGTTTAAAGCCTATGCATGTGGCGTAATGATCAGTCATTGTTGCGGAGAGGATTGCACTTGTGGCTTCCGTTTTTTTTTCACTTTGTTTGAGAAATATATGGTCTATGCATGAGCTGGTCATTGATGTTACTCGAGTGGGGTCAGTAATATATTGGACAAAGCCGCGGGAGTGAAGCATATTTAAATAGTCATTTGTAAGTGTCATGGATTCGAGGGTGTTTATATTTATGTCCCCGATTATAATTTGGTGATCTCCAGTCATTTGTTTGGTTTCATTGCACAATTCGTCAATGAATAGTTTTATGTTCATTGAAGGGGATCTATATATTGCTAAAATGTAGTAAGTTACATTGCTTTGTGAAACTTTTAAGTGAATTACATTAGCTTGGGTGAATGATTTACTTCCGTGGCACTCAATAGAATCAATTGAATTGTTTCTACTTAGAATTGTTACTCCATCATGCGAGGTGTTTTTGTTAGTGAAGTTGTGTGTTGAGTATCCATGCATATGTATTTGGGAGGTGTCAGATCTTAATTGTGTTTCCGTTAGTACTACAACATCAAAGGGTGTACCAGTGTCCTGAAGGATTGCTGATAGCTCATCAAAGTGAGAGGTTATTCCTCTTATATTAACATGAAACACTCGTAAGCCATCGTAATTTCCGTATAGTTGTTCTAGCTGACTGGGGTTATCACAAGTGACTGAGGGGCTGGTTCTAGATTGGTCTAAAATAAAGTCAAAGTTATAATCTGCGCGAGGGTCATCATCCAACCTGATCATTATTCTGATTGTACTGTACTATTATTCTAATATAAATTACTAAACTTATAGTATACGAAATAATTATACTTATTCTATTACTAAAATTCTATTGTGAGAACCACTGCTGTTGTCTACTATGGATGATAAAATATTGTATTGTTCTTAACAAGGCTTAACGCTATGATTAGCAATATGGGTGATTTTGATGCGGGTTTGATTATTGGGCGGGGGGCGGATCCGGTGAGGTGATATGTTTTCGTAAAATAGATCGAAATAGGTACGTACTGTGTTGGTTATTGTCTATTAGACTATTGGGTATTGGTGTCTGGATTCGCTATAGGCCTACCACGAATCAGCTGGTCCAGGTCGGCGCTCGCATTGATGCGTAGTCGCTTGTCATTTTTAATAGTTATTATTGTTCCGTCTTGGGTCCAGCAGTTCCTGGGTCCTACTATGTTCTGGACCGCTCTGAATAAGTCCATCCTTTTCTTGGTTAGCGATTCCGTGATGAGTAGGCCGGAGTCTCTTAGGGCTTTCTTCCGCCTCCAAACTTCTTCTCGCACACGGTAGGACAGGAACTTGACTATGATGGGTCTCTTTGCGCTGCCTCTTGGAGCTCCCAGACGGTGACACCTATCGAAGTCGTGTTCAGTTATGGGGATACTGAGTTTGGAGTTGATTACGTTTTTTACGACCGCGTTGGGGTTTTCATCGCGCATCTCCGGTAACCCGTGAATGAGCAGGCAATTCCTTCTTCCGTATTGCTCTAGGGAGTCGATTTTGGCTTCTTGGTCGTCTGTTTTTCGGTTCACGGCTTCTACCTCAGATCTTATTTCGTCAAAGTTTGTTTTTACCGACTTTTCTAGGTCCTGGAATCTGCGTAGTAGTTCCTCGTGGTTGCTAGCCATTGTGGTGGCTATATGTGAGTCTCGTGCTTGGGTGTTTTGGTGGGTGGAGTCATCGATCTTTGATTGGAAGGCAGTAATTAATATTCTGAATTCATCTAGGGAATCGTTGACTCGTTGTTCGAACTTCTGAATTTTAGCCTCAACTACCTTGCCGTTATTTTTCCCCGTCATTCTTTAAGTATTCGCTTGTTGTTCGCGGTACCGCTGAGACCAGAAAATCGGGTGCTAGATGACTACGCCGAGTGAGTTGACAGCTGTCGAGCGTGGGAGGCGTACAGTAGCGAAGTCTAGCAGTATTCGGCAGCACTGTCAAGAATAGGAGGCGTACAGTAGCGAAGTCTAGCGGTATACGGCAGCACTGACGAGCGTGGGAGGCGTACAGTAGCGAAGCCTAGCGTCAGTTCAGAGCCAAACTGAGGCTGTTTGCGATTTTGTAGGTTAGGACGACTTAACTCACGTGGGCGAATTCCTAGATGGTTTAGACACTTTAAACGTATTAATTGTTGAACGTACCTTGTTTATTCTTCTGTATAAGTTTGCGGCGAGTTTATGGCTAGTTTTTTAGTGTTATTACGAATAGTTGGGAATGGAAGTGCCACTTTAAAGTGAAAGTTTACCGGAGCCGCGCACAGGGTTGTCTAGATATCCGCCATCTTATCTTGGTAGCGCAGTCCATGAGTTGATCCACGCCACAAACTGCTTGTAGGCAATGTGACGCCACATTTTGCTTGACGTCTCCCGCCACTGTTGTCGATCGTTTTCGCACGTGGAGTGTAGCAACAGCTGTTGTCTTGCCGTGTTCAGGGAATGGATATTAATTATGTGTTGGAATGCGTCGTGAATAGTAATACAATCAAAATGATCGCGCACACTTGTAATTTTGTCAGACTCGTGACAGCATAATGACTCTCTCTCTGTCCGTGTCCATGGAAATACACTCGTTACAAGTACACCAGTCGATATTTCCTTTCCGACCGCTGAATGTTTTAAGCCAGGCTTCTTCCTCCCCCTGTTTCCTTTGATTTTCCAATTGTTCTCCTTCTGTGTAATTTGGCTCAAAACTGTAGGGAGACAGGCCAAGCATCTTGCGCTATGGGCAGGCTTCAACTAAACAGCGCGCGGGCAGCCGTTGATGCGCGAGGCAGGCACGCGGTAGCCAGCCAGCTTATAGTCAGTGACGTCACGCGGGTGACGTCATCCCGCAAATAATATTTTACAAAATTGCTAATTACTCGGCTAAATATGGACCGATTTCTTTAATTTTTTTTTCTAAATTCCTCAAACGTTTTGAGTTTGTACATATGTTACCAACAATGCCATGTGACAATATGCCTTTAATATACATTAATTAAAATTTATATGAATAATAATGTATTGACATTTATTTTGTTTTATTAATTCATGTTAGAAAGCTGTTTTCTGGGCATTTTGCACGCAAATTTGAATTAAAAATGTTTCGCCTCTTTCGCCCCAGACCCCGTGCTTGTCCGTGGAGTTCTTAATCCTTACACTTTGTTTGTCCCGGTTTTCAATATTCAAAATATGGTCACCTTATATAGATAATGGTAACAATTTGGCGAAGTAATTCCCGTTGTAAGGTGAATTTACCGAACGTACCCTTCTTCAGGTGACGAACTAGGTATATTAGAGAATTTGGATGGAAAGCAATGTCTTTTGTGCCCTTTTAAAATCGACAAAATTTTCTCTCGAACTTTGTGGTAAATGATTACAAAATGACTACCTGCACAAGTTGTGCCCCCGACCCCGCTAAATTACATCGTTATGCGAGTCAGCTTGGTCAGGGTATGTTTGCCCCGCGGTTGAACCTTATGATGAGCTACAGCTGAGCTAATTGTTCAGTAGCTTTGAGTCAAGGTTAACTAGGCTCTAGCGCCAACCGTAGATGCCTCGGAGCAAAACACCAATCAGGGATAACGAACGGCTGCCAAGTTCTTGCTTCGCAACGTCCACAACATGAATAATTCAGCATTCACGTCACGAACTTAATTATTTATTTAATCAAGAATAATATGTGAATATACCTCATACTTTTATTGCACAAACATATAAACACAACAATAAATGCTTCAACAATGCCAGAAATAGAAAGATCCAACGCCAAACCATGCCACCCACTTGCTCGATGTTAATGATAGTTGGGCCCTGTTTTGGTAACGGTGCTATCGATACAATGAGTAATTACAATTTGATTATTAATTTCGGTTTTTAATTTAATAAATTATGTTTCATTTTCATATAGACTACGTTCATATATTCCTTCCAATACGTTTAGTTCAAGCACTCCAAAGACTACCTCAATATACGTATATATTGTATTATGTATGATGTTTTGGACATTCAGACCTTGGCATTGCGACTGTTTGTTTTGTATTCACTTTGATTGTAATTCAATGCACGACACGAAGGCTACGTAGCGGCTCGGCTGCCCACTCGTATCGTAAACAACCACTCGAGCTCGCGCTAATCCAAATAAGGTGTCGAACACTGATCCCACTCCGTTACAGGCAAGCAAACGCAGACTCAACAAAGTTGTACACAAACATCAATCTAGCAATTAAATGCAAGTATAAAAACAATGAGGCCCATCCGAGCGAAAGTTGGGGTTCATCTTTTGAACCTGAGAACAATTATTATTGTTCTCTAGGTCGCGATAGTTTACTATGTATTTACTCCACCCAGCCACACAGTCTGTCTCTCTTTCTCTTCTCTTCTTTTGCCGCACGCATGGATACATATTTTGTATTGCCTATAGATATATAAAACATATTAAAATAAATAACTTCTGTAAATTTAAATCAGAAGCTATAAAATATGTATTTGAGCATCAAATGTATACTATTAGAATTAATAATTGATAGTAAAAATAAATTGTAAGTATATGTAGTGATAGTAATAATAAGTTATAAGTGTACGTACGACAATAGTAGCGGGTGTAGATAAATAAACACAATCTTATCTTATCTTATGAACTACGTGAGTAATTATTATTATTATTACATAGCCGCATTGTAAAATCAAATAACTTTAAATTATTCCAGACCATAAGTGGGCAGTCTGGTCGTTCAGAGTATACCCACACCCACTCGAAAGTTAATATTCTTCGCTAAGCTGCTAATTACCTCTTTCATGCTGGTCGAAGAATATGTATTTCCAGACATTATTGCTGACAAGAATTCTGTTCCTATTTGGTATTTACGTTGGTTCCATCTCTCCATCCTCCTGACTGGAGAAATGTTTCAAACTCGCGTTCTGATGGTCCCACGTAAAGTTCCCTTCCTTCCAGGTCTTACACACAGTCACAACTTAACTCGGCCGAGTGATCTTAGATCTTAGGTCTTAGCTATCGAAGCGCCCTTAATTCATAAATCAGTAAATTAGATCTTATGGTGTGTGACGTTCGAATGAACTTCATTTATTTATTTTAAAATATCTCCTTGCATTATCTCTCAGGTTCCCAGTAGGTTTATTGCTCTTGATTATTACTACTTGCAACGTAACGTGGGGTTATCTATCGCCTCAAGGACGCGACCGTCTTTTCTCACCATCTGCCGTCTTGTAATGTAGGACTAATGGAGTTTCCTTTTTCCCAGGCAAGAGCGGATATACACACCGCTGACTTCCACAAACCAATTATCCGAATGCATGAGAAGGGGGAAGGGGCGGGCACAGGTGTTTGGGAGAACCAGAGGTTCATATTCAGAAATAAAATCGATAATTTGACACTTGGACAAAAAGTGGAATTGAAATAATGGGGTATTTCGCTGGTGGTAGCTGAAATATAGGAATATCATCTATAGGCTGATCTATATACAACTTATTACACCTCAGAACTTGTGATTACGAATGTATGGTTTAGATTGATGAACACATAACACAAGTTTAACCGAATTATTGATTATTGGCTTTCGGGGTAGGCTACTTCTCGGACTGTGCGTAGCTCGTCTTCAAGCACTTGTAGAGACTGATAGAACTGCTTGATCCAGCTATTCCCAGTGACACCACTAGGAAGATCTTCGCTAAACCTTTGTTAAATATATGTAAGAACGAGTCTCCATGTATTAAAATATGTTTGTACCAAGTTGGTTGTTATGTTTGAAACAAAGAACCACTGGTCTTCTTAATTACATAATTCTGCTATTATGTTTTGACTGGTAATTTAGTAGTGTTCATTGGGAAAGGCGTATTTGATTCAGGTTTATCACTAATGAAGTCAGGATTAGGTAATTGAAGTGAAAGTAGGTAAACTCTGTTGATCAAAAGTCGCAAATCTTTAATTCTTGTGTGAATTTCAACTTGGTTAATCACAGATCCGAAGATCTTTGTATACCAGCTTTAAAGATTTTCATTTCTTCAAAATTAATTTCCCAGCGAAAGTCAAGAGTGGTCTTAGAAGAAGGATGGAATTAGCAAGGCAAATTAAGTGGTTTGGAATTGCTTTTGATCTCTTTGTTCTGAATCGTAATTGACGGGAATTGTGTCTGTTTGATGGGGCTTCAGACGGTTCGCGACATTGCCAAGATATTTTACGTTACACCATTTTGAGGATAACGCGTTTTATGGATAGATTACTGAACATTTTGTTTCTAAATTCCTCCTCAAATCTCTACCACGTCGTGTCGTGTATACGCTAAGAGAATTATGATTAATCAAACATTTCGAATACAAAATAGTCAACCCACAGTGTTTTGTTTCAGACAAGCGCCAATGAAAGACATAACAATGAAACTATCCGACCTGTGTCGCCACATCCCTCTTATTTGATATCAACGCTATGTATTATACAGAGATTGATTGACAATATGTGTGCGTTACCCGATGTCTGGGATGGGATAAGTCGCAACAATAAAAGCAATTCAATATATTTCAAATATCATGTCAATGAGTTGATAAATTGTGGTTGTACGTGTCTTAAAGGCCCGAATGCATAGTTCAGACTCAAGCCTTCCTCAACTCAGCCTCTCCTCAGCCTCGCCCAACCACCAATCACGGCACGGCATTGCCGTGTGGACGGCTCTGTGATTGGTGGTGGGGCGAGGCTGAGGAAAGGCTGAGTTGAGGAGGGCTTGAGTGTGAACTATGCATTCGGACCTCAGTCTCAGAAGCAATAATGTTTTAGAAGAAGTCATCCAATTGCATGAGATGAAATTATTTCAGTTGCTGGAGGTAGGTAATATAATCTCCAACTGAAACTGAAATTAATGTTTAGCCTACATGGTTTTTAATGCCAGAACCATAAGTATTTTAATTAACGTGGCATATGTAATTAGAGGTAATTAGTATTTAAACAGTATGGAAGGTAAAGTTTTACAGTGTGGTTTCCACCTATAGAAGAATATTTATCTAATAAATAACAGTAGCTTAATTAGATTTTAAAAAGATATCTTCGTCTACCTTTATGACGGTTTTATGGTTAGAACAATTACGAGAATAATACATGACCTTAGAAATCTTCAAGTTTTAGAATCATAAAAATAGAGTACAATGTAATTCAATTTGTGTATATAGCATGGGAATGTAATACGAAACAATCGCGGTGCAAACATAATTCAGTGTCCGAACTTCTGATTAAATTTGTTTGTAAATAACATATTGTGAAATAAAACAACTACTCTTGTAAATCACTATTGATTATTTATGATAGGTTACGGTTTCATATTTTGTTGAAAATTTAAACTATGTATTAAAAAATACAGCATCATACCCAAACGTAAACGATATTACGTCCTACCTCACTTCACTCGCAACCAACTATTCAAGGAACACGGCACAGTTTACCGAAGAAATATGGATTTCCTTTTACCTACCTAGAACTTGATACAATGTTTAGTCTACCATCAATCCGAATGAACGTGATATGTTGTGAAACTATGCGGGGAGCAGTTTGGACGACATGCAAGGCACCGTACCATCCCCTCGCTCGACCAATCAGAGCACAGATGAAGCAACCCACGGCATTTTGTCACGAAACTTCCGACACATCCCATAGTTTTATTGAGAATATCAGCGGGATAAGAAGCGTCTTGTGCCGTGTTTGGGTGATCGGACGAGTAATGTGTGGCAACGTGTGAGACGTAAGTCAATGTATACATAGAGTACTTCAGTTATTGTTGAGGGGAGTAAGGTTAGATTTGGCGGGAAACCCAGCGTGAGTTACACGAGTGTGTATCGATGTGTCCTCGTGTACACTATCCGACGTGTACACTATCCGACGTGTACACTATCCGACGTGTACAAAACCAAGTGTCAAGATATCTTCTATATCTCAACAGTGCTTCGGGCTAGGCTGGCAATTAATTGGCACCAATAACCGTCAACTAGCCGCGTTCACAAAATATATAGGTTTGGAATACTAAAAAATATTCTTCTTAGGGAAGTACACTAATTGAAAACAAGCTAGTATTTGTAATTCTGACCGAATTTTAGCCACATTTAGGACAATCCTAATTGTTCGTAATTTCGAACACCTTGTGAATTTCATATTTCATTATTTCGTCTGGGGAGGTGGGGTGGGGTGGAGGGGGGGGGGGGGGGATCCTAGGCATTTTAATATGGGGCTCAAATAAAACGAAACGTATTTTGTCTTAACCAAAAAAATATCAAATATTTACTAATAGAAATGGTGGGTTTCTTGGTTAAATGGTAATATATCCCAGAGCTTTTCAAGTGTTTGTTGGGTTGATTAATGTCCGAAATAACAAACTACTATATGACAAATAGTTCAAGTGGCGAAGATGAGAGAGCCAGATTGAAGAGATGCTTCTTTTGGCACAGATACAACTGAAAAAAGAAAGTTATCTTGATATGACGAATGATGGAAACCATTTTGGCAACAGAAGCGTATGTGAGAGTGGATTCGATTCATAGAAACAGAACGTTTGATGAACACAACTGATATTTCACAGCATTGTTTAGACTTTAGAGGCCAGATGCACAATCGAGTCAGGATAAAAAAATTAAAACCGCAATATTTCGAACCCTTATCAGAGCTCTTTAACTTCCCGAGGTATTCCTCTGTCATAAGGATAGTCCTGGAGTCTACAAACTACAGTCATGTACATTGTACATCAAATCAAATTGAATTTTTTTTTTAATTCGAATGAACAAAATTGTTATAAATCGGCCCATCCCCATTCCCCATCTCAGCCCCCCCCCACCCTCGCTCCTTCTATGTATGCCATCAAAATTATCATGCCGTCAACAAAAACACACGTCTCTGCATATTTTGTTGCACGCAGCGCAGATCCCGACAACCAACCGTAGACGTTTTCTCTGCCAGTTGTTGGCAGCGGTAATTGTGAATCAATTGTTTATTACCATCGTGTAGTTCTATCTGCACAGTTGGCAAACCTTCATACGACAATCCACCACTACCAGAATAGTTGATTTGAATGCGACGCCAGTAGCATCTGCATGCCGAGATCGTAACAAAACCATCTGAATCTTCACTACTTGTCTTTCAAACGAAGTGAAGTTAGACATGTAGTGAAGGGCAGGAGTTAGATATATCTGTGGCAGCGTGCAGTACTTTAAAAAAATGTACGACCGTTTCGTATATTGCAAGGCACAGGCTAAACCATACCAGTTATAACCACGCAAAAAACCACTTGTTTGCTAGCAAAGTTATTTCAATTACCTCATGACCTCACCCTCAGAACCGCTGATTGGCTCCGACTCACTCAGATATGACGCCGTCCTTCACAAGGTGGCTGTGGAACTAAGCTCACCCTTCTATGGGCAAGTTGAACTCATGCAATGTATTTTTATTATGTGCCTATAATGTTAAACTCGAATGTGGATGTCAGAGAAACCTGTAGACGCGATTAGCGTTTTGTGATTTCTATTCAGGGCTGAAGTTCCCTGAATTTATTCAAATTGCAGGAAGTGTTCGCTTTCACCCCAATATGGCGTTCAGTTGAGTCTCATTATGTAGGGGTGAGCGCCCTGATTGGGCAGAATACAATGGCGCGGATCTCCTGTAAGGCTGTAATGTGAGGTCTTGGATCTAACTTCCATTGCCCTCAAACTTCCAGAGAACATATTTGGAGTCTCTTGGTATCACAGCCGCGTGAATTTAAAGGTTTTTGATAATATCTCAAGAACGCCACACAACATTGAAATAGTGACAAATACGCACAATTTCGTTTCTTTTTTTGGAACTCAATACTCCATGAAACGAATTGTTAATTTGTAGTAATTATGATCTAGTTGCGTCGTTACACAAATACTGGAATCCTGGACAACTTGAATCAATTAAAATTAAATAAAAACCAACCCTTTACAGATGGTATATCCATTATTTTATTACTTACTTATGATAATACTTTTATTATTTTTTTACATACCAGTTATTATACTTTTAAAATTTATTGACAATATCATAAGTATTTAGCATACTATCAACTTTTTACATTTCTGAGTTATGATGTTTTTAACTTTAATTTCTCGTAGTGTTTACTTCGGGACCATCCCCAGATAGATATCCTATAGATAGATAGATATCCCCAGATAGATAGATCTCAATACCACCCACGTTGTGCTTCAGCACTTTGCACGGCGACATAGTCATGTATATGTATTCTCTTCTGTCGAGGCGGTCGTCACTTGTCAGCCACCCCCTCCACCCCCGCCACCCCCGCTCATCCTACGATAGCGAAGTGTTTCTATAATTCACGTCCCCGTTGTCGCCCCCGTTGACGGAGCCGTTAGTGTCTGCGTCGCGAGGGTACTTCGGGTGACGTCACAGGAGATGTGCAATAATTATGCCGGAGTGTCTGGCGACATTGACTGGCGCGGACCGTCCTTTTGGACCGGAATAAGTTGTGGGGCATGGGAGACACTAGTCGGGGTCATGACAAGTTGCAGGCTGTGCATGAGGCATTTTACGCACTAATATAAAATGTACTGTATATACTGAATATTTCAATAGTTATTTTTTACTGTTTTCCTGTCATATTTGTAAGTTTGTAAGGTCGTATCATATGGCATATTTTATCAGTTTTGTAAGAAATTGACAGACTCATCACGTGGTGTATTCCGCATCCTCATATTACATTGTATTTGACTGACAACCAAACAATATCAATCAAATATCAACCCTTAATATATAGGCCTACCATTATTAATCAACCATTTCCAGATATTTTGTACTCCTTTGTCTTGTTTTGTTTTTTATTTTATTTTAGTATTTATAAGTCAGTATGTTGTTCAAATACCCCGGCTGGGTCTGGGGTAGAATTTGGCACAGGGTGAATCTGCAAGTTTTAAGAGGCGACGAAATGAAGCCCTTCCTTTCCCCTTTCTCCCTTTTATACCTTTAGTTCTCCTACTTGTCCCTTTCCTCCAAACCCCAGCCGACGTCACATGACCTAGTTGTGGAGAAACAAATCAATCAATGTTTTTACCGACCCAGTTATCTTCAGAGTCAATTAACTTGTAGTGCAAAATATTGTCAACAGAAACCGCTAGCGTACAGTGGTGGAAAAGTCTCGCCATCATCTCGAACATTGAATCGTATTCGCAAGGATCATAATATTATGCCGCCATTTATGGATTACATTTCATACACTTGCAACACCTGTTCTTTCATCCAATACTTCAAACTGGTATGAGCCTATTCAAAAACCATTTTTACATTTTATCAATCATTTAAATCAGAGACATGATTAATAATGTGACTTAAACCCAAAGAAAGAATATTCTTACACCAATTCACTAGACAATACATAATGTGTTCGGCACACAACTGGAATAATGTTTAAAAACAAACGTATTTCGTGAACCCATTCTTGTGTTCATTATGGTTATTACCCGACCTTGAAATGTTAAAACAGAAGATAAGTGAAATGGAGAATGAGCCGTTTCTTCGGGAGGGCATGTATGTATATAACTACTGTTTAGCGTATTGCTTGTAAAGTAGTCCACCTAACAATGACCGGTGGAGTCCCCATGGGCGAACCTACCTTGCTCGCAGGGTTGGGATATCATCGAGGGATCAAGGTCAAGCAAAGGCGGGTGCAATATGTGCGTGCGCGCGCAACCAGACTAACTGAGCCAGTTTATTGTATCAATTGCTAATAGTGTGAAGCGAATTATACTTTTACTCTCTTAGGCTTTGTGTTCAGTACTTCTCTCACTTTCTACGGGAAAAGACAATGGTAATCTTGAAGACTCTGTTTCTGCGATTTGGCAAATGAATTTCAACACAACCATAATGTGTACACTACAACGTGTGTTGGATACCTACGGATTCCAAATTATAAGGAATTTATCTGCCGCCATCGATAACATTTTTTACACACACACAAAAATACAATTGTAAACCTAGTAAGTTATTTCGAAACCGCTTCACTTGTCACATACGGATATGACTATCGGGACGCGTTCACTATATCACGTGGAAGCATTTTACTGGTTGTACAGCCCCCTGCAGGGCCCCTGTATACGTCACAGACTTAGCAAGGCGTGATACATTAGAAGCGGCAAAGCAACCTATTGTACAGAGTTTCTACGGCGGACTGGGCAGAGAGCTCGGGCGGAATGTAGAACGCAGCGACAAGAAACTCCCGACAAGTTTCGCCCTCTTTCTCGAGAAGAAAACTCAATTCCAACTTTTACGTGACTTTCGCGCCACACATTTCTGATATTAAAATGTGTTAAAGCGCTTTTCTTCGAGCGAAATTGTAGCGGCAAATGAGATAATAAAGCTGATATCATTTGAGTCTTATTGCTGGAGCAGTGCAGCTGCCATTGCAATCAATAAGGGACGGTCATATAGGGTAGTCACCCCATCACTCCTGGTTACGTCGGCAGCTTCCATCGTTGTGTTTGTAATTCAATCAAAGTTATTGACTTGTCAGGCTGGATGGGTCTTTGGTCTTGATGCAAAACGTCATCTCGCTGACGCAGACTGGAAATAATGAGTAGTAACTTATCACCAACGCTCACTCGCTTGCAGTATTTTAACCCGATGAGATATCATTTGTATTAGAAATATTTTTGCATACCGTGTTATGATTCTAAAATAGTTCTCAAATAAAACCCTCTCCCAATACTCAGCAAATTAAACTTGTATTGAATAATCTTTTGGATATTCGACACAACAATAACAAATGTATAGATGTTTAACATGGTTGACACTTCTTCGCCTAAAGTGGTAAGTGATAACTTGACAACGTTGACATTCACAGTAAACATATTTTGTAGCAACACCAGCCCTGTTATAAAGATAACACCAGTTTTATCTGATGTGCCGCTCTTCAGGCGACTAGATAGGTACATGTTGGGGTGTTTGGATAGTTGGGGAGGAATTACTGAAGGCCCAAGATCCAACATTCGTCATTATGACTGAAGAAACCTCGGAAAGAACCTTCAGTCATTGCCGGTGATCGGAATGATCCCGGCGACCTCCCGAATCAGAGCAAATTGCTTATAAATAAATATTAAATATCGACGTGGTACTTGATCATAAAATAATTCAATACATATAATTCAATGTGTCACTTACTAGGACAAGAAAAGTGAAATGCAAATGGGATCATGTGTGTGTGTAAAAACAGGCCTGCTATCGCGAACACGGCAACCCGCTTAACACGGGTACCTGGGTCGTTAAGCCGTAAGCCTCTTATCTGCTCTGAGTCCTGCTGCTAAACTTCGCGCTTTGAAGGGATTAAAAAGTCAGAGGCAACGGCAACATTGCAGTTTTATTATTGCGTCCAGTGAGTTTGTCCTGGAATAGTTTGCTGTATACAAGAAGTGTTGGAAGGGTTTCTGATCGTCTTCTCAGTCGAAATTTGCAGTTGTTATTCTCACTAATCTCACTATTACAACCGCCCGAAATTACTTACTTTTACAATTGTATCTCAAGAATGTTTCACCAAATATGAAACGTAAGAACGCAGTAACACATTTTTTATTTCTCATTGAAACGGCATTTTTTCAATATTTATTGTTCAATGATCTCTATTCCTATAATCATTTCGTCTTTGTGTTATCTTAACTGGGGTTTGATTTTATTTTGTTCAGTGTTGTTATGATTGTATTGTATATTATATGGTATACGTAATAGTTTTTTAAATATTGAATTAAAAAAAACAAATAATAAAATAACATTGAACAAGACATAACCTTACTAAGACTTTTCTATAAAAATTAATTAAACTGTTAATATCAACACTCTTTGCTATTTGTATCAACATGAACCATTATTGAGAAGAATGCCGTCAATAGCGGCATCTAGGTTACTATCTGAACAATAATCTAGGCTACACCTTGATAATGAAAGTCTTGGGAGTGCGACCTATAATAACAATACAATTATTACTAATGTTTCCAACGGATAAGATCAGATTGGTTTACGATAATCCATGGAGGAAAAGCTAGGGAGAAAATACGAGATATCTAAACACCTTATACCGAGCTTGCACACCATAGCTTTGTGGTCATAATGCGATGTTTCTAATAATATAGAGATAATTGTTTAAGAACAGGGTTTGTAGGTTAGAAAAGAGATGATCACATATCTGAATATCATTCAATTCTACTTTAGTTTGTACATGCAACCTAGCTAGAGCGAAGTTTGTAGGTTTTCTGAATGACACATGAATAAGATAAGGCGGGGTCGCATTCCCAAACGTTGCCCAAGATAAACACTGTGTTTATAATTTGTAACAACCATCCATTTAAATGTTAACCAAATATTGTTTTATATAAATTATACCTTAAAAATTAATATAATTACAGATAGATCGAGATAAGAGTCGTTTGTTGTGCGCACATCAAAGCGTGACAAATTGTCTGGCCGAAGGGAAGGGTAAAGATAGAATACTTGAAGTCCTCAGCGCGAAGTACGTGAATCATATGGCATAGAACGCAGTGGGAGAAGCATAGGAAGGTTTATTTACTCCGGTAGCAATGACAACAGATGCCGGGCTGTATTGTGATCAACGCTAGAACGCAGTGGGAGAAGCATAGGAAGGTTTATTTACTCCGGTACCAATGACAACAGATGCCGGGCTGTATTGTGATCAACACGCTAGAACGCAGTGGGAGAAGCATAGGAAGGTTTATTTACTCCGGTAGCAATGACAACAGATGCCGGGCTGTATTGTGATCAACGCTAGAACGCAGTGGGAGAAGCATAGGAAGGTTTATTTACTCCGGTAGCAATGACAACAGATGCCGGGCTGTATTGTGATCAACGCTAGAACGCAGTGGGAGAAGCATCGCAGTGGGAGAAGCATAGGAAGGTTTATTTACTCCGGTAGCAATGACAACAGATGCCGGGCTGTATTGTGATCAACGCTAGAACGCAGTGGGAGAAGCATAGGAAGGTTTATTTACTCCGGTAGCAATGACAACAGATGCCGGGCTGTATTGTGATCAACGCTAGAACGCAGTGGGAGAAGCATAGGAAGGTTTATTTACTCCGGTAGCAATGACAACAGATGCCGGGCTGTATTGTGATCAACGCTAGAACGCAGTGGGAGAAGCATAGGAAGGTTTATTTACTCCGGTAGCAATGACAACAGATGCCGGGCTGTATTGTGATCAACGCTAGAACGCAGTGGGAGAAGCATAGGAAGGTTTATTTACCCCGGTAGCAATGACAACAGATGCCTGGCTGTATTGTGATCAACGCTAGAACGCCGTGGGAGAAGCATAGGAAGGTTTATTTACTCCGGTAGCAATGACAACAGATTGTGATACATTGAGATCGGCTCTACACTCAACGAGGAGGGATTGGTTCGATACTCTACGGGGACAGTCGGGAGTTTATCATGCGTCCCCGAAGTCTACTTGTTCACTCGTCCACACATAAATCAAGGGTGGTAAAGATATCTCATTTATCGGCACCGTTGTGTGAACATAGCAACTGTTACAATACAGCACTAAACAAAGAATGTACGCATTCCGCTGGCAACAAAAATGAAACTACAAATTTTCATATCGTGAAATAATATAGTATAAAGTGTGAAATATGCAATATGATGATGCTCGAGAAAGAAAAAATATTTTAATTTTGTGTGTGCCTTCTTTTACAATTACATAGTATAGATTCGAATCAAACGCGTATTGGTTTAATATCCAGGTGCTACTTTTCGTAACTGTATTCCTATTTATAACGCACTCGTATAAGGTGTTTGGACTTGTCAATCAGTACCCGGAAATGTGGAAACGCATTTAATACAACAACTGGGTTCGTGTACTCAGTGGCGTAACTACAATTCCAGGGCCCCCCCGCAAAAAATAATTATGGCCCCCCCCCCCCCCCCCCCCAACCAGAACACTGATTATTTTTATGTTTGTCATATTTTGTGCTTACCTTCAATTCAGAATCTTCTTGCGAGCTTTCAAATTTGCGAACCGGTCAATTACTGCATCGACATCCATCGTTTTCGCCCGCTCTGCTTCTATACTGAGGAGCCCTAAACCTTGAAGACGTTCTTGGCCCATTGAGTTGCGTGCGTAATGTTTTATCAACTTTAATTTCGAAAATGATCTCTCAGCAGACGCTACTGTAACTGGCAAGGTAAGAAACAAGATGTATGCGGTACAGACATCGAGATAGCTGGAAGAGATGGCTGTGTAGTCCACTATGAGAAGATGTGCCAGGTCCTTTATTGTTGAGGTTTTGCATATTTCTGAACTCATTGTGTTTCGAAAGCTCAGAAGCTGCAATGGGAAGTTCGAACTTAAGTCTTCTGAATATTTTTTTTGAAGGGCGGAAGCGGTTTTAATGATATTATCTTCTTCTGCTATGGCAAGTATAGAGGGGTGGAGAATGGAGAATTTGTTGACTACTTCGGACATACCAGTGAAACGCATTTTGAGTTGATGCACAACAATGTCCAGAACCCCGTAAAACACGTTGATGCGAAAGCGATCTTCAGGATTGGTTATTCTGTGATCTTCACATAACTCATCATAGTGGCGTTTGTATTTTCGAATACGCTTGTCCTCAAACTGCACTTTGATATCAATGACGAACTCAAGTTTTTTAAATTTGATTTTTTAAAATTTTAATTTGCATAATATATATATACATGTCTTAGAAATAATTTTTGGGCCCCCTAGAGCGCTGGGCCCCCCCGCGACCGCGGTCCCGGCGGGCCCTTAGTTACGCCACTGCGTGTACTCGGAATTGCGTTTGAAACCCTGTAGGATTAAATTTATCATTCGCATAAAAAAAATTGATTGATTAATTAATTAATTTACAATCGTAATTAATTCATTTTGAATCGAAGTCCCTGTTCACTTCGTTCTTTAATGTGCAATCAAATTAAGCAATCAATCAACATAAATTAGAATAAATTGATTTGTTTGTTTTCACCGTGAATGAAATGTAAAGCGGTGAAAGTGTCGCGCTCTGTAGGTCCCAGATGGAACTACGTAGAAGTCTCGCCGACGAGTCGATGTGACGTGTGCATGTGTGTGACCGTGGCGTCGGCCTCCTAAGGTTCACGAATGGATCAGGCGCTCATACGTTAGTAGGAGGTAGACAATTCCATCAACACCTGTGGGTTCTCGTCGAGTGGGGTGTCACAAGCGACATTGATCGCTGTCACTTCCCCTCTCCCCCCTCAACACTTCGCTCCTCGACCAACCACACAGCTCCGCCTTTAATTAATTAGTAGCCTACATTTACAAATAAACTCTTTTGCTAACAGCTTTATGAGCAACTGGGAATCATTTTATAAATGCGGTATCTTTGGAACCGTTATATCAACATGGCTCTTCTTAAGCCGCATTCACATAAATGACTATTGATTATTGACTATTGACTATTGACTATTGACTATTGACTATTGATTATTGACTACCCCCCGTGGCACGTCATTAGTCAAACCACGTCCCTGGCAGTTCCAAAGAAAGATATGAACACTACACAACTAAGTTCTTTGACACGTATGATTTGCACTTATAGAAAAAATGAATCGAACTGATTGACAAACAACGAGCTGTCAAAATAATACAATTGCAACATTATGAAGAAAACGAGGTATGGCGATAGTAACTGCTCACCAGTTAAAACGTTTAATGATGGGCTACCAAGTTGTGAAGGTTTTGTATGTTTCTTGTTTGTTTTGAAGATTTGTTTTTAAAATCAGAATATGTTATTGTTTGACAGCTTGTTGTTTGTCCATCGATTCATTTAATTTCTTTCATTGTTGTAAAGCAAGCTTGCAAGAAGCCTATAGATCTTCAATAAAACTGAATACTTCATAAAAATAATAAATAAATAATATTCGCCGGAAATAGTCAAAAACAAATATACACTTGACAGTAATTGAGTAGTGGTATTGACTTCCGTTGCTCCACATTCATTGGCTGAACGCGAACGTTCTGATTGGTTGTGACTATGACTTTGAGATATTTTCAATTCGTTACGTAACGTGGTATTTCCATTAAAACAATGTTGAGGACATTAGAACAAGTTAGATGTGGTTTCGTAAGTAATACAATTTAGGTTTCGTTTACCGCGCATCACTTCAGAATGTTGATATTGAAAGCCGCCGTTTTAAAAAAAGAACACAAAACCTTACGTTTTCTCGCATTCCGATCTATTTGCGCCGAACACTCAAGTCAAAGTGACAGTGCTGGTGCCAAGTAAGTCAGGAAGTATGTTATCGTTATCGACCATACCTTATTGACAGCGCCCACTACGTCGGCAGAACCTCCTTCAGACATTGACAAACATTCGGGAACTATATTATTTGCAGTTTCGAAGTAGCTGTGGCAACCGAACATCTCAATCGATAGTAATGGTATGATTGTACGGTTGGATAATGTGTAATATACGTACTGACATTAAATAACATTATCATTTTATACAATTTTATTAATTTATATTGACACAAACTTGTACTTACTCGGGTCGTTCTGCCGCGTCGTTCACGAGCTGTTTGAACTAATGTCGATGGCTTTAGCTTTTGTTATTGGCGGTATTCTGTCCTCTTAAACCTGGACAACTCCAGCCTGGATAAGCTTGAGTCTGACTCAAGTCGTCCATCATACAATGTTTCCACCCGTAAATTAAGGCTGCTGGAAATATTTCCTGCGTTTTGTTTGTTTTTTCTATCGGATTTCGATACTTCACAGCGAGGTCCATAGCGACTGGGGAAGAGAACGGTCGGTCACTAATACATAATGGCGTTTCATTTTATGATTGCCTCGCATCGCAGATTGAACTATAACATAAATCATGTGTCAGAATCGCGTCCACATTGTTTTTGTTCCTAGATCAAGAAAATGGCCGATTTCGAGAGCGATGGTGAAATGGGTTTTTGAGAACTGCAAGTGCATAATATGCATATCTCTCATCTCATAACTAAACTATTGTGACTACGTCCGTAAATAACCCAACCAACATTTGAGTTGCATACCTAATAGTAATAACACTTTGTTATAGTACTATCAGAGAAACATAAAGTAATTTACATTTACACGTGTTTGTGTGTAACGCATTATTTTGAGCGTTTATCCACTACCGGTACCAAAAGTAAAAAATTAAATTATTTTCAGTTCAGTGGGTAGCAAGCATCCCTAGTTTTATTTAAATATATCTTAAGATTAGAATGTTATGAATTTTGAATTTGTTGAATAATTTTTGATAAAAAAAACATTAATGTATACCGTGGTCATATGTTGTCATATATACGACTGTTTCCAAAATACATCGGGTCAGGGTTGGTTAGCCACCAATATTATTGGGCATACAGAGATTGCTGACATCGCTTCTCTTTTCTAAATCGTTGTTCAGTTGGTCCCCCCACTTTTCTCTTGCTCTACCGAGTCTTCTCTTCCAAATTACCCCCCGTGTATTCTTTGATTGCCCATTCTTTTCACATGTTCATACATGTCAGTCTCTCTGTCTCCCTATTTTGAACAAAAGCCCATGATGAAATAAACCACAAATAAAAATTAACTACGTGCGCGATGCGCAGTTTTGAAATCCGGTGAATCTAGAGAGAAGTAGAAAGTAACGGGAAAACGGGAAAACATAACTTATCCATTTAGCAACTCAACTTGAAAATGGGACTGAACACTTGAATTTTCATTTTTCTATTCCAAATCTATTCTATTCTATTTCAAATTGGGAAATTCGCTTAACTGAATCACATTTCAAAGCTAAAATTATCATTTCATCACAGACGTAATGGTGGAAAAATGTTCTTCGATATCAATAACTGTTTGCATGAAAAATGCTTTTGATGATGCTTAAATGCCAATAAAGACAGTAAAAATTACATAGCACACCAAGTTAGAACATAAGTAGGAGTATTCGATATTACTTTCACCGGTTCAGGTATTTTCCAAACATCTTTGGCTTCGAATCTACTTTTTTACTTTTTATAATAAACATTCTTCAGAATTTCTCTTGAGCGAAACAAACTAGCTAGAGAATTGTTTAGGTTGAAATATTATTACCAAACCAAGCGGATGATTGAGTGGTCCCAGTTATTGAGATTGATGACGGGTCGATTGCGATTGTGACATCTGTCGCTACAGCTTAATCTGCTGATTTATTACCAATCAGATGCAGGCAGGCGTATAACACAAGGTGTGTGTGGGGCCCGATAGACCCAGGCCAATAATGAATCGTGATGCAACCAGCGGAAAAGTTATATTAATCGATGCGACAATATGCGAGTTGAAGTTGACAATACACGATCTGTGTTTGTTTAAGAAGCCATTAATCAAAAGCGATGCACAAAAACACTCCATAATTCGATTATTGTCATGTATTGTGTTTTTAGTGAACTCCATTCATTACCGACACAAAGACATCCACGTGAAGGTGCGTATAAAGGGAGGGGGGGGGGGGGGGGGTTAACAACGCCGCCTACTATAGAGGGGAGAGGAGCAGGTTATAAGTGTTTATTTAAATGCGGTAGTAAACAAAATGTTTAGTGGCGAAAAAGAACGAAAACAGGGGATTTCAGATCATCCCCGAAAGTTCATTTTGAATCAAGGTCGTTTTGAAGCAAATCTACGCGTTTTAGAAAAGGTTTCTGTCTGGTGATAGCTAGATTCTGTCTGGTGATAGCTAGATTCCAAGACTTATTCACATACACCTACGTAACCACACACACTATCTCCCCTTGTGTGATATTTATTTATTTATTTATTTTATTTCACCGTATGATTTGTACATAATACAAATATTGGTATAAACTATACAAAATAACTATACATACAAAATAAAATATACATACAAATCTATAAAACTACAAAATACATTAAGAAATAACAATAAGGATGGGTAAGAGAAACAGGATTAAGTTGTTAGTTATCAAAAAATTCTTTTTAAGTGTAAAATGGTTTAATTGAAAGGAAAGTTTTTAGTCTATGTTTAAAAAGTGGAAGAGATGTAGAGTTTTTTACTGATTTGGGGAGTTTGTTATAAATTTTACTACAGAGGTGGGTAGGACAATGGTTGTAATAAAGATGGTTAGAAGTGGGGATGAAAATGTTAGCGTTAGATCGTGTAAGATGAGAGTGATTGACATTATTGACAGGGAAAAGGTGAGGGTTAGAGAAAACAAAAGAAGCAACTGTTATTATAAGTATTGATGGTAATGTGAGAATGTGTAATTTAATAAAATGTGGTTTACATGATTGCCTTCGGGATATACCTGCAATGATTTTGGCATCCTCGCTGGGTTACCGACTCCCCCAACCCCCAAGACATGTGATATTCACTCTACGGTCAACCTGCTTCTCTGAGTGTCGATATCACTGGCTTGCTTGGCTTTTAATATCAACCCCTGACACTGGTGGAGAATTTCACCCTGCGTCGGTTTATTGACACATTCCTTTTCCGTTTCATGTTGTGCATTGTCATTTTGTAGCGTGGACGATCCCCTATACGTTCTTTGAGTTGTGTTTAGGCCTATTTGTTTATGTTTTTATAAAAACTGATTCTAAAGGACAATAAATAGAACTATCCAAGAATAACACAACAACAAAACAAACTACTGTACTACGACTAAATGAACAATAACTATAAGAATGAATTGAGTAACCAATTGCTTCATTAATTAGTTCCACGTAGACACCACTTAAAGTGAGTTCAGAGTGACAACTTTCAGGAATAGGGGCCCAGGATTTGCAATACTCCGACTGTTGCTAAAAGACAGCCCCCCTCCCCCTTCCCACTAATTAATTAATTAATAATGTTGTATTCGTGTGTTGTCTGCCCTATTTATTTCGTGAGTATTTTGAGCCTGACGATATTTATGCTGGTTGTGTTTCCATTGATTTATTTATAGATATTGTAATCGGTATTCTATGTAAATGTTTGATTTATTACATGAATAAATTAACTGGATGTTAAAATAATTGGGGAAAACAATACATTCAGTGATCAATAGTTTACAACATTGTGTAACAAACATTTCTATTCGTCTAAAGGGATGTTTTATAGATTCCCCCGATTACTGATTGTTAAAATAGCTTTAAAATTCATGTTCACAAATTAAAGAATACATCTCAACACCCAGAGAATTGTTCTTTCCCTTGAATGTTTTTTGTTCAATAAATATTTTAGTTGTTTCAAATGTTACTATTTAGGTCTGTGTTGCTGAAACACGCAGTTCCGATTTATTAAAACTATTTGAAAAGCTGAGATATTTATTGGTACAAAGAAACATTCATGAGAAAGAGCTCATAATTCTCTAGGACATGGATAACATATAATATTTTACTTTGTTCGACCTCTAAAGCATTTTAAAGCTTTTGATTTAACAGAAACCGGGTTTTCCTCAGGGTGAGAGGACATACAACAGTATATCCAGGAAAGTAGAACAAATTAACGGTTATAATTTCAAATTGGATTGCTACAAACTGTTATTGACGTAGATTTTCCTATTTGCTTTCTCACTATATTCCACGCTATTAAATAAACAAACAAAAACACTCAGCGATAAGCCACGTTGCCATTTCTTCGTCTCATGTTGATAGGAATATCTTTTGACATTTGTGTATACCAAAGTGTCAATCTTTTCGTTCCCTAGAAAATATTCGAAACGGAAATTTTTGGATGTTTTCTTCTCAAAGTTTAGAAACTCCACCTTCTCGAGGGAAATTTGAAGATAGCTGTTGTTTGGCTCACGCTGACTTTTATTGGTGTTAATATTTAAGGGCAGAGAATACTGACACTTTACCTATAACACAACCTTTTACAATAACTCAAGGAGTATCTGTTGGAAATATTCCGTGGAGACAGCTGTGCATTCTTCCCTCTCTTTTGTCAGTATTTTCCTCTGTAAACGTCCTTTACAATATACATCCTGGGTCCTGACAATCCTCATTGGTAAATCCATCCTATATCTGAATAGGATATACTTTGTGTAATGGTGGAAGTGCCGGGTACACGACTGCGTGCAATAACGAACTACGACGCAGAGAGTACTTAATCAAGTGCTTTGCAGCGCAATGTAAATATTCAGCAAGTTTTAAAGGTTGTAAAACCTGACTGCCTGGAGTTAGAATTATTCCTCCATACAGTTACATCTACATCTTAAAAGATTGTCAAGGCAGAGCTAAGAAACTTCTGAAAACGATATTTCATTTCTCAGCTGGAAGTTTTTCAAAGATTTCTCTAAACCTGTATACTTTTGTATGAGACTCGTCTCGACCCAGTTTCACCGTCACATAATTCACCAAGTTAATACAGGACTAACATTTCGGAGATATAAATAACTGCAGAGTCCTGGAAACATTCTTAGAAACACGTATATATAGCTGAAGCTTTTTTCCAGTTTAGAAACACAGGGACACAGGGGGTTGTTCCCTTACAATACAATACAATACAATACAATACAATACAATACAATACAATACAATACAATACAATACAATACAATACAATACAATACAATACAATATAATACAACGTTGTTTCCACTAAGTTGTTGCTTGCTTGATGTTCATGATGATCTTTATTTTGTTTGGAATTGCTATTTTACAATACGTGTTTTGAAGTTTCTCTTTTGGAAGTTTTCCCTGAACGTAAAACAAAAACAAAAGCACGTTGACTTATTTATGGAATGTCACCCTCCAGACAGACTGAGACACTCTTATCCCCAAAACACTCTTATAGCTTCCATACTTATGAATGTTCATACTTGCTCTCAAATCACTCACTCTTTAGTAACATTCCAGTCCACACAGTACAAGCTTACATACATAGGTCGAACTCTTGTTTATATACCACCACAATATTTATCTGCTGTGTTTAACCACCCCCCCCCCCCCCCTCCCCCCTTAATATTGTTGGGAACATTTAGATGTGTTACCTCCAGGTAATTGATTCAATATATAAAGAGGAAAAGAGGGGAGATAAATGTATGTTTAAATATTTCCTATGAATTACTGACTTAGTGCTAATTTTTAGTTTGTAGGGGGCTTCCCCACTGTGTTTTCTCATTCTATATACTCTCAGTTCCTATTACCGCTCCAAAATGATCTGCTTCAAATGCTCAAAACGTTTATGTAAAAATATATCCTTATCTGGATTTAAACCAACAGCCTTTCGCATTGAGAGCAGGAATAAACGCATTAGGCCAACGAGCTGCCACAACCTCGATTCAAAGATCGAACACATAACGAGCCAATGTATTTCGAACAGCATTTACCTCCACGATCTGTGCCACGACCCACCCTTGCATAGCCTGCGCGCTGCTGCGAGCCCTAGATCCGTGCATGGGGTGAATTATGTTCCGTTACGTCGCATTATACAACTTGGTCAGCCTTGCTTAGCGGTTGATTGGAGCCTAACGCCGTAGTACGTCATACGTCATACGTCACGGCCTGGCTCGTACCACAGGCTCGTATCACAGGCTCGTACATCACTCTCGTAACAGTCGAGAGATGGAGACAATTGGAAACCAGCCCTTAAAATTGGAAAAAACAAATGTATACAAGATGTTCCCAATTATTTTGTTTTCTCTGTACCACAGTTTTATACATCACAAATCTTAAACCTAAATCCTAAAGCTCTTAACAATCTGCCTAGGCCAGTCCTATAGGACCATAGGACCATAGGACAATTCCCCACGGAGGTTCGGTAAACCTCAAAGTGCGTTTGACAACGATATCACGATATCAAGATATCATGTGTGGAACCGCCAATGTACTTTCGCTCACAGTTCAATATCCGTTCACAAATATCACAACACTAAGCGTTCCAATCCAACTCATCCTTATGATGGAGATATTAATTTCCCCAATCGTTTTAAAAGCCCACTGAACCCGACTGAAGATCGTTCTGAAACATGATACAATGACTTTCTCGTACAAAAAATAAAAACGGCCCCAGTAATTAAAATTATTATGAAACACATTATTCACTGGAGATGAAAGAACGAATGTGATTTCCAAAGTCAATCAACAGCCACAGAAACCCACTTGATACAAATATCTTCCAATGATTTCTAAAATGACTGTGAACTGTGCTGTAACATAGTTAGATATTATATCATATGTAGGAAAATAAAATAAAATAAAATAAAATAAATTAAAATAAAATCAAATCAAATCCCCCGCCACATAACGGTCCGTAGGAGGATCCACCGCCCACCCACACACCTCGCCTCACCACTCACCGCCACTTATATCACCGTCGCCAACACGACACGGGCGAGTCCCTCCATCCGTCACTGTCAGCACTCGGCATCGACTTTGCTGACAACGCGTCAGCTCGTACATGTTCCATCTAGCGGCCGACAGATGATGGAGGTGTCTTCAATGGATCTCTATGCCTCATTGGTCTTGGGGTGTATTCCTGCTTACAGTGCAGACAGTCTAGGGGTTGATTCGCGGTGAGGACTGGACATTCTCAACAGTTACTTAATTAGATGAGCGTAGCGAAGAGGTTTTAACATATTCGTTTCTGAACGAAAATGTACTATAATACGGCTATCTCAAAATGTTTCAACTTTTAGTTTAAACAAACATAATTCGAGTTACTTAGGTATTTCTCGAGGGAGTGTGTTCCAAAACTAATGACATACAATACACCGAAGCTTGCAGATGGTCAAAATTTCAACTTGATCAGATTCCCCATTCGACTGCTATCGTGCGGCAAACACAAAAAGTAATAGAAACACAATTTCTACCTTCATGGTGACAGAACGGAAATTTACTATAACATGACTATTTCATAATTCGTTTTGTAAAAAATATTTGCCACAAAACTATTTCAACTCGATCGGACTCTCCGTTCAACGAAGGAAAGAAACGAAAAAAAAAACGAGTGCCATTAAAATAGAGTAAAAACGCTTTAGCTTCGCTCGCATAATAACTTGATGTATCAAAATGTGTTGAAATACACGATCCCTCAGTTCAATGTTTAGTATACGTTTCCACGTTTGTGAACTATGGCAGGCTGCATTATTCCTCCCCTTTATCATCGCCCCGTCAATAACCCACCCCCACCCCCTAACAGAAGCACCCGCTGCCTGCAACTAATGCCTTCTTCTTGCTTGGGCCCGGCGTCTCGGTTATCCGTGGGGTTGTTATGCAAAGGACGGAGTCTATGGTTATCCTAACAATTACTGTATTCTTTTAAAGTTTTTACGGAAAACATCCTTCACCGCGGGTTCGGTATGGGGGGGGGGGTGGTAACTTTGCGAAAGTCAATGTTACGTTTTGTGTACCAGACAAAATCTTAATAACTTTAAAACTAATTAGATTACTGTGCAAATTTCCTCAAAAATTTCAAAAAAAATTTCCTCAGCTCTCTAGTATTTTTGTGCACACAATGTGTGGGTCGGTAGGGTCTGATTGCGCCGTATTTCATTCACATTTCAAGTTGCTAAACGTCTTGACTAGATCTTGTTCTATTTGCAATCAGTCCCAACCTAATGGCTCATGTTTATTCAACAAGTTTAATTGAGACCATTTAAAAGAATATATTGCAGTAGGCGGTATTTTATTGCTACTACTTTGTTTAGCTTTTCGAGACAATATGAGGGAATTATTTAAATGTGTATGTAATGAGAATATAAAATAACGTTTAAAATGGCTGAAAGCTTGCAGAGTAAAATACGAGCAAGAATCTAAGCTATAGATAGTTTTTTTTTTTTACAAGAATAATGGTGGGTAGGAGGTGGACATTTTAAATGTCAATTATACAAAGCAAGAAAACCCGAACACAGGTTGGCTGATATACTCGGGCTTCGTTCCCAGCCCCCCGGCCTGAGAACAAAGCTTGTACATTTAGCTAGCTGCAGACGAGAGCACATCTCCTTTTATATTGCTTTCGTTAGTGCTGCATTAGTGCTGGTTACTGATGAAAGTTTCATCGTTATTACTGGCTCCATTCAAAGTTACGCAACATTGAATAAGACACTGTCAACTTTATGCTTGCCGCAACTTATGAAAAGCTGAAATGTTGATTTATTCGTTAGTGCTGTTGGTTCCGTCGTTAGTGCTGTTGGTTCCGTCGTTAGTGCTGTTTTCTTTCAAAGGATATGACCCGTTATTCCAGTACATGTTCACTGCCTTGTGTATATCGATGGCTTCTTGATAAAAACGAAAACATACATTCCCCATTTACGTCCAATTAGTGTATTTTCCACGTGTTTGTCATTTTCCCGATTCAAGTATTTCCTTTGTATTATGTAATATGTATGCCTTAGTATAAACAAATGTAGACATTTTTATTGACATACTTCTGCATCCTTTGTAATAGCTGGCAGTCAAAGCGTTATTGATTTTGAACAAGGTATAACAAAATGACTCAATAAACTGCCAGCGTTCAATTTCGTATACGTTTTCATTATTGTTCTCTTTTGACGTCTTTCTGTTTCGCTTTACATTAGACTCTTACGTGCGAGAAGCAATCTTGTATAATGTTTGGCCCTGGCTACGCCCTGGGTCGACGCCCTGGCACAGAATGCCGGGCGTTGACGGCGTCGCTAATGAAATACTCGACCACCTCCACCGAGACAGCGGGTGGAAGATGGTGGAGGGTCGAGGGAGGAAATGGAGTTAGACTGCATAAGGGGTAAAATGGGAGGAATTCGAAAGATAAAGGGTATATGAATGAGGTACAACTTTGCTCACACTCGTACGGCGTTGCAGTGTGTATAGGCCCTATACAGTGTATACAATGTTGTACAGTGCGTTGCGTATGTTCAGGCATCGCTCAGTTGACTTTGCTTTCAACGACGCACATACGGCGTAAATAAAATATTCATATTATGACGTGAATTTCAAATAAATGAAACTGTATTTACACCAGGTAGGTACTGCTAGTCAAATAACATTAGAAAGTAGTAGTATGTTAACATTTATTGCAAGTAAACATATGTTTGCCTCAGAAATGGCGGCATTCAATGTGCAACGGAGTCCCACAGAATGAGGGCAGGTGTGCTGTTTATGTAAAGTTTATTTAACTTATTTATTGAATCTGAATCATTTCGTTATTAACTATTTCACCATCCTGCATCAACAGTGTGTCTAAATTATTGCCAATGTCTGTCAAATATAATGCGGCAAAGAAACTTCAAAACTTTAGAGAGGGGAAATGTTGCGTGCGCTCATTTCTTTCAGTAATATGGCTACCCTAACTCCTAAGGAATATAAATTACAAGAGTGAAATAACAGCTAAAACCTGCAGCGTTATTTCATAAACTAACGAGAATTTACACAAAGCCGCCACGAAACGTATGATTTGTTTTTGTTTGTATTTTTATGCTCTCTCGTTCACTTCCACCGGAGGCTGGAGTCTGGGCTTCTGTGATTGTGAGGCTTGCTTTTATATACTTTGTCGTGCCTGCATAGTCATGTATACTACACATACATACTATCACGCTTCAAACACGACCAAAATATAGTCTACCACACAAATATTACCACTCACACCGCACGATAACCAAGTCAAATCGTACAGTCGTCGTACGTACGTTCTTCTTCTCTCAGATCCATCAGGAATAATCTACTACCTTCGGTTGGTTGCCTGGAGCAGAGGGCGTGGCAAAATGAGGGTTGTGCACTCTACCTCTACCTTGACGAATGTGTGAAAGAACGCCAGGAATGTGTCAATTTTCGTTGAATCATCGTGCATGAAGAGAGCAGTAGATAAGGATCTGAGGTCAGTATACGACATACTCGTGTTGAGCACTACATACAGTACTTGGTATTCTGTATCTCCCACTTCTCCCTTCATTAGTAGTCTTGCCCCTGTTTGTACACTGCGTAGTTGATTCTTCTTGTTGCTTTGGGGTGACATAGTAAATTAGGATGTATTTCTCATATTACTTGTGAACTTCGTGCTAGTAATTGATTAAGTGGAGTGGGAGTTGCGAGAGATTGCGGTCTCGCCGAGCGGATCCGATGTTGCACGAGTGTGCACGATGCAAGAACAAATACGAGTGTATACTTCTTGTTCCTTTTCTGTGTTTTGCTCCAATTACTTAAACCATAATACTGCTTTTCATTATTTGACACGTTAATCGCCTCAGCAATTTATTACGAAACCAATAAGGAGTTTTGCACTAATGATACCGTCTGGGGTCGAAATCGAGACTTCAGTTTGCCGTAGCCTAAGATTAGGATCTGAAATATTATACTTATTGTTATATATAAATCAAATTGGTTCCGAGATGTATATTCGTGAAACAGAGCAGTTAGTTGTTACGTCTCTCGCTTTCTGTGTGAATTATGTCGTAAAATCTATTTTCTGTTTTGTTTTCTTGGTCTCGTAGAAAACCAGTCAATGAAAACGTATAATCAAATTCGTCTTTCTAGAGCTAACTTAATTTTAAACAAATGAGATCGAGCAAGTTATATTCTTCCAACTTCCCTAATCCAGATAACGGCTTTTCGTCCGTTTTTAAGACGATCTCATTACCAATATGAGAAAAGTCAATTTTTCAATAGGTACCTGAATGCAATGGGAACATGATTTTAATATTTATACTTTTCACATAATTACTGAAAATAGCTATACATCGATCTATGGAACAAAATATAGTAATACAATACATAATATTTCACTCTTCATCAAATGCATTTTACAATAACAAGCTTGTGTTCAGCTGAACTTGGCCAAAGTTGGTCTAGCGTTGCAACAGCAAGAGTCTCAATTATATTTAACCATATTATTGTAGCTGTGCTAAAACCTTCACTCTGGTAATCTGTCAAGTTTCACACGTACACAAAAACCATTTTAAGCTTCTTTGTACAGACTGTAATATAAGCCAACTTATGACCTAACTGCAGCGTTGGAAACATCTGTGTACCTATTTAGGCATTCCTATAATCTGTTTTAAAGTCAGGGTTCGAGTTTCCTGTTTTTACTTCTGAATCACTCGACCAACGTTGTACAAATGTTATCGTTGCGAGTTGTGTTTAGGGAAGGTGAAAACTGTGTTGATAGAGGTTCCGAGGGGGCTTTTTGCCCCACTCGGTATTCCTGCTCTCTGCACAGGTTAACCGTTCATTATGGAATTGCTCATAATTATTAATACTTCTTATGCAAACTGACAACTCTCATGGTTGTGTGCTTTTTAGGTTAGTGATCCGTAATTTGTGTCATTAACAAAATAGATTGGAAGTGAGTATGAAGCTATTATTGAAAACGTTTTATTTTTTAATAGAAATTGGCTTGGAAATATGGTGCTGGCGTACAGATGGGTGTGGGTTGGTCTTTTAAACTACGGTTGCTGCATTCCGGCTAAAATCTAGGTGTGCGCATGGATGTTTCCCTCATCAATCACTCGTCTCAATCATTATCGTGGACAAAATTCAAGTATCTCTATGAATGAATATCACTATGCATTTAAGGCCCTTCAAAGCAATGATTATTCAGCGTTTTGCATTTCCGAACATATCGCAACAATAATTTACTGAACTTGATTTTGTCTTGGTGCTTAAACATAATCAAAAATATTTTTAATACGTATTTCTACTTTATAGTTTGTTGGATGAATTGTTTCGTTTGCCGGTACAAAGTTCGAAAAATTACCGGTGACCCGAACAATTCAAAGAACGAAGGAAGACAACTTTCTATACAATTAGTTCTGGGAAAATCATAAAATAGCAAGAATAACAACAACAAAACGATTATGCAGCGTTCGCGCCACAGTGAAGGACATTTTTAATACAGCCTTATATACTTCAGCTAGTCCTAGTTATGATAGCTTATCTTAGAAACAAGCATTAATTAATAATATTTACTCAAATCAATATCTTGATTACACAGTCAACGATTAGATTCAACATAGACTTCTCTCCAGTAGAGTGGTGTGGCCACAATTTGGGAGCCTTCCTGTGTTGAGCAGAAGGCTCTCGTGTATATCTGGTTGAAGTGGGATTGCAATCACAATCAAACTCATCCCTGGTGGTTCAGTTTGCTGTCGATCAAGTAGGTTCCTGCCTGCACAGCGGCGCGTTTTGTTCCAACACAATGGGTCGTAATCTCGGTACTCGCGAGCGGATTGTTCATCCAATGAGAGTGAATGGTTGGCGTGAGATTCAGAAGGCAGTGAGTGCATTATCTCCCGTGTGCGTGTCCACTGTTGAACATTACTGTATGGCCAAGTATTATCAACCACTCCTGTACAGATGAGAACAAAAGAGAATCGTTTGTGAGTCTGTAGGATATCAAAGGCAGAGTTTTGTGGCCGTAGCTCGTCGGGTCCTCCCAGTATCTGCCACGTTGTCATACTACGCTAAGCGTCATCCATACATACATTGCGACATTCCAGATAAGACTCAGGCGACAACTACAAACGATATTTCCAACATGCGAAAACTCCGGAGAGTTTGCATTTCACACAACCCTAGAGCCAACGTCGCTCAACTTTCTTTACAGTCTTCCTCTTTTTTGCGTCCACTGTTGTTTTAAAGAAAATGTTCGGGCGCTGCCATCTTGTAATCTCGCGCCATTGAATTGCTGCTGGTTACTAATTTCACAGTAAGGCACAGCACAAGACTCAATTAAGGGGGCTGTGCCATCACAGGAGCACAAACAATGTGTTGCTAGGCAACTGCATTGTTGTATCTTTCTTTGATTGGTGCATATTCAATGTTTGTCCGAAACAAAACACGGCCACACGCCACACGGCTATTTCTGGAATCGAGTCTTGTGCTAATAAAAGCAAAGTCATACTACAACAAAAGTATGATCAGTTGATCACAGCTCGACGAGACCCGGATTTCTGTAATTCACTCCCACAAAATACGGGAGCGATTCTGAACTGAACTGGGTTATTCTCACATGAATCTCACAACGTGTATAGAATTGATTGACCATGACACGGATTGGAATGTCAAGGGAGATAAGGGTGAAATGCATAGTCGTTCCTCACGTGCTCCTCAACTCAGCCTTTCCTCCGACTGGCTCAACCACCAATCACAGAGCAGCATTGCCATGCGGACTGCTCTGTGATTGATTGGTGGTTGGGCGAGTCTGAGGAAAGCCTGAGTTGAGGAGCACGTGAGGAACGATAATGCATTTGACTGTTAAGAGTCCTGTGCAGCAGGTATTTTGTTAAATAAAATGTGTCTGCTGGAACATGGCTGCGCCATTGAACTTAAAGGATTAGTCAGGTGACAAACTAAAAAGTCACCAATGAGTCATAAGTGCATGAAATTCAGTTATGTGTAAAATACAATTGATATAGGTTGCTTCAATGCAAGAAAAAAATAGTGAACATTTAGCTATTCTATAAGATTCACTTCGCAAGCTCTTCTGCATTTTTCTTCTAAAGCGTAGTACAGCTGTATCGGTTCCGAGGTCGCTAACGCCTTCCCGATAGACAGAGCACTCATTGTGTAATACGAGTCCAGCCAGCGCTCCGCGAAACACTCGGCGACTGCGGACAGTACCGCTCAAAACAGATTGCAACTTTTCTTCACATCAAGTCACAAGAAAATTAATTGCAGGGCATTTTGTAGAAGTACACGTTCGTACTAAGAAGCATGTTATCGGTAGGGAAACGATGCACATTAAACCTCCTGATCGATTTTTGATAAGTGCTTTATTTTAGCGGTGGTTTTACTATCTCGAGGCAACATTTTTTTCATATGGGAATCACCATGAGAAGAGTTGCTAGGTGCTACTTGGTAGCAACAAGCCAAAAAATCGCGTTTTCTTTAATTTTTTAACCGCCTGCTTGTAAAGTATGGTATCTTTTAGTCATGTTTTCCTTTTTTGAGGGTGGACATATAAAAATGATAGTTATTTAGTTTTTCATCTGACTAACCCTTTAAAGGGATAGTCAGATGAAGAACTAAAAAATCACCAATTAGTCATTAGTCCATGCAATTCAGTTATGTGTAAAATACAATTGATATAGGTTGCTTCAATGCAAGAAAAAAAATAGTGAACAATTAGCTATTCTACTGGATTCCCTTCGGCAGCTCTTGCTGCATTTTTCTTCTAAAGCGTAGTGTAACTGTATCGGTTCTGAGGTCGCTGGCGCCTTCCCGATAGACAGAGGACTCATTGTGTTATACGAGACCAGCCCACGCTCCGCGAAACGCTAGGCGACTGCGGACAGTTCCGCTCAAAACAGATTGCAGCTTTTCTACACATCATGTCACAAAAAAATTAATTGCAGGGTATTTTGTAGAAGTAAACGTTCGTACTAAGAAGCATGTTATCGGTAGAGAAACGATGCACATTAAACCTCTTGATCGATTTTTGATCAGTGCCCTATTTTAGCGGTGGTTTTACTTTCTCAAGGTAACATTTTTTTATATGGGAATTACCATGAGAAAAGTTGCTCGGTGCTACTTGGTAGCACCAAACCAAATAATCGCGTTTTATTTAATTTTTTAACCGCCTGCTTTTAAAGTATGGTATCTTTTAGTCATGTTTTTTATATTTAAAGGTGGACATCTACAAATGGTAGTTCTTTAGTTTTTCACCCGACTATCCCTTTAATAGCGAGAATATGATAAAACAAACAGACAAGGACAATTGTTTCATTCCAATGCTTGTTGAATGAATGGTATTGATTGTGTAGGTAGGCATATAACGTGCGCGCGTGACGCTTGCTCGCAGCGACAACCAACAAGTGCCAAAGTCCTCCGCATTGTATCAGGCTCGCATGAGACGGCAGGAGGCGGCTTACTGCACGCAACTCTCGTAACGTACCTGCCACATATCACGGCCGATCACCGCGACAATGTGGTGCGTCCTCGCCATTATAATATCTTTACACTTATGGACGACATCTAGACTGAACTCATCTCGAAGTTTCGTCGATGTCTCAAGCCTCATCTAGATAGATTATTTTACCGTTCACGAAATAAAGAGGTTTATCTTATGTTCTATGTTGAATGAAGTAAGAGTGAATGAGTTGACTGAATTGTCTGGCGATTGTGTTTGTTGAACAAGTTAGTGAGATTGCCTCTATCAGCAGTGGGTTCTAACTTGTCTCCTCCTATCTTTCAGGGGCGGCTTCTGGCAGTGTCCCCCACGCCTGGCGTAGGTAAGTGGATATCACATTCGATGAGATGACAGACTGATGATAGGTCCTTAGCATCACTGTCCTTTGTTACAATCAGACTCATATACGCAGGTTTAGCAGACACGTTTCACTGACTTATTGTTTACAAATCATTATATTCCATAACTTGTGATTTACGAAAAGTGTCAAGAGAAAGCAACAAAGTAAACACGGACCTTATGTTCATGTCATCAATGTAGTAATATGTATGTATCTACTGACAGTCTTTTATGCCACAGTTTATAACAAGAATGGAAGGTAATTATATAAACACTCTATAACACTGGGACTAACACAAACTGTTATAGGGCTACCAACCACGATATGGACAACATGGAGTAGTATACATAATGTATATATGTAGTCTACACTTCACATTACCCACATGAAACATGATTTGCGTTCAATTGCGTGTGGCAATTACAAGCCGCATGCTATCTGTAGGCCTACACTTCAGTTAGACCCGTGATATCAACGACACATAGGCCTACTCATTTACCCAGTGCTCAACTGAAACAACCAGTTAAATATTATATACATAATTATTATCAAATTGTATTTAATAAAACAAAACAAAATAAAATTTCAAAATATATTTTATGTTTAATTTCAGGTTTTATTGTTAAGGGAATAAACTGGCTTCGCCTACAATTTATTTGATGATTAAAAAACGAATTTGTGCTGAATCGGATAAGGCCAACCTATATTCAATGTTTCAATGCGAAACAATGGACGGGAAAAATGTAAAATGTTTTTCAGAAACAATTTATTTTGATAGATGGGTTCAACGTAGGGCTTAACTCACTCGTTTCTTCTTACAATTTATCTTGATATCATCGTATAGGGAGCTCAATAACGTCATTTCCGGTATCGCACGGTAGCCATACTGAGGTACTCTGTAAACATTTGTTTACATTCTTCCGAAACTGCATTGTTGCAATATTGCAGATGTCCTTTGACTGACACATCAACTGTTTTCAAACAAAGGTTCCGTGACTGAAAACAAAATAAGAACGCTTAAACTCTGTTTGAAGACAATCATTGGCATTGTGTTATCATTTTCTTGAACTTTTACCTGCACACATCTATACGGCTTGAAACTGTGATATTTCCTGGATAACTTATGTGTCTTCTATTGACAGAACAAATGTCAACAAGCAATGTGTACCTCATAATGGCCGCCACGTGACGTCTATTGAAAGCTACCTATATGTTGTGAGTTGTTAAAATTTATGACAATGCAACAACCTGTCAGACAATACAACAACCCGTCTTACAATGCAACAACCCGTCTGACAATACAGCAACCCGTCGGACAATGCAACAACCTGTCAGACAATGCACAAACCCGTCTGACAATGCAACAACCTCTCAGACAATGCAACAACCCGTCTGACAAATGGCAATGCAACCCGTCTGACAATGCAACAACCTGTCAGACAATACAACAACCCGTCTGACAATGCAACAACGTGTCTGACAATTTAACAACCTGTCAGACAATGCAACAACCTGTAAGAAAATGCAACAACCCGTCTGACAATACAACACCGCCAACTCATCTTGACCAGAGGGAACATTTGGCCGACACACATTGCCGAGAGTTATTGCCGAGAGATATTGCTGAGAGTTATTGCCGAGAGATATTGCTAAAACATATTTGCTGACAGATATTGCCGAGAGTTATTGCCGAAAGAAATTGCGGAGAGTTATTGCCGAGAGATATTGCTGAAAGTTATTGCGAGAGACATATTTGCCGAGATATTGTCGAGAGTTATTGCCGAGATATATTGCCGAGAGATATTAGTGAGATTTATTGCTGAGAGTTGTTGTCGAGAGATATAAAGATATTGCCGAGAATTATTGCTTAGAGAAATTGCAGCGAGAAATTGCCGCGAGAAATTGCCGAGAGTTATTGCCGAGAGAAATTGCCGAAAGAAATTGCCGAGAGATATTTCCGAGATAAATTGCCGATAGTTATTGCTGAGAGATATTTCCGAGAGAAATTGTCGACAGTTATTGCCGAGAGTTATTGCCGAGAGATATAACTGAAATTGCCTAAAGATATTGCCGAGAAAAATTGCCGAGGGTTATTGCCGAGAGATATTGGTGAGATTTATTGCTGAGAGTTGTTGTCGAGAGATATAAAGATATTGCCGAGAATTATTGCTTAGAGAAATTGCCGCGAGAAATTGCCGCGAGAAATTGCCGCGAGAAATTGCCGAGAGTTATTGCCGAGAGAAATTGCCGAAAGAAATTGCCGAGAGATATTTCCGAGATAAATTGCCGATAGTTATTGCTGAGAGATATTTCCGAGAGAAATTGTCGACAGTTATTGCCGAGAGTTATTGCCGAGAGATATAACTGAAATTGTCTAAAGATATCGCCGAGAAAAATTGCCGAGGGTTATTGGCTTTGGCTTTATTGAGATATTGCCGACATAAATATATATATACCGCCAGAAATTGCGGAGAGAAATTGCCGAGAGTTATAACCGAGATATTGCCTAGAAATATTGCCGAGAGATATTGCCACGATAAATTGCTGCGAGAAATTGCCGAGAGAAATTGCCGAAAGAAATTGCCGAGAGAAATTGCCAAGAGAAATTTCCGAGAGTTATTTCCGAGAGATATTGCCGAGAGTTATTGCCGAGAGATATTGCCGACATAAATGGCCGAGAGCTATTGCCGAGAGTTATTGCCGGTAGAAATTGCCGAGAGATATTGCCGATAGTGTTTGCCGAGAACACGACAAGACACTACTACAAGGGTGCGGTAGCACCCAAGTCAATGAACATGTAGGGATACCCATTTGTCAGCCGAAATTGGAAGAAGGGTAGGGAGATGGTTTTATTCATTTTATACGTGGTTTGAATTAAGTCCCCTCACTTTACAAGAACGGCCTCAACTTTTAAGAGATATAATGTTACGATATATATGTATCCAGACCTAGGAGATGGTAAATTTGATCGGCGCCAAGTTCGCCCCTATCGGCGGGGGTTGGAGACAACACGGGAGGGGAGCTTGTGTTTATGGTGTAACCGAGGGACAGGGTAGAACTCTGGGTGGGGAGAGGGGTAATTTCCCCACAGAAGAATCTCATAAGTACAGCAAGAGTGTTGCTTTATGAGATAGAATGGTGAGCATTTATCTGCAGTGTTGTGTAAATTTATAGGCGACAAGGAGGGGAACTTAAATTCCCATTACCTTCACCCCTTTGCATTTTGCAACGCGATGAACGAGCCCGTGTTTTAAGTCCAGTATACAAGACTGGAGATGACAACCAACCGTTCACGCGCTCTTGGGATATGACCAACAATTATCTTCAATTCTTAGGCCCACATTATGAACTTAGGATACATATTTAGAAACACGTGACTTGTTTCCACCATGGCAACAACCAATGAGAAGCCTGGTTGCCATGGTGGAAACAAGTTAGAGCTGACTGAATATTTCTCCGAAGTTCATAATACCGGGCCTTAATCACACTAATGTCAAAGACGAAGACAGTCATGTGCATACACACGATTTTACCTTGGTTGAATGTGATTACAGTATACAGTTGATTTAGTTTGGCAGTCATGGCCCTGCAATCTTTATGCCATCAGGGGTTGCAAGGGGAGGGGGTTGAGCGGTTAAGATACGAAATAAATTCATTATATTGGCGTGATTTTTTACTCTCACATGATACATTATCTAAAATTGTTTTCAAACATAAATTACCGAAATCCGTTTGCTAAACTATTAACTGCTTACGTTTACAACTATTTAATCTGCTATTTCAACATATAGAAATTATTTACGATATACTCACGCAGGGGCGTAGCGAGGGGGGGGATCAGGGTGTTCGATCCCCCCCCCGAAATCAAAGAAAAAAAGTGTTTATTCTCAAAACGCAATTTAACTCTTATTTGTAGATTATAATTGCAATTATTATTCCATTGAAAAACCTATTTCTCGAATAATTATAAATCCAATGCTTCTAATGGGTCCACAACAAATTACAGTATATGTCGGCTGCAAACTACTCTGTATTTTGGAAAAACATACTTCCAGCCGCTCCCCCACCCCCCTTCGGCAATGTTTTTTAAGGGTTACCACCCGTCCTGGAATGACTGGGACAAACCGTTTTTGAAGGGAATGTCCCGTGTCCCGACTTCGCGCTGCCTGGACGACAAAATTTCCGGTTTTGAGGAAACGTTTCCACAACATCTAACAATTAGCAAACTACGAATCAAATTCGCCTTAAAACTAGTTTTAGGCACCTAAAATAAACAGCCTTCAAAAAAATTTGCGCCTTCGGCGAAATTGCCTCCGGCGGCTGGGGCTTCACCCCAGACCCCAGCTGGTCCACGCCACCTCGTTTTCGGAAATAGTCATCCCCCCCCGAACCAAAATCCTGGCTACGCCCCTGTACTCACGGTGTTACGCTTATAATTAATGTGAATGAGATCAAGAGATATTTTATTAAAACAGCCTTGAAAACGAGAGGTCTGCTTCGTCGAAATATTCAGCGGAATACATATTTTAAAGCATTTTGGAGAATCATCTTCTAGACTAAAAATATTATACTTTTCAGTTCAGTTCTTCATTCGAACCATTCTCCTGGTCGCGCGGATTAGATCCCAGCCTTCTGATTGGTCCAGATCCTTCTCACACTCCCCCCCGTCAACCCCAGACGAAGAGTGAGGACACATAACGCCATGTTCTAACAACGGAAATAAATTAGATTCGATTATGCAAACAATCACCCCTGCTGTAAGTGGGTCGGGAGTTGTTCCTTAGATGCGGCACTAAGTCATGAATATGCATGCTGTAGCCTGATCCAACTTGCGAACAGAGTTTTTGTAAGAAAATGTGTCAACCTACTGACCTACTTTCAAGAGAATCTTTCTTGTTTATTCAAATGCATCCCCATATATCTCATTCTCTTGTGTTCTCTCTCTCTCTCTCTCTCTCTCACACACACACACACACACACACACACACACACACACACACACACACACACACACACACACACACACACACTATCCCTCTCTATCGTCTACAGCTAACACACTCCGCCCCTATGATTGGGTATCGGGGACTGGAAGCCATGACACGTTTATATGTGGGAGATATTAAGTTCTCTGTACACTAATGCTGGTTATATCTACCATAAAGTTGTTAAGATCCCCCACACAGGGGTCGTACCGTTTATTGTATTGTATTGTTTTGTATTGTTTGTTCCATGCCTTTATAATATGTTCGCCTCGATAGGAGAAATCATGTAACACCAAAAATGAACCTCATTATTTGCATAATACATTGCTGTATTGCAGTATTACCATCGTGGATATTGGCTAAAATTATTAAATTAAATTATTAATTTAATTTAAAAATTTAAAAATTAAATTATTATTGGCTAAAATTACGCCTAGATTTATGAAAACGATCAATAGAAGATAAGGCTTAACGAGGCATTTTCCTCAAATGTGTCCCCTCTCCCCCACCCCCCCTCTTTTACCAATAAATGATATAAATATGTTCTTGTCTGAGATAGACACATATTGAGCTACCGAACAAGGCAACAAGCTACTCCTAAGTCACGGCCAATGCATTGGAAACTCTGCCACGTAACCCTGGCTTTGTGTATCTGCATCACGAGACAGGCTTATTCCCACAAGAACAAAACTCGGAATATAAACAACATTGGAACGAAACTAAAAGTCTCTTGAAATCGCACTTTCTATACGATAAATTTCCCCCTAATTCTCTTGTGAGTTACTTTCGAGTATCAGAACTCCTACGTTGTTTGAGACAATTGACTTATACCAACACCAACGCCAACAAGTCAACTCGGGTATGCACAACATTTAAGGTTTATAATCATAACATCTCATGAATGCTACACCATCCTACACCGTCCTACACCGTCCTACACCAGCCTACACTATCCTACACCATCATACACCATCCTACACCATCCCACACCATCCTACACCTGACACCATCCTCACATCACGCCACATACTCGTACAAGCTACACGTTATTTGGGATATCTGAATATAATTGCAATCTATTCAGTCCAAACTCACCACGGTTTGTAACATACTCGACTCTGCAATACAGAAAACATGTCACGTAAAACTGTCGCCGGGGGTAAAACTAGTTAACATGGCGATTGAACAATGTATCTGTTTTAGATCCACGTTACTTCGTTGTCAAAAGAGATTTATTCGTTGGATAACATTGCATGGGGTCAGATGAACTTTCAGAGAAAGTGGTTTCAAATTGAAATTCGTTTAAAAACAGTATTATTGTAATTGTATTCGCTAAATGAACACTATGCAAGTGTTTAAGTGAATGGGCTGTCGGCGTGACAATGATTTACATAGATTCTCTAAATCATTTAAACAGCGAATAAAATACCTAAACACTTCACAGTATTGGGTACTTTCCATTTGCAATAAATGAACAAACGAATAAATCCATGCGTCAGCCTCGCTGAAAAAAGGTTCCAACAGTTTTGACAAAATCAATTTTAATTTGACTTTGTGAATACATTTGTTTTCTTTCCTCTTTCATTTACATCAGCGCATTCGATAAAACATTTCATTTTAGCAAGTGAATAATTTAGGTTCAGGTTTATAGTTTGTGTACCAAAGAAATTAAATATAGAATTCGGCTCATTTTGGATATTCACTTTATTTTACATCTATACAGAAATATTTCATGACACAAATTAAGAAACACTTAAGTATATTTATTTCTTATTTAACCACTCAGTAAAACAATGGGCGACTGCAAATGTGTAATACGTCTAAGATAATGATAAGATAATTGCGCAAGACTGCATTCCTTCCAAGCACCGCTCGCCGCGAACTACTGTGGCAAACATCTTACGCATGCGGTGTCATGCCTCGCCAATAATTTACATTGTCTCCACATAAATCCCCGCTGAATAATCTCATTCCCTGCATCCGTACGCGAGCAGTTTTATAATTCGTTTCTCCAATTATGAGTGATCGGTTAAAGGTGGCTGGCTGAGGTACTTTGACGTAAGTTATTGGTTTGGAGGCTCAACACATAAGCTAGGTGTAAAATACCCCCTATGTTGCGTTGGTCTACCATTTCAATACTTTAGAGAATGATGGTTGGTCCCTTAAAAATTATAATTCATTATTCATTATTTTCTTATGAAGTTATTTGTTTTAAAAAAACACCACATTTCAGAAACTGGTGAACAAAATAAGAAGAAAACAACTATCTATGCTCTGAATAAGGTTAGAGTTAATAATAAAATGGTGTAATGTCTACTCTGGAATTCATGTTTAAGCATAGTTTCATAAGTGATCAATTCAATCCCCAATTATTTACATGTATTTATTCTATGCTAGTCTCAAAAGTCAAAACACACACAAACATTCAAGCCTGTGACAAGGTAGCCCTCCTGGTGACGTCACGTCACGTTGTTGTATCTAGAGTGAGGAAGGATTCCCCCCCCCCCCCCCCCCCTCCTGGTGACGTCACGTCACGTTGATGTATCTAGAGTGAGGAAGGATTCCCCCCCCCTCCTGGTGACGTCACGTCACGTTGTTGTATCTAGAGTGAGGAAGGATTCCCCCCCCCTCCTGGTGACGTCACGTCACGTTGTTGTATCTAGAGTGAGGAAGGATTCCCCCCCTCCTGGTGACGTCACGTCACGTTGTTGTATCTAGAGTGAGGAAGGATTCCCCCCCCTCCTGGTGACGTCACGTCACGTTGTTGTATCTAGAGTGAGGAAGGATTCCCCCCCCCCCCCCCCTCCTGGTGACGTCACGTCACGTTGTTGTATCTAGAGTGAGGAAGGATTCCCCCCCCCCCCCCTCCTGGTGACGTCACGCCACGTTGTTGTATCTAGAGTGAGGAAGAATTCCCCCCCCCCCCCCTCCTGGTGACGTCACGTCACGTTGTTGTATCTAGAGTGAGGAAGGATTCCCCCCCCCCCCTCCTGGTGACGTCACGTCACGTTGTTGTATCTGGAGTGAGGAAAGGCTCCCCCCCCCTCCCCCCCTTCCAAGAAGTGAGAGGCAATTGATTGCCTGGGGAAATCGACATAGTGTCTGCGATGCCATTAGGCCTATGTCGTGTGGTGCGGCACGTGTCGAACTTTACAAAATGGCCGGTGTAGCAACTTGGGGGAGTTTCTTCCTTTCTTTATTCTCGACTAATATTAGCTATGAAAATCCTCTTAGCTCGCAACTAAAATTAATATTGTTAGTGTCAGCTGACCTAATTTCACAGCTCCTGATTGGTGATTCCTGACTATCATGTTGAAATCAAGTTAGCGGAGACTTACGATAAGAGATGCAATCAAGACACATAGTGGCGGTTGCTATGGCTGGAGGACGAGCATGTCCTTGACAACAAGGCCGTTATCTCCGCGCTATGGAGCTTTGCTTTATCTTGGTGTATTAATAGACCGCGGCGATGATTGTGCCTACCTCACACGCGTTATCGTTGCGCCAGTCAGTCAGTCGAGTGTAGCCATGCCAAGCCGCCGCTTCAACCAGGTCGACGTGTTCACGACGACGCCCTTCGCCGGCAACCCCGTCGCCGTGGTCGTCGACGCCGACGGTCTGACCTCGGAGGAGATGCGACGCTTCGCCCGCTGGACGAACCTCTCGGAGACGACGTTTCTGCTGCCTCCAACCGACCCCGACGCCGACTACCGCGTGCGCATCTTCACCCCCGCCGCGTTGACGCTCCACGACGGCTCCGTGGGGTACGAGCTGCCCTTCGCCGGACACCCCACGCTGGGGTCCTGCCACGCGTGGTTGGAGGCGGGCGGGGCGCCGCGACGCGGTGACGTCATCACGCAGCAGTGCGGCGCCGGGTTGGTCACGCTGCGACGCACGGCCGACGGGCTGAGCTTCGCCGCTCCGCCGCTGCTGCGCTCGGGCGCTGTCGACGAGGCGCTGGTGTGCCGCATCGCAGCGCTGCTGGGGCTGCGGCGCGCAGACGTTGTGGACGCGCAGTGGGCAGACAACGGGCCGGGCTGGGTCGCGGTTCTGCTGGCGACCGCCGACGCTGTGCTGGCGCTGCGGACGCCCAGTGGGCTCGACGTCGCCCTGGGTGTGGTCGGCCCGTACACGTCGGGCCCGGAGGCGTTTGAAGTGCGCGCCTTCGTGCCCAGCGACGACGGCTCCACCGTGGAGGACCCGGTGACCGGCAGCCTGAACGCGTCGCTGGCTCAGTGGTTGGTGGGGTCGGGGCGCGTCACGACGCCGTACGTCGCCGGGCAGGGCAAGGCTGTGGGACGGGCGGGCAGGGTGTTCGTCACACGCGACGCTAGCGGGGCCATCTGGGTGGGCGGGGCTACAGTCAGCCGCGTCACCGGGCACGTAGAGCTCTAGGCAGCCGCGTCACCGGGCACGTAGAGCTCTAGGCGGCCGAGCAGCCGCGTCACCATCAGCCGCGTCACCGGGCACGTAGAGCTCTAGGCGGCCGAGCAGGAGCGTCACCATCAGCCGCGTCACCGGGCACGTAGAGCTCTAGGCGGCCGAGCAGGAGCGTCACCATCAGCCGCGTCACCGGGCACGTAGAGCTCTAGGCGGCCGAGCAGGAGCGTCACCATCAGCCGCGTCACCATCAGCCGCGTCACCGGGCACGTAAAGCTCTAGGCGGCCGAGCAGGAGCGTCACCGTCAGCCGCGTCACCGGGCACGTAGAGCTCTAGGCAGCCGAGCAGGAGCGTCACCGTCAGCCGCGTCACCGGGCACGTAGAGCTCTAGGCGGCCCAGCAGGAGCGTCACCGTCAGCCGCGTCACCGGGCACGTAGAGCTCTAGGCGGCCGAGCAGGAGCGTCACCGTCAGCCGCGTCACCGGGCACGTAGAGCTCTAGGCGGCCGAGCAGGAGCGTCATCATCAGCCGCGTCACCGGGCACGTAGAGCTCTAGGCGGCCCAGCAGGAGCGTCACCGGGCACGTAGAGCTCTAGGCGGCCGAGCAGCCGCGTCACCGTCAGCCGCGTCACCGGGCACGTAGAGATCTAGGCGGCCCAGCAGGAGCGTCACCGGGCACGTAGAGCTCTAGGCGGCCGAGCAGCCGCGTCACCGTCAGCCGCGTCACCGGGCACGTAGAGCTCTAGGCGGCCGAGCAGGAGCGTCACCGGGCACGTAGAGCTCTAGGCGGCCCAGCAGGAGCGTCACCGTCAGCCGCGTCACTGGGCACGTAGAGCTCTAGGCGGCCGAGCAGCAGCGTCACCGTCAGCCGCGTCACTGGGCACGTAGAGCTCTAGGCGGCCGAGCAGCAGCGTCACCGTCAGCCGCGTCACTGGGCACGTAGAGCTCTAGGCGGCCGAGCAGCAGCGTCACCGTCAGCCGCGTCACCGGGCACGTAGAGCTCTAGGCGGCCGAGCAGGAGCGTCACCGTCAGCCGCGTCACTGGGCACGTAGAGCTCTAGGCGGCCGAGCAGCAGCGTCACCGTCAGCCGCGTCACCGGGCACGTAGAGCTCTAGGCGGCCGAGCAGGAGCGTCACCGTCAGCCGCGTCACCGGGCACGTAGAGCTCTAGGCGGCCCAGCAGGAGCGTCACCGTCAGCCGCGTCACCGGGCACGTAGAGCTCTAGGCGGCCCAGCAGGAGCGTAACCGTCAGCCGCGTCACCCTCAGCCGCGTCACCGGGCACGTAGAGCTCTGGGCGGCCGAGCAGGAGCGTCATCTACCTTTTATTTTTTTCGGATAATAATTTGTGGCGTTGAAAATTCTAGCGTATTGCATAATAGTTGCCAAGTCAGTGAAAATTGATTATTAAAAGTGATAAAAACTAAAAAGTGATAATTTTAGGAAATAAATGTATATTAAATTTCTATAGTAAGTAGAACCTGTTATATGGTTTTTAGGAGATCAGCTGAAAAAAGGAATAAATAAAGTAAATGAAATGGATGAATGTGACTTTATAGCCGACCCACTCAGCTAGCCTACAAGAACTCATTTTCAGTGGGGGACATTATATAAGCAGGAATAATGTATAAACAGAAATAACATGTAATAATTTACAAAATGTGACTGAGTTATTCTGTATAAGTGGGAAATGTATAACAATTACCATTATTAATATTTTGTTGGACTATATTATATAAAGACTGTATTCAGGAACTGCTTAAATAAATACCAGCTACCAAAATGGGTTGATCTACTTTAATTAACTAATAACTATAATGCATTGTTAACATTCAGATAAAAGCAATTTGTTAATTATATCAGATGTGCATTATTTGCATTGGAGGTTTATTGTGTCATGCAGGTGATTAAAACACTGCACGATTCAAAATCGATATTAATTGGTAGTGGCCAACAAACACAAAGGCCTTCACGTTCACAAAGAACAAACAAATCATACGGGCTGTCTGGTTCAATACAGATTTATGAACACTTTATAGAGTCGCAAACGAAATTTATTTCTATACACATTTTATTTGTGTTTGTATTGAGGGTTTAAATGTTAAATTTTTCGCTCAAAATGTAGAGCTAGACGATATTATTATTGTTGTGGCACAAAACATCTGGGCTATCAATGCCTAGACATGTAAGGGGGTGCCATGTCCGTCTGAATGTACATATTTGAAGATATTTATAATTTTCACCAAAGTATTTTCAACAGGTATTCGGAATGTATGCGTAAACTTAGTTTGACAAGTTTCTGTTCTTCAATATAATAAAATGTCTATGCTAATTACGTCGGTATTTATATATATTTGTAGCGTTCTAAAGATATTACTAAAATACTTTAATAACGCGCGGTTTTTATAGTGACTACAGCTTTGACTTGAGTTTTATTGGTGGTGTGGGGGGGGGGGGGGGGCTAAGTTAGTTTGTTTGGGTTCGTTTTCGAGTTTAGCTGAACTTCTCGAATTTGGGCTATGTAGGCCTAGACTCGTTTTTGTTTTAGTTGTGTTTTTTGTGTATTCTGTTTTCTTTACTGCAACTAATCTCTCGCATAACCTCTCGCATATATCATCTTTATTAATAAATCATTTGTGTAGCTTGTTTAGTAAACAAATTGCATAATGGGATCAAAAATAAACATCCAATTATAATGAATATTTTTATTTTCTGATTTCAGGTTGGTTTCACCAAAAACGGCTTGGCCGAAGATAAACCACTCTAGGCATCGTGATGTGTGCGAGTGAGACGTGGAGCAAGGTTCATTATAAGAAACAGTAATCACAGGACGTCGCGAATAGGCGACAAAGACTTTAATAATGGCTGCATGTTCGGATGATTGTCACATTGAAGATTCACCCTTTGTTGGCGGGAACAAAGAGGCTGATTTCCTCCAGCCATTGCAGAAATATGTGTGGAAGAAAAAAGCAGCCATTTTGAAAAACAGTATTAAATGCGAGGAAGCGAGTAGAAATGATTTCAGTCTTCACGACAAAGGAAATCAGACATTGATAATTAGTGAAACTTGTACTGGAATTGTAATAGAACAGGACAACGTGATTGCCTCCTTGTCTAGTTTGAATTCTTCATCACCCTTGACTCAAGGCCCAATAGACGTTGTACGTCACCAGTGTTCAACCAATGGAATGACGAGTATTCCTGCAGATGACACCGAGAACAATTCGAACGCGTCAGACTTACAGAATCCTCCGATCAGAGTTGAAATTACCTCTAAAATGGATGAAATTCACGAAGTACGCGATATGAATGCGGTAGTGTTCTTGCATTCCGATTATGACGCCAACGATTCGGAGACGAGTCTCAGTCCTCGAGCCCCATTGGCTGACATGAGTTCGGAGCTATTATCCGACGAGGCAGAACACAATGTGCATCATAAACCGGGCGGCGTCGCCGGCTACAGCGACAGTTACGACAGTGAAGACGGCGACAGGCTTGCAGATTATACAGATGATGATGATGATGAAGAAGAATTAAGAGTTGAAGTAGGCGGAGTCGGAGAGGGAGAAAAGTGGGTGGACTACAAAGATGGAAATGAGTATGAAGAAGAAAACATAATAAATGATGATGAAGAAACATACGGGAAGAAAGAGGATGAGGGGAAACAAGTTGCGGAAGGGAATTACAAAGATAATTTTGCCTTGGAAATGGAGTTATTGATTTTAAGTTCTCTCTTGGATCTGTCTGCCACGGAAAATGGGGAAGACGAAAACGACCTGTTGGCAAATGAGGCACCTAGAAATATATTCGGCCAGAGAAGTGACAGAGGCCTGTCCGACGTGGAGGAAGAAGAAGAGGAAGAAGAGGAGGAGGAAGAAGACGTGGAGACGGTCCTAGATGTGACAGAGGCAGAACATAACGAGCGAAATGTTGTAGAGCGCGAAGACAGGGCTCACGTGGAGGTCGACTGTCAAAGCAACGGCGGAGACGAGCGGACACCCTCAAACACGGACACCCACGCACACCCACGCGATACCAGGACCAGGGAGGAACAAATTCGGAGTAAAATCAGACAACAACTGGAGAGGAAACTAAGGGGACAGAACGTATCGCATGTGTTTGAGAGAGGACAGCAGGTCTCACGGCCTGTGACGTCATCCCTGTCTCAAGGAGAGCTTGACAACAATACTACCACGTGCAAGGAGGAGCGTGACAGCAATACTACCACGTGTAAAGAGGAGCGTGACAGCAGTACTGTCACGTGCAAGAAGGAGCTTGACCACACTTCCAAAAAGGAGCATGACAACAATACTACCACGTGCAAGCAGCTTGACAACAATGTCAGTGTCACGTGCAAGCAGCTTGACAACAATGCCAGTGACACGTGCAAGCAGCTTGACAAAAATGCCAGTGTCACGTGCAAGCAGCTTGACAGCAATGCCAGTGTCACGTGCAAGCAGCTTGACAACAATGCCAGTGTCACGTGCAAGCAGCTTGACAACAATAATACCACGTGCAAGCAGCTTGACAATAATGCCAGTGTCACGTGCAAGCAGCTTGACAACAATGCCAGTGTCACGTGCAAGCAGCTTGACAACAATGCTAGTGTCACGTGCAAGCAGCTTGACAACAATGCCAGTGTCACGTGCAAGCAGCTTGACAACAATGCCAGTGTCACGTGCAAGTGGGAGCATGATAACCGTAATGTCGCTACTGGGCTGAGTAATCTAGCGACTCAGTCAAGCAGGGAGAGTTTATCACACTCTCAACACGTGAGCAGTGAAGCGGGAGGGGAGGGGGTAAACGATTCAGACCTCCGAGATTCACACAGCCTGCTGGATTGTTCGCGCGACACTCGGCCCGAATGTCTCGTGTTTAGCGAGAGACACAAAGGCGGTGGGTCGGATGACAACGAGATGACCCAGGCCCGATACCCGGTCGAAGATGAACCTAAAACAAAGCGGCTAAGAAGTATAGGGGCCACGGCATCGGATTCACCCATGCGTGCCAATGTGAATGAAACGGAAGTTCCCACAGGGTTGCTACCCAGTACCGGAAGTGACCTCTGCGCCGGCCTGCCCTGTAATGAGTCTCGCAAGTACTTGGAGGAGTCGCCACGCCTCGCCGCACAGGACTCTAAGACATCGCATGACGACAACAACATTAGGCACAACAACATTCCGCATACAGACCCGCATACAAGGGATAGTGTTCTGCGTGGGAAGGAATCTACAAGCGAAAGTTATTATTCAACTAGACATAATTATTTCACTTCATCAGAAGATATTTATGATAACAATGTTGCTGATGAATTGAGAGTCAGTCTGGTCGCGAATGTAGGCGTGGAAACACCGCATGAGAAGTCAATCCACATTGAGCTCCCGTATATTGATGATGACAGTTCTGAGGCGCCGGAATCTCCCGAGTCCGATAAGGGCTTTGCTTGCACAGATTACCCAGGCGAGACTGTAGCTACTCCTCCTCTGAGGGCCGACGTCGTGATCCTCCCGTCTCGCGTTAACCCCGATGACGGCGTCCTGGGAACACTTCCCACGGCGACAATAAGTCAGGATGATCCGCTGCCACAGATGCAAATACTCGTCGTTACTCAGGGCAGTCGCTCGGCTTTAGGTCTACAACCACAGAGAACCAACCGAAACAGTTCCCGACCTCAAAGTGACCTCAGAGAGGCGAAACCATCGGAGAGACCCGTTAATAAAATTGTAGCGTTCCCTAAACAATTTAATTCGCATTTGCATAGGTTGTGTCAATGTTCTCGGGCTGGTGGATGTTTACACCTACACTTGAGTGCGGGGGTGGGGGTATCGAGCTGCGTGGAAGGGGGGGAGGGGGAGGGAGGGGAAATGGACCCCGACGAAGAAGACACCACAGCACGAGACAAGGTAATCACGGGAGGACGCGGGAGAACAAGGGACGGAGAAAGTGAGGTGGACGAAGAGGGAGTATCGACTGGTGCGCAAGGCGAGGGTGTGTGCGCGAGAGAGACGAGACGATGCGCGCGCAACGGGTGCGACAAGGAGGGACGCGTTGCGCGGGCAACCGTGCGAGACTTGCTCGTAGCGGGGCGATCGGTCGACAGTATCTGTGGGACGGGCCGGCAGAGCGCAGCACTGCGGCGACATATCGGCGATACCTGTGCACCAGACCAGAAACACACTGGGGATATCCCTGCGGAATATAACCATGTGACAGAGGACTGTGTGAAGCGAGACATTAGTGTTCGATGTGATCAGGAGTGCGTTCAATACACCGAGGAGGGCCGTGATAATGTGACAAGTGATAGTGCGTGCGTGTGCGAAGACAGCGGGAATGTGTTTGAAAGAAGGCGTGCACGTGCCTCGGACGAGCTAAGTGTCAACAGATCGGGAACAGGTGTATCGACCACAGCGCCCTCTAGCGACGCCTCCGCGGAGAACGTTTATGAATCTCACACTAGATTAGGCGTAGATAACTCGTGTCATTCTAGCGACATTACAAACAACTCTATAGAAAATTATGCAGACGATTTAAATGTAAATTTACATGAGCGAAAGATCAGCGTGAATGAATTGCAGAGTGTGAGCGCGTCGGGAAATTCGGAAAAGTCTCTATTTCCTTCGTGTGAGAGCCGCGACGACGACGGGAAAGCCGTAAAACAAACTGCCTCGTATCAATATCGAGTGATCGAGAGAGCTGTCGAGGCGCCTCAATATGGTTATGTGACTCCTTCAATAAGCCAACTAGATTCCGAAGGTGCAACACGTACGATAGAAAAAAGTAATCTCGTTTGCGGTGATGTTGATCTCAATAACACTCAGTATCATCACCAGACGGTTGGCAACACTTCGGTGCGCGCGGTAGAAAACAAATCTGTAATTTCACTTGACTGTGAAAAGAGTAGAAAAAACTCTCAATCTGTCATTTTATCGAAGAGCCCGAGTTCTAAGCTCGGCGACGACGATAAAGAAATCTGTCCGTTGAGCCCTGAAGAGATTAATCGATTGATTGTTAAACCGCCCGGACAAATAGAAAGCGAACTAAATACTTTACAAATTGGAACTCCTAGTCGCTTGCTCGAAGATGTGCGTCTACCGTTGACATCGCCTGGTTGCGTCCGCCGTGTTAGTAACGACCACGTGTTAGCTGAGAGCACTTGCGATACATCTGCAATCAAACCCGTGAGTCCCCGAGTCACTAGCACAGATCCAACAACCTCAACTACCCCGTTAGATCAAAGTAATATTTCTAAAGTTTTGAACTATCCTGATAGTGCACTCTCGCCCCCTTCCAATACCGGCGTGAAACCAAGTCAAGACTGCGCAACAACCCCAGTAGAGCAAAACAGTGTCTGCACATCTGCCCCACATACAGTGTTGTCGGGTGCGAGTGTTGAGTCTACCCGCACGGGTAGCGGTCTTCCGGTAACCTCGAACCCGATCAGCATTGGTTGTAACTGCAGCACTGGCGAGGTCCATGGATCGACAGACAGTTTGGCTCTGCCACCCATTAACCTGAAGGAAGCTCGGTTAGCACTTAACGAACACTACAGCAACCAGACCTCCAGTGTCATCTCCAGTCTACGGGTGATACTGGATTCCAGTGGACGTATAGGAGACGGGGATCCGGTCGATAACGAGGAGAGGGGATGTAGGAGCTTTGACGTGTTTGGAGAGGGTCTGGAAGAGCGATTAGCAGTTTTAGGGGGCGGCGGTTGGGAAAGTGAATCTACCGGCGAACCGAATGGAAAACCGTGGGGCGAGGAAAATGCAAATGTGTGCGGACAGTGTGAAATAGTTTGGAATATCCCGCCCGGTGAAAGGGAGGAATGGGGTGCGAATGCATGTGTAGCGCACGATGAGAAGTCGACAAGTTTCAGTGACGAGACATCATATCCAGGCGCCAACGAGTGTGTGTTGAACGTGTCCAGTATGCGCCAGAAGAACAAGTCCTCGGACGTGGAGGACGACCGTAGCGACCGGTCGTCCTCGTCCTCGGACAAGAAGTACAAACCCATCATGAAACAGAACGGCCAGGTGACCAAGTCGATCCTGAAGACGGCGCCGAAGAGGTCCACGTCGAAGAAGCCGCGCAAGGAGGCGGCGTCCAAGAAGAAACACCGGGTCCAGTTCAACGAGAGTCTCAACACCTCCGTGGACGCCGATTACGTCATCCTGGTGCGCGAGGAGGACGAGTACGACTATGAGTGCTCGGACGAGATCACGTGCACGTGCAACCTGCGGCCCGCGGACCGCGAGATGGTCCGCATCGAGGGTGGCGACGGACACTACGATCTCAACGTCGAGGATCAGTGTTCTGCGTTCGAACCCCCGCTGGACTTTGTCGACCAGGTGACCCTGAGTCCGCCCGAGGGTTACAAGGACGGCAACTCGCACTTCTACTATCATCATCCCCTGAGGAGCATCAGCACTAAGGGGCCGGCACAGGATGAGGCGCAGGTGGAGGAGTCAGGTGAGCTTATATACGTCTTGTATCTGCATGTTGTGTTGAGGGGGGGGGGGGGGGGTTGCTTGCTGGTTGTATATTGTATTATAGACCGCCAGCTATTAAAAAATAATTTGTATCCGATCAAAATGAATCCACTCACGACTTGTTTGGCTGAGTTAGACTACAAAAATGCACAGCTAACCGGCAAATTATTCGTAAACAAATTCAGTGACCCAACCACGATTGTGGTGCAAGAAGTCTCAACCGACGTACGCGGGCTCGAGTACCACATAACGCATTGTTTCTGCAAAATGTCTTCCATCATTCATCTCAGGTTGATTAGCATAAACGCATCTATGACGATAGCAACAACAACATGATGCGCTTCCTAGCGGCAGGTATTACCAACATGGCAGATATAAATAATACCCCCCTAATGGGCTACCGGCATGCTAACAACTTGGTCACCGTTATTACAATAGAAATGTGACAATTAGGTCTAACAGTGACACACTTCCTAGCTAGAAGGAAACATACTGGTACCAACATCATGCAGACTGAATACATCTTGTCCTCACTGTTGGTCTCAATCACTTCATTCTTTAAAACACTCTTCATTGAATCGGTTTTCTAATTTAAAGTAGAATATACATTAAATGAATACGTAACTTAGTCATTTTTACTTTTATTTATTTATTTCTTTATTAATTTAATGTGCATCATAATGAGATATAAATCTGATTTGCGAAAGGCCTCAAATACAACATTTATAACCTACAATTTGAACAATATAAACAACTGAGTTTTTTCTGATGTTTTATTCAGTCCCACCCACAGAATGCTTGGAGCGGGTTCTACTAGCAGCCCTCGAATATTTCTTGCTAGCTATCCAGATACCCTTATACCGGGAACGCAGAATGTCGACCTGCAGAAACTCATCTACACGGAAGTAAAAGGAAGCCGCTATCTATCTCTGGTGCAGAAACTCGAACATTAGGCGCGATACCTTTGGCGGTAAAGGCGATAAGATAACGTCATCCACCGTTGGGTTATACCTTTGGCGGTAAAGGTGATAAGATAACGCGCTATCCTTATACCTAGATAGTTACCTCACAACTGGTAATTAGCTGGTAACTGCCCTACTTGAGAGATTCGTACAAAAAAGATTATTACTATTATTGTTACCCATGTCGATGTTAAAATCAACTTCAAAGACGTCAGGTGGTGGGATTCATTTTTCATTAATAAATACAGCTAAACAAATCAGTTTATCATGTATTGGCTAGCACGAATGAACACGTTATAACGTCGACCCTGGCAGCAGAGCGGGAGGGTAAAAGGCGCCGCATTGTGTACATAACACCTCGCATAACATAACGCTGCATTCAGACAACGGGTGAAGGATCACAGTCATGTTACGCCATCATTGTATCACATCCCATCCCATGAGTTGGGCACTAAGATTACGTAGAGACGGTGATTGCAGAACTATACATGTGACCGGCAGACATTGTTAGTAAACAGTTCACAAGTGACTGGCACAATGTTACCTACAATATTAGTCATTTGCTGTCGGATGTCGTAAAACAAATATGCATTGTTGATCTTGATAGGGACAGTGAGTGAGCTACTGTTGATATGGCTTTATTTGATTCCAGTTGTTACTTCCATATACACGAAAACGGGCTCATGATAGGGTCTAAAAAGTTGTTATGTGAAGTTGATTGTTTTATGCACTGAGAATCTACTAAAGTAGTAGAGTAGCTGTTGTAGATTATATTGGACGCATTCCAACACGACCGTAACATAGTTTGCACTTCTGTCAGGTGGCATAGTAAGCATGACTGATGTGATGGTATGTCTGCTATACATGCTGTAGTGTTATGTCTAGTGACAAGTGTGGTTGATAATTATTGAAGTCTTCTGTCTTCCATCACATTGATATAACTGATTCGTACCCAAAATATGATTTTCTCTGTATGACTTGCATGGGGAGTCCACTCTCTCTCTTTCTCTCTCTCTCTCTCTCTCTCTCTCTCTCTCTCTCTCTCTCTCTCTCTCTCTCTCTCTCTCTCTCTCTCTCTCTCTCTCTCTCTCTCTCTCTCTCTCTCTCTCTCTCTCTCTACCCCCCCCTCCCTCCCTCATCCCCCTTACCTCCTCGTTATCTGTCTTTTAATTAAAACGCATACCAGTTCATTACAAAGCAGGGTATACACTATACAGGTTACGGTTCAATGGTTGTGAATTAAGATATCCACGCCCCCACAACTCACAGAAACACGAATACACCTATTCTAATGTAGTGTATATGATCTAAACTGCCAACACTCTTATCGGGCTTCATGAAGAGGAACGCTGAAGCCAGTATAAACAGCATGGAGACAATTTTAACAAGGGGTTTACCATGGGGGAAATATTCAAAGAGTAATTCATACCCGCGGCTTGGTTTATTATCAGCTACAGAATGAGTTCAAAAACTTTCAAAGTTTGTATTTGTTACGATTTTTATTTGATGATTAATTCAATAATTTCTGAGTAGTTATTTAATTAATTAATTAATTAATTAATTACAAAAAAACCATATCGCGGCGGCGGAAAATGACTTGACCGGTTGGCGCGCCCTGAAACGCAATCAATTCCAAGAAAACAGCCCAGTCGATTATAACATTACAAATAACTTATTTACCATACATTCTAACCACACAACTACCCACCACTGGGGCGTCCAACTACCACTACAGTACAGCACAACTACTTCACTTATTTTGGTTCAGCATTCTTGAGATACAATTTAAACACAATAATCTCTCCGTGGTTTAATTCGGGTATTATATAAAGTATCATCTGATGCTTCCTGCATCAATTATCTACCTCTCCTACAACATTATGTAAAGCTCTAGTTGAGCGGTTTCCAAAGAGCTCAGCGCACAGAGCTCACGGCCAACAGATAAATGAGATTGACATTTGACCTCCCCGCTCTCAAAGGATCTGCCATTTCCGTTCCGTCAGCAAATCTCCTAGATCTACAATCTACCTCGGATTTCCCATTTTCCTTGACGCTTTTCATATTTTTAAACGCTTGAACTAACAAGCTTTTATATCTTAGTTGAAAGAAATTCTTGGAGTTTTCCAGCTGTATTCAGCTCGTTCGTAGGATATTCTTAGAGGTATGAAGACTACCAGGATATTCTCCACATGTGTGGTCCACTGCGCAATGCTTTGTATTGGCTCGTTGGTCTCGGGGGTTTATTCACTTCATTCCTGATTTCAATGCAAAGTCGAGGGTTCGAGGCCCGGTTCAGACTGACTTAACACTTAATCCAAGTTTAAAAATAACACTGCCGATTACCATATTATTCGTAATCGTAATCATAAATGTTACGTTCTTGCGAAACTACAATATTAGGATAACACGTTTTCAATATTTATGTAGCGGTCTCAAGAAAGTATACTTAACATGTTAATGTCACCTCTGTTTTATTGGCACTACACCCCCCTACGCCGTAACGTGAAACTAACGGGAAAAATGTTCTTATTTTTTATTTACCTATAAACTTCAGTCCAGAGTTCGAGATCTAAATTCAAAGTTTGTTTTGACAGGCTTCCTAGTATATTATGGTTTATAGTTTGTTTGACAAGTCATCCGCTCACAGTTTAAAGTGTTGTGACATGTCTTCTCGTGTATCGTTTATATGATGGTATTGGCAGTTTAGTACCTGTCTAGCTGGGGCATCTAAACCGTTCTCACGTCGAGGTAAAACCATTACATCGTTACTTTCTTTGCAAACATGACATCGGTGCTGCATAATGTAGAGGAGTTCGGTATTTGCCGCGTCTGTTCGACTTAATTCAATGTGGAGGAGCACGCGACTCTCGGGGGAGTTCAACCCCCGTGCGCGAGACTGGGGGTGAACTGTCAATCAATTAACTCACTCCCACTCGTTACTAGAGGAAGCGTTTAAATTGCAAGTAGGTTACAAGACATTCCACTTAAAATCATCCGTTTAGGTTTATTTATAAACAAAGAGAGTAACTACTTATGCCGCCACTTTCGTGTTACCAAGACGTTACAAAACATCTAACTAAACTAAGTCTAACAAACCCGTGTGTTAGAAAAATGAATTCCCCCGTTTTCTGTGTAGCATCGTCATTTGCGGTTAAGCCTAATAACATTTCTTGAATGTAATAATTATTTTCTCGGAAGATTAATATTGTAAATACTAAGAGAAGTGCTATAGTAGTTTTTTAATGCTAACTCAATTTGAAGTCCGACTGAGCATTCATAATTTGTGAAGTTTACTAGTGTGTTTACTTCATAGTAGATAGATAGCGTTAAAAATAACGTTTCACGCTTATTGGACGTAGCTTTAGCCTGTGCTGACATTTTAAATTATAATAACGTAAAATATATCTTGACAGACTCATTAACAACCAACAAAGAGAAATCACTGTGTTTCAAATCGTAGACAATTTTCTCTGGAAAATTTCTCTGTTATACATTTACGGTTTGTTATAAATTTCATGTCTTCCACATTAATGAACGAACGGGCGGAAAAAGCTTTGATTTATATGAGATTTCCAAACGAGATTACTCTGTTTCCATTAAAAGGATCTTTGCTTTGATAATATGAAGGACGTTGAAAGTTGAAGGCTTAACTTTAGATTTACGTTCGCATCAAAGTTTTCCCATTACTAAACTTGGGCATTTATACCAACCACATCGCTATATATAACTCGGGAACGATTTGGTCTAGCCACAGATGATTACGCACCTTCATATTCCGTCTCCGAGTTGCTTTGAAAGTCCTGAATAAACTCAAACTTGATAAAATTGTATTCTAAATGATATTATGTTTGTCGCCCAGACGCTTTTAACTCGTTCGAAGATCACCCAAACCTCGCCATTCCCGTCTGAAGGAGTGGTTTGCATGGTCACGTGTTATTGGGCTCCGTTCTGTCACCGATGCTGACTAAAAGACTCGTCCACAGTAGACTTGTGTTCCTTGGAGCAGATATATAGATATGCATGTTCACTTGTACTGACGCAAAACACGCGTGGGACTTTTTAAATTAATCTCAGTGCTTTAATTAAAATGGTTGGTTGCGAGAAAGAATGATATTTCATTCTGAGAAAGATGCTTTGTTACTAAGGTTGCTGTGTAACAATAATGATAGTTGGTTTGCAGGTTGTTATGTTTAATATTTGGAATGCATGTGTGTGTGTGCACAGTTTTTCGAATGTATTTTGGGTACCGTGAACATTGTAAAAGAGAACATCCCCTTCATTAGAAAGATATATGGCGATTCTTTCTTGAACTGACTTGTATATATTGACAATATTATTACTTTCTTAATTCTGATGGTGTTTTTTTTTTTTATATTAATATTGATGTGTATTGAATGCGTCTTACATAATACGTTAGACGTATTCAAGATGTGTTGTTACATGAGTTTTAAAAATCTCTAGTAAAAAATACGAATTACCTGAATTAACAGATTGTGTGTCATTTATATTATTGTATTCTAAACATTATTGGTTGTTATGTGAAAATCCAGAAATTAAAAACCAACCCCGACTGGGAATCGAACCCAGGTCTCCCACTTGCCGGGTGGGCGCCATAACCCCTAGACCACCGGGACCGGTAATTCAATGACTGGATGAAGGTGGTCTAGGGGTTATGGCGCCCACCCGGCAAGTGGGAGACCTGGGTTCGATTCCCAGTCGGGGTTGGTTTTTAATTTCTGGATTTTCACATACCAACTACGACAAGAAGTGTTCTTGAAAGAATATCCATAGATATTATTGGTTGTTGTTTGCATGTCTATGTGTTCTAGACTGACATATATTTTATTCTAAGATGTAAGATTATGGAAACGTTTGATAAAGAAGAGGGGTGGTTTACTTTGAGCCACGAAGGTATACTATGAATATAACCCGAAAGGAAAGTAGAGCCACAAAGAAGTAGAAGAAGAAGACCAAGACTGGAATATTTGCAAAGATACTCCAGAATACGTGCAGTAATGTACATAAAAATAAAAAGCCGCTAGAAAATAGGAAAGAAAGGAGAGATGTTTCAAAATAACCTACGGATTAAAATAATGTAGTTGATAATATGTCATCTTCGGTTGATGACAAAGTTGACGATAAACAATTTGGCATCTACATACATAAATATATGAAATAAATATAGTAATATAGATTGTCGCGCAACCTCTGTTTCCCACACAGCGAGGCCTATAGCGTGTAGTGTAGATTGTCGTGCGGTGGCCGGACAAGATACAAGACTAACAAAGGACACGTGACAATAGCAGCGATCGTGATTGAATGTGACTGAGTCGCATTGTCTTCCTCGCGTGACTGGCATTCGTAGACACGCACACGAGGCTCATTACTTGTGAGTGATAGTCCGACCCGTCTTCGTGATAACAAGATGCGTGCGAGCGTGCGTGTGTCGCTTTGTTCTAAGCTCTTTGCCTTGCTTTGCCTTACAACACTTGTCTGTCGTGTAGATACTAAACTCTTTGTCACTTGGATTAAACTCTTTGTCTCTTAGATACTAAACTCTTTGTCACTTGGATTAAACTCTTTGTCGTTTAGATACTAAACTCTTTGTCATTTGGATTACACTCTTTGTCGTGTAGATACTAAACTCTTTGTCACTTGGATTAAACTCTTTGTCGCTTGGATACTAAACTCTTTTGTCACTTGTACACTAAGCTTTTTGTCGTTTGCATACTAAACCCATTGTAACTTCGATCATAAACCCCTTGCTATTTGTGTTCATCTTATAAAAACCCTTTGAGGCACCCATACTTCGCTTTTCCTCACCGCTTGCATTCTTCACTTTTCACTTTTCACTTCTTGTTAAATGTTATTCGAGTTTTACGCCCCATATTTTTGCAACTTGGCTAAACGGTCTAATCTAATCTGTTCCACCCTCTTAGTTGTCAAATTCGTGAACTTGATTTGCTGTCTAATAATCCTTCATTTGGCGTGGTCTCAATTTGATTCGCTCTGTCACTACATTACAATAGAGTGTAAATATATATCACCAGTGACAGTGTACTATGTGTAAACAGTGTAATATAACCGTGTATCACCAGTGACAGTGTACTATGTGTAAGCAGTGTAATATTACCGTGTAGGCAGCCATGGCGATGTGGATGCCGCTGTTTATACGCGACATTTTGTACACTCGACAAACAGAATGGCTTGCGAGGTTTGCCTATTGTTTATACGGATGTAATAAAGCGTACTTTATGATTATTGTTGAGTATATAGTGCCAAGAATCAATTCCCGACTCGTGTGTGGAGTGTTAAAATCCATTCACGACCTCCGTAATTCACGGCAACTTGCATAGTCTATGTCGGCATATCTTCCCGAGTTGTTTGCCCCTGCGCTGCATAGTCTGTCGGCATATCTTCCCGAGTTGTTTGCCCCTGCGCTGCATAGTCTATGTCGGCATATCTTCCCGAGTTGTTTGCCCCTGCGCTTGCATTCTATGTCGGCATATCTTCCCGAGTTGTTTGCCCCTGCGCTTGCATAGTCTATGTCGGCATATCTTCCCGAGTTGTTTGCCCCTGCGCTGCATAGAGCTGCTATGGGAATGCAGCATGTGGTCTGATAAACCCTCCCCTCCGAGGATATTGTCTTTCTACTACGGACTTGTTTATGGAAATTTATAAACGGTGCAATCTATCATTTCAAACTTCTTTATTATGCTATTACACGGCCCCATTATGCGTTGGGGGGGGGGGGGGGGGGGGGGGGGCGCGCTTCGCCATTAGGTTTTGTTGCAGAATCCAATGCAAAAGATGTAGGAGACATTTTGTTTTGGGTCTGCAATTAATTCTCTAAACCATGTTTATGTATACAAAACATTTAACTAGGTGCAAACACAACATGTAGGTCTAAGTGGGAGGGGGTCTGCGGAAAATGGTTTAAGTCTAAACACAATAATTGACGGCCAAATATATACAATTAGTGCTCCACTGTAATAAAATATACAAACTATTAGCCTATACGAATGACTGTTAAGTTGAGAGCAAAACGGACTAAACATATATATGTATTACATATATTATACATTATTATGTTATAAGAAATTTCCCTCCAGCACATAAACACGGTTGTAGTTTGTGCGCAATACAACAATACAATAATCTTAATAATTAACTTTTAATACTTCTCGTGTCCTGCTAGTTTTTTTAGTATTGTTTTTGTTTAGCAAACAAAAACCCAAACAATTTTGTTTTCAAACTGCGCTTACCAAGAAGCGAGTTGGAAACAGTAATAAAACTGTTTGAAGCAACAAAAAATCACAAGTTTTCGGTGCAGTGAACTTATTAATACAAGAGGAAATAAAATATCAAATAGAGAAGCAGAAATGTAAAAAGTATCGTTTTTTACCTACTACGCTGCGAGTATCTTCTTGATTTTGTTTTCTTATTTTTCCCCATTGTTTAATGTGCACTTCACTCCATCCATTGTGATGCTGAGTACTTTCTTTAGAACTCTCCAGATAAACTTGGTAAACAAGTGAGTTATCCTTCTCCCTTCCTCGGGTAAACCCAACCCCAGCAAGATAATATTTCCTCATAAACTCGAAATTAAACCAGAAATCAAAAATAAATCTACCAGAAATGAAAGCTTGGAGCAAACTTGAACGAAATTACGTCCCCGCGAACAAAATAATTAACATCATTATAAATCTATTTTTCTTTGCGCATTCATAAAATGAGAAATTAGTTCATTTGCAAGTTAAAGAGAAGCAGAAACTGATGAGACAAACTTTTGGCCGCAAAAACTTAATTACGAATATTTTGGTAGAACATTAAGGAGAATTCTTTTCTAAACATTACTCCGCGTAATGGAATTAATATTCAGTTAATGATTGATAATTGTTAATTAATAGTAGTGTGGAATACCAATCGTACTTCTAGCACGTCTAATGGCGGGATAATTCCAATCGTTTAAACAATAACGGTTTCTGCAGCCAAAGCTGTTGTCAATAGATACAGAATAACATATACGCGATATCTGAAACAAATTGCATTAGATCATCAAAGGCATAGGAGTAGTAATAGCATATCTTTTCTCACTGAATAGTCTAAAACACAATATAATGAAACAAATGATTTCTAAAGACACTCCAAACAATTTCTTCGCTAAGCTTCCTCGCATCTGGAGTAATTTTCCGGGGAACACTTCGACAAACTCGGTGATTGTTCCCCTAGTACCTTTTATAATACCTAAACTCCCAACAGCGTAATAGACTTAAAATACTTGTTCTCGCTGTCCACTTCCTCCGCTTGTCCCAGGAGATCATCAAACCGTACAGTTGGATCTGAAATAAACCCTCCCGACTTCTCTATTCACCTCGTGTTACCTGACGTCGCAACGCTATGAATATTGATATCATGTGACTATAAAGCCTCTTTAATACCACTGCTAGATCGTTGTCGTGCCTTCATCTTCTACCGTTTATTTCACATTTATCCAACACACTACAAGATACTACACAATGTGACAATGAAGATGCCTCGACTAACAATGTGCTTGGCTACCGCCTTGTAGCCTTGTAGTATCAGCCTGCTCGAGACACAATGGACATTGTGAGCTGCGCACCTCTCGCCTAGAATCACGTGCCACGCGCATCGTGCACGTGGCGATGCTCGTGACAGGAATCATGTGTAACACGTCAGGGAATACAAGTTGGAATTACCTGTACAAAGTTTGATGAAGTCGTTGGTTATGAGCTGCTTAACTTTTCTTGGAAGTAACTACGAAGTAGGTACTGAAATAGTTATGGGCGTCTTCGCTAGATAATTTAATTTGTGAATGGGGATATAAAACTTAGCGTAAACTTCTCTAGTTGTAAATAAATACGGGTTTTACTACAGTTGAGCGCCTGTGATGCGAAGCTGTTTTCGTTTTAGTTACCCATTATAAAATAGAGAAAACTTAAGTATAATCATCAGATGTGGCTCCGCAGTAAGACGCGAGATAGGATAAAAGCGGTATACAAGAAGTAAAGATTGTGTGAAAGGTCTACCTATATCCACAATTGTCGGTATCGGGATCGCAATCGCAATCCGGAAATTGTGAAAGAATTTACTTATATGGTTCTTATGGTGCTGTTCACAAGTAAATAGTAATGATCTGTAATGGGTAAATGTAGGATTGCCATCAGGATGCCGACAATATGGTTAAGTCTGAGCCTACCACAGATATGTTCTGCGTATAGTAATGTAGATGTAGTAATAATCTCTGCATTATTTTGGTTGCAATTATAAGTTTTAAACGAACATACGTATATAATAATAACTTGGGCTCCAACATTAATTTAGTATTTCGTGTTGGTGGAATAAGTTACCAAGTATTTATCAAAGCACAAAAGTTATAGTTTACTTATGGCAAAGTTTTCACCGCATTTTCCCTTGAGTGTAGCAAGCTTGTTCAATTTTACGACCCAGCGCCTCGAGTTACTTATTTACAACTTTGCGTTTAGATTATGACAGATTATCTTTGAATTCAAAGGAGCGTTTTTGTTTGAATTTGTTCTGGAATTAAACGAAAATGATTCACAGCGAAACACGAAAATTCACCATATTTCTTGGATGAGTTAACAAAATTAATCAGTAATAAGGTAAGTTAATTTTTGCCAAGGAGATTAAAATGTTCTGTTATGAAAGTATAATGTGTGTGATTACTTTTTGTCAGACGTCAAAACTAAAATAACTTCCATTGTATTGTATGGTAGGCCTACATTATATAACTCAACATCAAACGCAATGGGTGTGTTTGTGTTAGCTTGACAAACGTTGTGATATCATTGACACGCGTATAAGACTGCGCGACGCAACAAAGCTTAACCCTATACATTGCCAGTGACACCGACATCTTCGAAACTTTACTAATTACAATCTTTGGGCTACATTAAGCTCTTTGACTGGAGGGAATTAAGAGCCACACGCGTCGTTCACGCGTCGTTGTGCGTGTTGAGACGCTGTGAGGGGGGGGGGGGGTAGGGGTGATTATACATGCGCCGTTAATCAAGGAGGTAGCTAAGTAGTTAATGAGTGAGATTGATATTTCGGCTCAGGCGTTAACTGTGTAATAAATAAGACGAAACAACGCTAATTGATTTAGGAAGCTTTGAGAATAAAACTTATTCAATCATGTTGTATTCTATTGTGCAATTTTGTCTTTATTATTACGATAATATTAATTAGCGTGGGTTATAAAGCGTGTACAGTGTTGCCATGGTAGCGTGAGTTCCCTCGGCGTTGTTGCCGTGCTCAGACAACCATGACGTCAGCGCGCCCGAGACCTAAACAGAGTTGCCGCCTAAATAAATCTTACTCTTGCTGGCTCCGCTAACGAAAACAGCTGTTTTTTCCCATACGTCTTCGCTAGACCTCCGGGGCGCAGTGCTAGGCTGCTTCAAGTTGACCTCAAAAGTGGTCGGTAAAAACAGAACAGGGCAGCAGAAATAAACGTGAAATATTGTTGACAAATGGTTGGGTTGGGTTGATAGTCCCTCAGGTGTTATTGTGTAAATAAAACAAGATTTCGTTGTGTGCTTTGGTTCATAATCTTTGCGTCTACTGCCGTTTTCATCTTGTACATGCAGTGTGGTTATGTGGGAGTAAGGACGATACTGCTTTTGAAAAATAGCACGTGAGATTATTACATAATACTATCGACGATCTTTACACAAAATACTCGGTAATTTCTGTTATCTCTTGTGCGTTGAAATGTGTAAAACAAATAAACATCTATAATATTATAGTCTGATCTAACTATGAGTTGAAATATTCTGACTTCAATATCAAGAGGAGCAAATTGTGAATAGCGTACTTAAAAGTAGTTTGTAAGCTTACACAAAAGAACATTTTCAATCCAAATCTGCATTGGCGGTTTCTTTTTACGCATTTTCTGGAGACCATATTTTTCTCAGACGTGCTTTCAATTCGGTACAACCGTTGAGTGGTAAATATCACTCTTCTCAACGATTCTGTTGGAGGAACTTAAACGTTTGATCAGCTAAGCAGCTGAAATAGTTACTCTCGTTTCGCATTATTGACACAAACGTGTCTTAAACCAAACAAACTTACCGATGGAGCTATGAGGAAAAAAACATTTTTGAGAGTAGTTTTTCTGTACTATAAATATTAAATACTATCAAAAACAAGATACGCAAAACCTATAGAGACCGAAGTTTGTTACCTCTTAACTTCCCAACTCCCTGATCGAAGTAATGGTTGGCGAGTCTGTAATATTGACTCTGAAGTTCTTCGCGTCTACATCCATCCTATCGGCTTCAATTACTTTTTAGTACGCCTAACATAGGGTGATGCTGCTATTACAGCTACTTCACACGAGAGCCTGGCCTGGCCGTACGCTGGAGAATAACGACCGGTGTTAAAATTACGGCTAGGTTAATAGGTATTAAACGTCAGAAAATAACCAACCCTTCTTTTTACAGCTAAAATTTATCGTGCTCTCCTAGTTTTTATTAATTTTGCCACATCGGTGGAAGAAGTTGGTAAATCCACTCCTCAGCTTTCGTTCTAAATCCTCCATCTAAGTACGGTGCTTTATGCTTTACATCCAGCGAAGTTGAACTTCATATATGTGGGATTATATGGGTTTACGCGTCGGGCAGAGTTGTTATAAATTACGTTAGAAATTGTGTTCCTGCGTCAAACTTTGTTGTTTAACATTGTCAGGTTTTCGCTAACGACATAAACTTCAGTGCTATAATAAGATAATCTTCCAATTAACTCACGTTTAATTGATGGGCTAATAATGTGAAGCGTTGTAATCCATCATTGACAATTAAAATGTTATTGCTATTATCTTAATCTGTTTGCACTGATCATTAGTGAGATGACGCTGGCCACAGTTTTATCATTTTCGAAACTATTTTCAACCCTGTTGAATTTAAGTCAGTCAACTCATTGAAATGTACGGTATATGATACAATAATGATGTACTCGACTATGGTTCAAAGTATTATACACATTATTACGAGTGGTTTATCTTTGGGTGTAATGTCTCATATAAAAAAACATATAAACGAACCGTATGCATAAACGTTTTTAACGAAAATTTTGAATGATGTACAAACACAATCTTGTATTACAAATTAAGACTGAGTAGGTAGGCAGGTAGTCTGCGTCTGCGCACAAGTACAATATGGTGCAGATGCAGAGTTGGTAGGTTAGTCTGCGCCTGCGCACAAGTATATGGTGGAGGCGCCGGGTAGGCAGGCCTGTATATTTCACTTGTATTATATATCAGTTTAAACTGAATATAAGGATATTAAATACATGAATTGACTATGGCTGCTACTTCGTAGACTATACTGTACAGCTGGAGGCAATATTAAGGTATTCTGTTTATCACCTTTGCGAGTATTCGCTCAAGATTGAGTAGTAAAGAGTGCAAGTAGAAGATTGTTTGCTGATTTACTTGTGTTTGTACTTGCGTTTGATAGTCCAAATATGCGATTGGTCGACTATTAACTGAGCCGTAGTGTTGATCCTGTGAGGTGGGGGTGTAAAACATCTCGACGTTATCAACCCTAGGGCGAGGGTGGCAATATCAGTGCCTGGCGAACACAGCTGCTACGCCACCCCCTCCCACCCCCGCAACGTTATTATACAGTGGTCAGTTTTTACGAGCCACCCAGAATCCATTAGGGTAAAGTCTTGCCGAGTTCTCTCACGTAAAAACAAGCCAGCCTATAAATTAAATAACCATCAAAGTCAGGAGGTGGCGCAGCGTAATTCCCCAGTGTTGTGTTTAATTCTCCGGCTACGACATCTGCAGTGCTGCTGAGTTACTAGAGCCACGGTTGCTGTAAGGAATGCTTTTACTCCCGTGTTTCTTGTCAACGGGATATTAAATAATATTCAATATTCAACATAGCACTTTTAGCACTACCTTTAAAATGATACAAAACATTGAATATGTGTAGACGATTTTTAAAAATTCGTTATTAACCTTTACTTTTGACAGTCCATGTTTTGATGAAGATCCCAAATTGTAGGATGTAATAATATGTTGAAATGTTCGAATGTGCCTAACCTCACCTATTTACTTTCGAACATGTTTGCAACCGAACATTTACTGTTCGTCCAACGCAGGCATGGAAACAAGTTTCCATATCGTAATAGAGAAGGAAACATTCTTAGATGAAACAAGCTGCCATATCGTAATAGAGAAGGAAACATTCTTAGATGAAACAAGCTGCCATATCGGAATAGAGAAGGAAACATTCTTAGATGAAACAAGCTGCCATATCGTAATAGAGAAGGAAACATTCTTAGATGAAACAAGCTGCCATATCGTAATAGAGAAGGAAACATTCTTAGATGAAACAAGCTGGCATATCGTAATAGAGAAGGAAACATTCTTAGATGAAACAAGCTGCCATATCGTAATAGAGAAGGAAACATTCTTAGATGAAACAAGCTGCCATATCGTAATAGAGAAGGAAACATTCTTAGATGAAACAAGCTGCCATATCGTAATAGAGAAGGAAACATTCTTAGATGAAACAAGCTGCCATATCGTAATAGAGAAGGAAACATTCTTAGATGAAACAAGCTGCCATATCGTAATAGAGAAGGAAACATTCTTAGATGAAACAAGCTGGCATATCGTAATAGAGAAGGAAACATTCTTAGATGAAACAAGCTGGCATATCGTAATAGAGAAGGAAACATTCTTAGATGAAACTAGCTACCATATCGGAATAGAGAAGGAAACATTCTTAGATGAAACAAGCTGCCATATCGGAATAGAGAAGGAAACATTCTTAGATGAAACAAGCTGCCATATCGTAATAGAGAAGGAAACATTCTTAGATGAAACAAGCTGCCATATCGTAATAGAGAAGGAAACATTCTTAGATGAAACAAGCTGCCATATCGTAATAGAGAAGGAAACATTCTTAGATGAAACAAGCTGCCATATCGGAATAGAGAAGGAAACATTCTTAGATGAAACAAGCTGGCATATCGTAATAGAGAAGGAAACTTTCTTAGATGAAACAAGCTGCCATATCGTAATAGAGAAGGAAACATTCTTAGATGAAACAAGCTGCCATATCGGAATAGAGAAGGAAACATTCTTAGATGAAACAAGCTGGCATATCGTAATAGAGAAGGAAACTTTCTTAGATGAAACAAGCTGGCATATCGGAATAGAGAAGGAAACATTCTTAGATGAAACAAACTGCCATATCGTATTAGAGAAGGAAACATTCTTAGATGAAACAAGCTGGCATATCGTAATAGAGAAGGAAACATTCTTAGATGAAACAAGCTGGCATATCGTAATAGAGAAGGAAACATTCTTAGATGAAACAAGCTGCCATATCGGAATAGAGAAGGAAACATTCTTAGATGAAACAAGCTGCCATATCGTATTAGAGAAGGAAACATTCTTAGATGAAACAAGCTGCCATATCGTAATAGAGAAGGAAACATTCTTAGATGAAACAAGCTGCCATATCGTAATAGAGAAGGAAACATTCTTAGATGAAACAAGCTGCCATATCGTAATAGAGAAGGAAACATTCTTAGATGAAACAAGCTGGCATATCGTAATAGAGAAGGAAACATTCTTAGATGAAACAAGCTGGCATATCGTAATAGAGAAGGAAACATTCTTAGATGAAACAAGCTGCCATATCGTAATAGAGAAGGAAACATTCTTAGATGAAACAAGCTGGCATATCGTAATAGAGAAGGAAACATTCTTAGATGAAACAAACTGCCATATCGTAATAGAGAAGGAAACATTCTTAGATGAAACAAGCTGGCATATCGTAATAGAGAAGGAAACTTTCTTAGATGAAACAAGCTGGCATATCGTAATAGAGAAGGAAACATTCTTAGATGAAACAAACTGCCATATCGTAATAGAGAAGGAAACATTCTTAGATGAAACAAACTGGCATATCGTAATAGAGAAGGAAACTTTCTTAGATGAAACAAGCTGCCATATCGGAATAGAGAAGGAAACATTCTTAGATGAAACAAGCTGGCATATCGTAATAGAGAAGGAAACATTCTTAGATGAAACAAACTGCCATATCGTAATAGAGAAGGAAACATTCTTAGATGAAACAAGCTGGCATATCGTAATAGAGAAGGAAACTTTCTTAGATGAAACAAGCTGGCATATCGTAATAGAGAAGGAAACTTTCTTAGATGAAACAAACTGCCATATCGTAATAGAGAAGGAAACATTCTTAGATGAAACAAGCTGCCATATCGGAATAGAGAAGGAAACATTCTTAGATGAAACAAACTGGCATATCGTAATAGAGAAGGAAACTTTCTTAGATGAAACAAGCTGCCATATCGTAATAGAGAAGGAAACATTCTTAGATGAAACAAGCTGCCATATCGTAATAGAGAAGGAAACTTTCTTAGATGAAACAAACTGGCATATCGTAATAGAGAAGGAAACTTTCTTAGATGAAACAAGCTGCCATATCGGAATAGAGAAGGAAACATTCTTAGATGAAACAAGCTGCCATATCGTAATAGAGAAGGAAACTTTCTTAGATGAAACAAGCTGGCATATCGTAATAGAGAAGGAAACTTTCTTAGATGAAACAAGCTGCCATATCGTAATAGAGAAGGAAACATTCTTAGATGAAACAAGCTGGCATATCGTAATAGAGAAGGAAACTTTCTTAGATGAAACAAACTGGCATATCGTAATAGAGAAGGAAACTTTCTTAGATGAAACAAGCTGCCATATCGGAATAGAGAAGGAAACATTCTTAGATGAAACAAGCTGCCATATCGTAATAGAGAAGGAAACTTTCTTAGATGAAACAAGCTGGCATATCGTAATAGAGAAGGAAACTTTCTTAGATGAAACAAGCTGCCATATCGTAATAGAGAAGGAAACTTTCTTAGATGAAACAAGCTGCCATATCGGAATAGAGAAGGAAACATTCTTAGATGAAACAAACTGCCATATCGTAATAGAGAAGGAAACATCCTTAGATGAACGGAAGTATATAATCCATTGCATCATAGATTACAGCTGTACTACCCCCCACGCTGGCTCTAAGGGAGGCCGTTAGGAAGCGAGTCACGTGTCTATCGTAATGCTCAGACATTGTTACTGCTAGAAGCCCCTATCTGTAATCCGCTATGGTATTGGCTATTGTGACTAGTTACAAGACACAGCAACCACACAAAAAGCGGAACAACAATTGGCTGGCGTACAATCACCCAGTCTTCACGTCAACATCAAAGAACGCGAGATGGAAGGAAGTTATGTTTACTACGAAATATGTGTTTGACTTTAGGGTTTAGAGGTTGTGTTGATGTGAAGAGCAACATTGCAGTTCCCTGATGACGTCACACATAATGAATTGATACAATTGGTTTACTGTAGTAGGTACCGCACAATCGACTAAAGACGATCATGGTTAAACAAGTGTGAAATGTAAGAGGATAATAAAAGTTAGTACCAGATAAATCTAAACTAAAACACATTTTATAACGAATAATTTCGATATGAAAAAATGTTACACATTCGGGACATTTTAAAAAATTAAAAATATTAGTAGAATGTAACACTTATGATTCTTAGAAGAACACTATGCAGGACAAAAAAAAGCCAGTCAGAAGAAAATGAATTATCGGTTACTTACTTGGTCAGGTCGGGTTTTTGTGTTGATATTTTATTTGAAGATATCAACTTGTCATATTTGTTGTAGAATGTACCCTTATAATTGTCACAAGACAAAACAATTCATCATCTCACAGATTGTGGTTTTCCTAGTTTTCTATGGGACCAGAATAAAGTTCGGTGTTTCCTTGAATAAATCCAGGAGCCATCTTGAGGGCGTTTAGCAGTCAACACATACGGCAACGAATCAATTAGGGGCTGTGCCGAATTAGCTGGAGCAGCCCTGGGGTGAGGGTAGTAATGAAGACCTGCCTCATTCTGTGACAACATCGTTAGCCAAGTAGAACAACAGCGGTTACCCTGGCAGCGTAGAAACCTGTGCACCGGAGTGCACCGGTACGTAGAGTCGGACGATCTGGGCTCGATCCCCAGTAAGGGCAAACTTTTATTACATTTGCTATATCTCCATATTGGACGGTCTTGGCTCAAAACGTTTACCCACCCCTGTTAGAAGGTCAGATGATTGCAGGTGAAGCTACCCCACGCGAGTACTGCGTACTTACACATGCATCAGTGATAGCGAGTTTTTTTCTTCTCACCACTTGCATTCCTAACTAAAGATTTTCTTTTTGCTGTCTTAGGTGTTTTCTTGAACATTCTCTCTCAACTTTAGGAATACTTCGCATTCCTCGCCTGTAATTAATTATCTTACGGGGACCCCATTAACATTAAACCCACCAAAGCGTTCTCACAATTCCAGGATGTTTACTTTGTTGTGTGTTTCACTTCACCCTTGTTGCTTTAGCCTTTGTTATTGAGCTCATGCTGTTATAGATAGCTCTACTATGTAATTGTCAAGATTGGTATCTCAATCGTATCTTTTAATTAAGTTTTCAAGTCTTCAATTCTCTCGAATCATATCTGTTATGTTTAAAACACGTTACTTTCGCGCGGTTTTACTTGTGAGATAAAAATGTGTTCATAGATCATAGTGAGCGGTCACAACATCCCAGACTTGACTGCTCGCTACGATACAACTGAGTATTGAGATCAGTGAGTCTATTCAGCTTACAACCCCAGCGCTGTGGTGCGACGGTCCATTGCCTGGCGATCAGAATGCATGAGTTCATCTGTATCCACGCTCAAATGGCCATGCAGAGCTTATACAATCCAGACATATCTTCAAAGTCATTCCTTTTCCGCTGCCATTGGAGCTGATTGATGAAAAAAGGAATGCAAGCTTTCAAAAGACCGAAATTTGAAGTATTACGGTTTTCTGCAGCTGTGGCCTCGGTTTCAAATGTAAGCTATAACGACACACTGGCCGCACAGAAACGACATGGGTTGAGCTTGCAAAACATGTATGGCGTTTTCTTAAGTAAATATTATGTTTATACTTTAAGCAGGTAGCCTAGCGGTTGACAGGATATATTGGCGACAGTTTTGGTGGCGATCCTAGCGGTGTGGCTGTGAATCCGAGTCGGCCGGCTCTGGGTGAGTCGATAAAAAAGTTCTCGACTACAAGTCCACGAACCACTCCGCGTCGCAGCGCTGTTTTCCAGCCCAGTTTCCCGCTGACAAATGTGCACACACCGTCGAAATATATGTCGAATTAACTTCCATTTGCTCTTCACGAATGGGATGCTCCAGTTTACTTAGAGCTTGTTTACGTTTGAGGTTGTTACGAAATGTGTTGATTGTACGTTGCTAAGGCTGTGAGATATGACGTCATATGGGTCATCTCGGCGCTGTTTTCAATGAGTCGTCGACGCGAGCATTTCAAGAATAATACTAATCGCACTTGCCCATTGTTAATTCTTCTTGTTATTAATCTATTGATGGCTCTCAAGTCACCGCTTATGCCGACATTACACGACTCAATATACTTTTGTCAAATTTATTGAATTCAAGAACAAAAGCGAATCAAAAACAGTTTGTTAAAAAACTGCAACAATGTAGCTTGTAATTGTTGATGCTTTTTGGTCCTTGAATTCAATAAGTTTGACGAAAGTATTGCACCGTGTAAAGCCTGTATTACTAGTACACCAGTACTACACTTAATATAGATAAAATATGAATATTTGTCGAAATAGTTTGTAACAGGCTACTTGGCTACCCAAATTTAGTCTATCGTGACTCCGTGAGGAAACTTCTCGTGCAGTAACTTGATAACACTCAAACTTGTGTCTTCATTATTGCATTTTCTCAAATTTTATTTCTACTCTCGTAAGTAACCTATGCGTGGCAGGCCCAAACTAAACTATGATTGTGTTACAATACAACACGAAGCCACATTATAGCATCAAATGTAGGCATAAGTCCTATCTCATCAGTCCTCCTCCGTAGTCCTAACACAATTAGACCAGCGATGGAATTCACAGCTACGAAGCGTATACCATGACATTCCAACACCAACAAAATAATATTATCTTTTGACACGTTTTAATTTTTAATGTAGTTTGTGCGGTAAAAATGTTTTCTTTGTGGGTTTTTTTTCTGCAACGCACACGGTAGCGGTTTCCTTTGGGCGTTTTGGGGGTTCCCTTTACCTTTCAGAAAAGCACTCTGGGCTACTGCGCAGTGGGTATACAGAAACATAGTTGTTGTTTGACGGAAACAATGCTCGAAGATTGAATTATAATCAAAGGCCTAGTTTGTTCAGTCAAAAGCAGTCAGAGTAGCTAGATGAAATGAGGATGCCTTGTTGTCTTCGCTTGCCATTATCCGGTGTACATGTTTTACAGTAAGACAACGTCAAACTCATTTCCATTGAATGTAATTAGGACGCAGCTGCAGTCGTCTTAAAGGTTCCTTCATCAAATGAAACCTCTCGAGAACTGACAAACCTAGTAACCTTGCCATCATCCGTTGGACAGTTGATCAATTTCATCATCCAACCATTAAAATCCATCATATTTCACACGTGATAGTGCAGTGAAGTGTTTTTCTCAAACGTTCCTCCCTCGTTGTCCAAATTGACCCAGTTGGCAAACAAGGCTGAATGCGATTGCAAACAAAAGATCCATTAGAACCACGTGAAGCTAAAAACAAATTCAATTTCCAATTCTTCTCCTTACAGGAATTTTCATTCATATATTTTTACCGTTGGGAAAATAAACTTTTCTCTCTTTTCTATGGCGAGACTGTATTCATCACTTAAGTATTATTGATCGTTTTGTTTTTGTTCTCGGCCCTAGAGATGCATCAGGTTCAAGCCGTAATCATTGGAGCGCCTCTTGAAGCTGATGTGATGCCAAAGAAACTGACAGGAAAGACACTCCATGGCGGTATTGAATACGCTCGTATACTGTAATGCATACTCGGCGGGAATACTCTCAATCTGGAGGTTACTGGTTCGATTGCGGCTATCGGCAATAACAGCCGTCCCCAATGTATTCTATTGGTATCCCTGTCACATTAAGAAGCCATGTATGTCTGGCAGTGACACTAACAGACTAACAGCAGCTTACTGCGGACATTGCGTTAAGGTCTCTTATATTAGTTTTTATACAACGCGAAATATTACACACAAATAATAAAACTTAAAGTAGAAAATATGTCGGCTCTTATACGGTTATGGCACAGACAGTGTTCAAAAGCGTTTTCCCTTATATGTAAATATAGGTTTTCGACTTTCTGTTGATACTATTTTCAAGGTGTACAGAGTATTATATAGTGGATGGTTCCCTATAACGAATGGTAAATACGTGAACATCAAACAAGGGCAAAGCAATGTATCTACTTCTACGTTTCTTCTTTATCTATGTTTTCTTCTTCTTTTCAAATCATTGGCCATAAAATGTAGCCATATAATACGTGTCGTTCTTAAAACCAACAAGATACATCTACAAAGAGTTAAGTTGCTCTTATTTGGATTCTATTGCCAAAGTTTGCTTTTCTTTAAAACATAAATCCCCTCAAAGTGCCGAGTAGTTTTTCTTGAACGCGTCGGAATGACTGTGATAAACTCCTCACCTAACAAAGTGGCGCCAAAACCCGGGGATACGAAAATCTAGTCGTTCGTCATCAAGTACTCTAATCAAAGTTCTAGAAATATGGAGATATATTTCCACGTGTTTCTATATGCAAACTATAGTCTACATTCCTAGTATCATAGTGTTGCTAGTAAAAATTCGGTACTTGTCAAATTCACGCTAACTATTTACATCCAATAGCTTAGTCCATATGAATACGATCCAGTTATTCTTAAAACACGATATTTTATTCAATGTATAAGCCTGTAGTTATTCTGGAATTCATCAAACTTTTATCATGTTATTCAAATGATGGAATTGTTCAGCAAAAACAAGTAATTTGACGTCCAAAGAAATTATGGCCCAAAAAGGGAAGGTCTCCATACAAACTATACTCCAATTATTCTTGCGTCAAACCAACACTTTAAACGTCACATGTTATTTAAATTACATTTCACGCTAATGGGCAAAACATCAGTTTATCATGGTGCTTCAGATGACGAACTAGGTAAATTAGATTATCTGGATAGTGGAGAAGGAATGCCCTAGGTAAGTTCTGTGCCTCTGTGACCGAGGGACACCTCTACCGGTATCGAACCGGCGACCTCTCGTATTAGAGTCCCGCTGTTACCGCTGAGTCACGTCTATCGGTTGTGTACGGGAGATGTGGCATTAGCTAACGCAACAATAATGCCGAAACAGGATGTTCCGGTTCATAACACAGAGACAAAGTGACTTCCGGTGTCTCTTACGCTACCATGTGATGTTTAGAAAACAATAAAAGCTCTCGAGCCTGTCCGTGAATAGATGTCAGTAGGTTCAAGCGCCGACCGTCGCTATTTGTGGAAGGTAAACAAACACTGGTGACGATTAGCAGGGAGCACTCAGGTGAATAGCCAGCCATGCAGCGTGGGTGACATAAGCAGGCAGCACTCAGGTGAAATAGCAGCGTGGGTGACATTAGCGGGCGGCACTCAGGTGAAATAGCCAGCCATGAAGCGTGGGTGACATAAGCAGGCAGCACTCAGGTGAATAGCCAGCCATGAAGCGTGGGTGACGCAGATATGAGCAGATGTGTAGGGTACCCGCTTAGAGCAGATGTGTAGGGTACCCGCTTAGAGCAGATATGTAGGGTACCCGCTTGGAGCAGATATGTAGGGTACCCGCTTAGAGCAGATGTGTAGGGTACCCGCTTGGAGCAGATATGTAAGGTACCCGCGTTCTAGGTCCGAACCGGACTTGGACATGAATGTCACGTGGTGTTTATTTATCTTCAATATGACAGTCATCGTCGCGATTAACAACGTTACCAAAACATTAGAGCAAAGCCACGATTACATCATCATCAAAACCCTTCCAGCGTTTAGTGCACGAATTCGGTGTTTTTGTGGAGGGGGGTGGGGGGTGATGTGATGGAATGGAGTGGGTCATGCACCACGTACATGCAGTAACAAAATCTAGGCGCAGGTCAACAAATGAAATTCCTAAATTGGATATTGTGTAAAGCAAGGCGAGCTCAGTATGTATTTTAGAAAGACCTATAACTTTATGCCCCTACATATATTTTCATTTCGTCCTTCATAACCGCTTCCATGATGGTTTTATTACAAGACGTAAAACCCTCAGATATATCCAGTGTTTCTATAATATCGTTTGCTTTATGTGAAGTTTATTTACTAACATTACCGTTTTTATCAAGCTTGTCTTATTTCACTTCAAGGATTTATGAATTTATGATAAAGTTGATCTATGTGTTTATTGCGAACGTGCGTTCAGTAATATAATATTGTAAATAAACATTTCTTGTTGTAGTAATAAAACGCTCTATCTATAGGAGACAATGCACTGTTCGCACGTTGTGTATCTGCTGCGAGAAACTATAAGACTACTGTTGCTGCAACACAGACGGAATCCTTCGCAATACTCGAATGCAGTAAAATATACAAATCAATTCACACATAGAACAAGAAACTAGGTCACCATAGTATCAGACATTTCTGCGAAAAAAGTATCAAACTCCTTTTGTGATCGTTCCTCTCCAATCCGAGTTCGCGATTCAACATGAATTTACATTTGGTTTCCATACAAAAATATCGAAAGGAAATTACCATATACACCGAGACTATGTATAGAATACTTCGAGCTTACCTTTCAATACAGTTTACATTCACAACGAGCCGGTATTGAACACAATTATTCAAATATGCATGTACGCTTGACAAGAATTTGTTAATCGAAAATGTGATGGTGACCCGTTGGAAAGTAGCTTTTCCAAAGCATGGCGTATTAAATATATACTAAACGGGAAATTATGTAGTTAATACATTCAAATCGCGTGAGATTTTGCATTTTTAGCACTTAAACATGCTACAAAATATTGAAAAAATTTAATACGCTTGATTTTGTTTCCTCAGAACTGTAAACTAAATTTGAAAAAATCACGGTTGTTATTTTGATTCCAATTTTATTTATCCCTTATTTAATCATATTTGGGTAACAATTCTAATTGAGGCGATGAGTGGGAGGTATAAGAAGGTACACAACTCATTAATATGATGTTCCAGCCGGGATCCGAACCTTTAACAAGGGAAACATGATATTTATTTATTTATTTATTTATTTATTTATTTAATGTCTATCCTATTCAGTTATAAAAACTGATTTACAAAGGAGGACCTTAAATAAAACTAAGCTATGCAAACAATGAATAGTAATGAAATCATAAATAACAATAACAACAAAAACAAAACAAACTACTGAACTATATAAAATATAATCAAGAACAAGAAAAAATAATTGAGAAATGAAATAAAATCACATGAAGTGGAAATTCAACATATTAAAAAAAAAAAAAAAAAAAAAATAGAAGTATGCAAATAAGAAAGAACATGAAGAAACAAAAAAAAAATGTTGGAAAAAATAAATACATGTATATATATAAAAGTGAAAAAGAAGAGAAAAAAGAAGAAAGAAAAGAAAAAAGAAAAAAGAAAAAAGAAAAAGGATAAAGAAAAAAGAAAAAAAAAAAAGAAAAAAGAAAAAAGAAAAAAGAAAAAGAAAAAAGAAAAAAGAAAAATGAAAAAAGAAAAAAAGAAAAACTGATTTGTTAACGGTCCCAACTCAAACGAAATGAGGATTGCAAAAAATCAGAAACTGCAATCTGGGAAAAATAAAATTCCACGTAAAAGCAACCCGGGAAACAGCACACGCCTTCTATCTTCACTTCGAATCTTGAAAGAAAGATGGTCTTGAAAAACTTGATCCGAGAACCAATTATAAGTAGAGATCAAACTGAATCAAGAGAATTCAGGAAATCGGATGTAGATTCCCAGCAGACCAACAATCATCTCCATCTAAAACAGATGAAAAACCACTTACAGTAGAACAATCTTAACTTAAACACGCTTAACTCTCATCTTAAGAATTACAGACTCAATCTTATTCCTAAATTCTAGGAGCCGCAATCTCACAAACTGGCTTCGAAGATCATGCGGAAGGGAATTCCAGAAGTGTACACCTCTGTACAAGAATGACCTGCGGAACGACTCGGAATTCATTATAGGAACCTGTAAAGTAAAAGTTAATATAGAATCACGAGTACGTTCAACAAAATTAAACATAGTTGGCATAACATCTAAATACATACATTTCATCATCTTAAAAGTATTTACCAGCACATGGAACTTCATTCGCTCATCAATTGTCAAAAAATTGTCCTGCATGTCTTGGTGGAAAGGAACTTCATCAAATAAATGGTCTATTCTTCTTTGCAGCACAATATAATCTGCAGATGGTCGAACAGCCCACACAACTAAACAATAATCAATTATAGAGTGAACATACGAATCAACAAGTAATCTCAGCATTCTCTCAGTCACAAATCTCTTCATTCTTACAATCATACCTATTGCTGAAGACACCCTATTACAAACATATTCATAGTGCCTTTTAAAAGTAAGACTACAGTCTAAATAAACACCAAGATACTTATATTCAAATACTCTAGAAATAATGTTACCATTACAAGTTAACACTTGAGGAAATCTATTCACAGTATTATCATTAGCCTTATGAAAAATCATAAAATTAGTTTTACTATAATTAATATTGAGTTCCTGACTCAGAAACCAGTTATCCATTCTTCTTAAAATTTCTTGAAGCCTCCTGACAATTTCTTCGGTATTTGTACCTTCTAAATAAAAAACCAAATCATCAGCATACAACAAATAAGAAATACCAGACATTATATCAGATATATCATCAATGTAAAGAATAAATAAAAGTGGCCCCAAAACTGAACCTTGGGGAACTCCACACAGAATATCTATAAAATCTGACGAATAATTAGGTAGATTTATAAACATTTGCCTATTTAGAAAATAATCTGAGAGAATAGCTAACAAATGTGGGCTAACACTATATCTAGCTTTCAACTTTTTTAAAAGAGGTAAAATGGGTACCGAATCAAATGCTTTTCTAAGATCAACAAACACAGCACCTACCTTGCCATTTCGACAGTCAATCTTCTTCGAAATGAAATCAGTGAACGCCAAAAGAGCACTCTGAGTCGATCGTCCTTTTCTGAAACCATGCTGATTAGTACTTAAACCTATAGATAAATCAATTTCATTCAGCAATCTTTTATACAAAATTTTTTCTATTATTTTACCCACTATCGGAAGAGTAGAAATTGGCCGATATGAATTTCTATCATCTTTCTTACCTTTACCCTTATAAATGGGTGTTACCTTAGCCAATTTTAGTCATGTCGGGAAAACACCTATGAAAAAGAAATGAGATATTAAAACAGCCAACAAACCAACTATAGAAGAGCATTTCTTAAAAACAATACATGACACTTCCCAAGAAGCTGCAGCACTATTATTTTTAAGACTACGAATTGCAGAAATAACTTCATCATTGGTTACCTGTTTAAATGGACGACTTCCAGCTTCCCGTACACTCAAATCACGAAACTCACCAATATCTTTGGAGTAATCTGTAGTGTTTACTAAAAAACTCTTCTGCAACAGACTACAAATTTCATGATTAGATGTGTAAGACACTCCATTTTCACTTAAAGACGAAATATTACAGCCTTGTTTAGATTTATTACCCGTTAACTTATTATAAACCGACCATAAAGATTTCGAAGAAATATCAGTATCAAAAGATGACTTAAAATACTCACGTTTAGAAAACCGAATGCAATTATTTACCTTGTTCCGAGTATGTTTATACTCATCCCATGTGGATTGCTGTCTCGAAGTACGGAATTGTTTCCGCAAGTGGTCCCTCCTGTGCATCCATCTTCTAATTTCTGAAGATAACCATGGAGCCGATTTTCCTTTTACTCGTAACTTCAAAATTGGTGCATGATTATTAAGAGTGTCCAAAATAATATTATTAAATAATTCTAATTTATCATTAGCACTTACCATCATATTAATTTGCTCAAAGGGCCCACTCAAAATATCACTATTTACCTGTTCCCAATCAATATTTTTAAAATTTCTGGTATTAACCAGCTTAGGAAGAAACTTCTGTCGATTAATTTTACGAATGCAATAAATTAACTCATGGTCACTAATACCTACACTTATTATACCTGATTGAATAACATTATCATTACGAGAAACATAAATGTGGTCAATTAAACTAGATGACTTAACATTAACTCTTGTATTGGATTTAACTAATTGCACTAGCCCACGAGACCTAGTGAGAAACTTAAATCGATTGACTGGAGCAGTCTTCGTTTGTAGATCAATGTTGAAGTCACCTAGAATGAAAATCTCATTATAATATGTAACTAAAGTACTTACTAAACTATCAAAAGGCCCAGAAAAGTCTTCGGTTTTAACATGAGGGGGTTTATAAACAACTGAAAATACCATAGGTTTCATATGAGCACACCAGAACTTGACGGACTGTAATTCCACATCTAGGGGAAAAGTGATAACACTATCAATGACATTAAACATAAATCTTTCAGCAATATAAATAATCAAACCTCCTCCTTCCCTTACCCGATCAAACCGCAGCATCTTGTAGTTGGAGATCGAAATGAAACCATCTGGAACAGACTCATCTAAAAACGTTTCAGAACAAGCAAATATATCAAATTTGTATGTATCAATAATAAGTCGCAATTGATCAATGTATTTATCTAACTTACGAATATTAAGGTGACCTAACTTCAAACCCTTCTGAAAAGATGTTACCTCTGGAACAAACATATCATTTAATGGTTCATAATCATTAGACCTAAGACAAGATGTAAAAATATCATGAACATCCGGAGGTGGAAATAAGCAATTCATACAATACCAGCCAGGCGCAATTCCTCCAGTAGGTACATCATTCTTCTTAGTGTAGACCTCTTCCAAACCACACTCAATGCAGTGGGAGCTAGTGAAGTTCTGTACACACGATTTACACTCCCACTGATCCCGCACCATATAAAATGTCTCCAAGTTCAGATTCAAACAAGTCCTATGATAAAAGTCTTCACATACGCAGCACTGCAAACTTAAAGTTTTATAGTTCTTCTTCAATTTACATTGGACACAACGACGCACCATGATGATAAATAATATTGATTTGAGATATAAAATAACTAGTGAATGAAATCTAACAGTAATAGTTTCCAATACTCAAAATTATACAAATCAAATGCCTTAATGTCAAAAAGTAAACAAAATGTTGTTGATATTATGAATCTAGGCTACAATAGCTGTCAAATGAGCTATTTTCAACAATAGTTCAATCGGTACGGTCACCACGCCGGCAAAACCAGGAGTATACTGGATACTTAAGTGTGACTGATTCGTGTAGTTAATAATTAAAAAATAGTAGTTCCAATTAATAAGCTATCTAAAAGGCCTACGTAACAATAATGCCCTGTTTGGCATCCCTGCGACCACGGCATGACCTTGTGGTGTGAGCTGTCTTGTAGGTTCGCCTTATGACTGAGGAAAACCTTCAGTCAAGATTGTCTTTGGCCGGAATAGAACTGGTTTAGCTCTAAGCCACCTCTGTCGGTTGTTACGAAGCACTGGTAGATTCCCATAATAGTTTTAATGGGCACATTCAACTACCCCTCCCCCCTCCCACCCCTTCTGAACTCGTGGACACTCTAAGCGAGTTGGGAGAAATGTTTTCTGATTAGTATGTGCCCAAAGTATTGAGTATTGATTAGTGAAACGAGAAGTTCAGTTATATTGCGAACTGGGAACAGTAATTGCGAGCGATGAGCTATTCACAAATGAACATGCTATGTAAATTCAATAGAATTAAATTGTACGAAATATTATATGGGAAATGTTGTGTTATAGACTAAATTAATTAGTGTAGTCTTGATTTGGTAGATTTGTTTTCTGATTGCATTTTAATTGCATTGACAACGTTTCGACATAAATTGCTGAGCGCAGGTCTGCTTATGAATGTTGGAAATCAAATCAAATCAAAAATCCATTTTATTCTCATATCTTAACATAAATATGTACATAAGAATAGTAAGTTTATACACAACATAAAGGTAGCATAGATAAAGGTACTAATCGTATACACTTTTAAATAGGAAATGTGTATATACGATCTACATATTGTAGTAGTGTTTTATTAAGATTTTTAAAATCGAATCTTTGCTGACCGTAGCTGACCGTAGCTGACGGTAGCTGACCGTAGCTGACGGTAGCTGACGGTAGCTGACGGTGGCTGACCGTCCAACCGTCCCACATCGGCGTCACTCTTTACAGTTTGCATAATGAAAACTCTCGCCGCTTTGGGTTCATTAGATTCGTTTCATTAAAAATTTAAAACGTTTAATGAAATTCCGCCTTGGGGAAATGAAATGGTAATTCCGAGCCCATCTAATTCAGTTGGACGCGATTAAATTCAGGCACCGCTGTAAATGTAGATACGAAATATTATTAATTGTTGTTTGAACGGACATATTGTGGGGTAGCGGTCGTTTGTTTTAATAGTCTGTCTGTGTTCGGTAATGATGGCTGTTTCCACTGTTTCCCCGGCCCCACTCCAAGGTGTGCATGATGCTTGTTGCTGACGTGTGGGCCATTGTAAGCCGCACAGTGGCCGAGACGAGGGAGTGTCTTAACGTTGCTTGCAAGTAATAATAGCTAACCAAAATGAGGGAGACAACAGTTGAATTTCAACCAAACGGCAGCTGAAACATTGTAACAATGAAGTACCAATCGCTGCCATTGTGGCACCCGGTATAGCCGCCATGCGCATTGCGTAAACACACCCTTGGTCGTAGGTGGAGAGGAGCTTCGACTTTACTGCAAAGTGAGTGTGTGAAATTGTAGTTATTTGCCTCCCGGTCCAACAGACTTATTATTCAACAAGTGTTTGCAACTTGTCTATTTAGCTGATCACGCGTCATTGCGTATTGTTCTCGTTGGCCGCCATCCACTTTGTAGTTCGAGTCTCCTGCGCGATTACGGGACTACAGGGCACTTCGGGGACTTGTCGCTCTCCCGCGGTGCTTTTTCTTACAATTTCTGGGAATTGAGTCTGGGAATACTCCCTCGTTCGCGCATGAATATAGAGCAAGACTAACAGAGCTATCGACAGGATTGTCACGTAGCCGAATCATGGACAACAATAATACGGAGGGACGTATGTATATATATACATTAGGTTCGTATAGAACCGTGTGGGGTCCTCGGATGTTGCTGACGTGGCGAGGGTTCGTACAGAGGCGAGCTCTCTTGAAGGGTTGTAATCTACATGGAGATGTATACTAGCTATGATAAAACAGGTGCGTTGCTTGGACACAGACAATCCGTTATCTGTGGTTTGGGTCTGCGGTACAAGCTTCGTTATCTCTACCATCAACATATTGGCCTACTGGCATCTGAGCTTGGTGGGCGAACACATTCTGGGCCAGGGTACGTTTTGATGTATCCTCAAATCATCGCGTGGATAAAAAAGTACTAACCTGTGTACATAGTTCTACGATAGCGTCCGTAGACTAATCACTCCAGTGTTTTGTTACAGACAAACATTGAATGTGACCGAATCAAAGCGAGACACAGAATATAAGTTATTTGTTTTGTCTTTACATATCAATCATGCTTTCACCATCTCGATTAGGTTAGCTACATCGTCACCGCTTAGAGTTAAGAGTACCGAAAGAGTTCTCCGTCGCTCGACCCGATGTGTTAGAAAACTTATTTTCCATATTTTAGCGCGTCTAAGATTGAAAAGATCAGCAGCTCTGTGAGCTGCATGAAAATTTAATTTCTACTTTGAACAGTGCATGTAAGCCGGTTGCTTCCACCCTGCCCTGCGGGGGGTGGGGGTGGAAGGGGGTGCAGAAGCTAAGATCTGGGAGTGAGCGATAAATAACTCGAGCAAGTCTTGTGTTGATTACTCTTGAAGTATGCTGGGAAAAATACCGGCATTATTTTGCATTTACTCACTTGTTTTATGGTTATTGCTCTGGACAGTTGGGGCGCATTACTTACTTTTCCTTCCTGTTTTTCTCACGGAGCTAAAAGCGTTTCTAATTTCAAAGTTTCTCAGTTTTCAAGTAAATAATATACCGGTACAGTTTTTCTCTCTTTTATTGCTGTTGTTTTGGTATCTTAATTGATATTTTATTTTATTTTGTTCCGTGTTTCTATTAGTGGTTCATTGTAAATTGTAATTACATTTATTTTCCTGATTAGTAAATCACTTTTTAACTAAACAAGTTAGACATTGAATTAATGTAACGACATTGTGTACATGCTAGAGTACCATACGTGTACCAGTGTGTACCACACAGTGTGTAGTGTACCATACCATGTGTAAAAAGCCAATCCAGCAGGATCATTATGCGTGCATGTTTTGTCGTTTTTCCTATGCTGTTGTGTGTTGTGCTTGGCTATTTATTGGCTTCATTACACAGTTCAATCTACAGTAACCAACTTAATGAATTTTACAACACAGGCAAATCAAACTTTTATGTTTTACCAATGTTGTTTCATCCAATTACAATCGAAAATACTTTCGACGCAAAAAGAGAAAATAGTCTACGAGAGCGCATGCCCATAATTGTCGTTTCGCCTGTAAATAATTTAGATTGGAATTTGGAAGTGGAATGTTACTTTATAAATAACGTCAACTCAAACAATGTGGTGGTTTGAGAAATGAAAACTAAAGTGTATTTGCGGAAAATGCTTTTCACGGCGACGGTCTAGATTGAGGTTAGACAAAGCTCCTCAGACACTTATTCTATACATATAGTTGATATGTGGGATGTATTTATTAAAAGTGGGTACACATTTGTGAAAGAGTAATGCTTATAAAATTACAACTCATAATTTAATCGTTCTTCACGTCGATTCCACTCACCAAAAGCGTTGATGCGCTTCAGGACCGATAACTTTATCTTTTGTGAACGTCAACATTAATTTATTTTTCTCACTCACAAGTGCAACACTAATCGTGACGTCATCGAACAAACAATGTCGAGTAGGGTTCGCTCCTTCCTTACGTCAGATGTTTGGGGAGTTGACTTCCTCACTTCTCCTTTGTCTCTCTAACTCGTTCCGTGCGTTTGATTCATTTGATTACAGTATTGTCTCGCTACATTACTACTTACTAGTCTGTTGTTTGTTTATAAGTTTTGTAATGTGTGGATCGTGCGCTGTCTGTAAACAATGGAGGCAAGGAAAGGAAACGTCAACATTTTCCTTCACTAGACAATGTTGACGTTTTCTTAGTTGAAGTCGTTTTATCTCCAATAGAAACAATAGATCTCACGGGTGTGAATTAAGTACAAAATTGGGTGGGGCTCAGTTATTGTGTTTAGTTTAGAACAATATACAATTGAAAATGCAATAATAGTGGTTGGATATTAAGACATTTATTCAACATTGCGCAATGGACTACATTGTCAAAACATGGTTGCCACTCAAAACATGAACGGTTGTCATCAGGGAAGCCAATCAAAGTTGGCTTTCTTAATAACTGTATAATTATTTGCTCTATTTGAAATTTTGTTTATCTAATTTTTAGTATTACAAAACCACCGCCTCTAATTTCTCACCTTTTCAATATTGTGTAGCGTTCCTAAAATTATAATTACAAAATATAAATGTGGCGCTATTTTTAACTACGCTGTACTCTCGTCAAACGAATGGTGTATAAAGGAAGAGAGAAAACGATTCATCTGTTCAATAACTACTATAAGTAACTACAAATCCTTAGTTCAGGTGGATTACATGGCTGTCACTTGATAATATATACTGTTGTAAGGATTCTTCCTTCGCCCTTCAAGTGAGATAGGCTCTTACTTTCACTACATTACCATGTCAGACAAAGCTTTCTAAGCTCTCACTACATTGCACTGTAGTAGGCCTACAAAGCTAAAGCGGCTCATCAAACATTTGTACATGTAAAACAAAGCTTTATAAGCTGCACTGCGACTTCATCATGGAGTAATACAAAGTACAAACTAGCATTTTACATCATGTCTGATGAAGCTTTCTAAACTTTTACTACATTGCACTGTAGTAAAAATCATAAACCAACATTTATATCATGTCAAACGACAGTTAATGTGGGTATGTCTGGTATATTGTGGTGTTTTAAAAAGCTCCTACATCACATACCATATCAAACTAAGCTTTCTCCATTCGCCACATTACAATATTGTAGAAAGGAAGCTCGTCTTAGCTGTGCAAACCATATATAAAATGAAGTTTCAAAGCGTTCGCGGTGTTGTATTGAAATTCCAGCTCTTACTAATAAACATGTATGAACATGTTTCAAACAAATTCTTAACCTAAGCTTACACCTCGTTCCTGATGCTATAATTATGTGAAGTTTTCGACACTGTGAGTAGAGAACTTCCCAGCTTACATTTTTACAACGCAAAATCCAATTCTACATCTTGTGTAGAACGTTCTGCCTAAAACATTTTACACCAACTCGAACAAAAGGGAAAATGGAAAAGAAATGCTGACGATTTCATTTCAAGTTTTCTCTTTTTCTTTCCAACGCTTCAACGGTTTTCAAATATATCAAATTACCAAAGTTCTCGAAAGATCTTTTCGTTGCCACGGCGAACTGCGGAAAAAACTATGAAAAAGCAAAACTTTTAAGATTGTCCGAGTGTGTAATATTAAACTTCTTAACTACTCAGAAAATTTCCGTGCGTTTCAAACTATTCATAGTTTTTCGAGTTGAGCAGCGAAGAAGAAAGTACAATAATCAACGTCACAGTAAATGCATGAGGCTTCTATTGAGATCCTCTACTGAGGACAGCGTTGAGACGACATTACTAATAGTGTGAAACTAAATAGAGCTTTATTTAAATCAACTTAAAGCTTTATCAACTCGCCGGTCAAATAAATGCGCTGTGTGGCACAGAAATGTGGCAGGAACAGCGCTATTTCTCTAGATACGTTGTACTTTTTAATATGGGGAAATGATGCATGCAAAGACTTTAAAAGTGTTCGACATAAAAAAAGCTCGAAAAGTGTGATAATTTAAACAAGTTGTGTTCTTATCTATAAAATGGCATATAGCTCCGCGACCGCATCATCCCAAAAGTTTGAATGTCATTTGCAACATTCGAACAAAAAACACTGCTGCATTTCCATGCTTTTCAAACTATTTTTGTCGACATATTCGGATGAATACCTGGGCCATTATTACTATAGTCAGCTGATACGCGATCCACAAATGAGAACTATAGCTTAGAATTGGCAGTTTAACTTTAAATACAGCGAAGAGAAATTATTTTTTGTGTGAGCATTTATGTTTACCAGCCCACAGGAAAAGAAAATTGAACCCCCAAGTTCTCTTTTATGAATAATTTGTACGACTTCTCAGTATGTTTCTCATACGTTGAGTTGATAAGTTTGGTTGACTGTATTCACGTGGAATTCTCAGAATCCAGCTTTGTAATTCCAACTTTTCCAAGACTGTGGGCGTACAGTGGACAGTCAATGAAAATACATGAAAGTTGTTTCAGCTTTATATAAGGAAAGCTACTCAATTGTGTGTTATTTTATACACGTGGGTTGTATGAATATGAACTGTTCCCTAGTTCCCAGAATTATTATTAGAATTCTGTATTTGCAACAGACGCGAAATCCCACAAGTGCGCGGCATTGTGCTGGAAAATAAAAAAATATGACAAACAAAATAAAAGCAAAAAATTGTAGGGATGCGAAATTAATAACGCGATGGTTATAAAGTGAGCGAAGTGAACGTAATAACACCGTGGGCAGATACCAGTAATCGAAAAGAGTCAGAAACTACAAACTCGGGAAGAAAATTTGAAATCACTTTTTGCTTTAATTATTTCTCGCCCAGTATTCGTCAGTTATTTATAATTCTATTATTTATTCAATGATATATTAATGAATCATTACAAATAGCAGTCATTAGAAATGGTGATAAACCCACCCAGATAACTGGAACAGACAGACTGACCGCTGGCGTCAAGTTATCGTTGTGCTGATTTGCTTCGCTTTTGAACGCGCACATCCGCAATTTGATTTGCAACGGTGACAACGGGAACAATGCACAAGGGATATAACAAAAGAGCTACGACATTAAAACTAATGCTTTGAAGTTTCAACCTTCCCCGTCTGTATTTTGTATGGGACACGAAATAAATAAGCATTATGACACGAAATAATAGGGATAACTGTACTTAATTTTCAATATTGACTCTACAATGCATGTAGTACATTCATGAACATTGGAACGAACTAGAAAGCGAACAGATAATGATGTATTTAATAAAGAAAAGACGCCTGTCACTGTGAACAGGAATGAGAACAAGAATAAAAAAAGTGTAAGACGAGCATGCGAGCCAACGAAACACGTTGTTAAAATGTCTATCTTGCCTCGGCTCTCAAAACGCATTTCCCGTACGAAACGTGCCAGAAAATTTTCACGTTTTGTAAAAGAAATTGTCAGAATGGAATTCAACTCGGTCACGGGGAAAAATAAAACACTTTGCGTGCATGTTATCGTCACCATTTCGTGTTTTAACTGACATTTCGAGGAATAAATGATGCCACGAGTAACATTTTTGACTATGTTATTTACGTCCCACACGTAAATAAAATACCATAGACCTCATATTCGCAGTTATTTCCCGTAATTGATTCACAAACGTTTGCAAGTGACATCATTTTAAATGGAAAACACAAACAAAATAATTTCGACGGTTTCAAAACCAACGAACTCTCTCTCGGAACACAAGGTAAACACTATTCGAAACACAAGATAAACACTCGTTTCATATAAACCCTTCCAACGCGACCCCTCGCGCTTGCCAGTATTTTATACAAAACACTGAATACAAAATTTTGGAATTATTACCAGCGTATATTTAATTTAGAAGGCGCAAAAATTTAAATCTTCCGTAACGGAATGTCTCGGCTGTGCTTTCTTCGCATAGAAACAACAACTGTCGTGTAGACAGGAGGGCAGACCGTGAAATCAGAAGACTCTTGGGTTTAAATATTCATAAAGTATCTTCTTCTGTAGAGCCGCCACGTGTTTTCATAAGCCTGCTGTATTAATGTCCCAAACATCCCGTCTTTCACCCCAGGCAGCCCCGTCGGGCAGGGGGATGTTTCCTCTCTACAGCTTGCGGCTCGGGGGGGGGGGGGGGGGGGGGGGCAGACGAGCCAGCCAACGGAATCCTTAATTATTTTTCTAAATCCTCAATCAATGTATAAAGTTTAGTCTAAAGGAGAGCACGCACTTTTTATTTCATTCGTTCTTCGTTCGTTTGACCTACTTATGAAAGTGATTTACAAAGCATGAAACTTCCTGCAGTGATCTGCGACCTATAGTAAACGCAAATGAAGGGACAACTTGGGGAAAGATCTCACAACCTTGTAGTTTTTCATCATCTTGTGTTGTTGCCAACAATATTGACATGATGGGTCCACGGGCTGTCAAATGATGTCTGTACGACAAAGCGTTAGCCCGTCGATATTGTCATCATGCTGACACTTTTCTGGCACAACCGTTGCGTAGATGTCACCATGTCTAGACGTGTTGTCAGTTCCTCGCGGACGCATTGACACTTAGGGTCAAATGCATAGTCGTTGTGCTCAAGTTACCCGAACGTCACTAGTCTCATTTCATGCTGCATTGGATACAAGAAGAAACTGTACAAGTCCAACGAGAAGTTTTATGAACTTAAAGATTTCTAACTAACAACTCGATACCATACATTTATATACATAGAGTCGATTACAAAAACAAATTTGGGACCTTTGTGAAATTTTTCATTTTATGAAAACATGTCCGTACCATGTGAATCTTCCTTGAGCCTGGGGCCTGTTTATGTCCCAATAACATGCGCAGGATACAGTAAACGCGTAGCAGAAAACGTATTGCCCAACCAATCCCATCCCTATACCCCGTCCGTATCATTTCTTCCACTTCGACAAGAAAAAAAAGAACAACAGCAATAACGTATAATCATTTTCTAAATCCCTCCCTGGCGTAGTTTTTCTCAATCTGTGCCCCAGCTGTATATACACCCGTGAATCCATCTTCTTTACGTCAATGAATGGTTGTCCGACCATCTTCTTTACAGAATGCTCGAGCTCATAGATTTGTGGGCGGCATTCAGGTCACGCCAGCTACCCCCAATATGTTTATATTTATGAGCGGCGCGAGTATATGATGGATGGGCTGGTCCAACCGACCAGTCAGTATAGGTATTACAGGTACACGTTATACAGCGGCTCCTGCGCAAACCAATCAACCAAGGACATGGCTGCACTTCAATTTATCCGTGAGTCTTTTGGCCGATCGTAAAAAGTGGTAAATTGCAACATGAAATCTATAAAGTTTTATTGTTTATGTTTTGGTGAACTTTAAAAGGTGGGCTTATAAGTTTTTTTTATACATTTTACACGTTTTATGATTGCTTTACGGTAGATGAAAGTATGAGATAAAAGAATTATTTTAAAATGGTTTGGACGTGTTTCCCTTAGCTTACATGACGTACTATAGCTACGTGTACTCTTGAATCGTACGTGGGGCAATGGGCCAAAAACCGTATAATCTAATCATCATTAATAATTTATTGAATGTGTGACACAATTTCGGTCAAAACCGGCGTCAGGCATTATCGATATAATGTCGGAATCTCATTATAATTCCAATATTTATATCATTGAACACTGAGTCATGTACCAATAACAAATTTTCGAAATTATCATGCAATGCAATGTATGTTTTTTGTGTGCTATACTTACGTTCCTAATTGAAACTATTTTTTTTTTTAAATTATCGTTCCTATTTGTAACTACAATTATAATGTTTCATTAGTATACGTTTTGTTTTGCTTTATTATGATTATTTTCTTTCCACTGACTGGCTGTTATATATACATATTTATTTTACATTGTCAGCTCGACCACAAGGATTCCGTTCCTTACGCGAGCTTCCCATAACAAGGTTTTCAGTTTTTGTATGCATATATTATAATTTGTTTTCTTATGTTTCATTAATGTTTATTTTTTGTATGGTGGAAGTATGTTTGATTTGGGAATAAAATGATCTAAAAAATGAATTGAATGTCGCTGAAACAGCAACGCATAATGCGATGAGCTTGTGCCGAAAGAAGCTCCTCCAGTGAGCTGATGCTTGTGATGCGAGCAATGTCGCTGGAACAGCAACGCATAATGCCGTAAGCTTGTGCCGAAAGAAGCTCCTCCAGTGAGCTGATGCCGAAAGAAGCTCCTCCAGTGAGCTGATGCCGAAAGCAGCTCCTGCAGTGAGCTGATGCCGAAAGAAGCTCCTCCAGTGAGCTTGTGCCGAAAGAATGCCGAAAGAAGCTCCTCCAGTGAGCTGATGCTTGTGATGCGTGCAATGTCGCTGGAACAGCAACGCATAATGCGGTGAGCTTGTGCCGAAAGAAGCTCCTCCAGTGAGCTGATGCTTGTGATGCGTGCAATGTCGCTGGAACAGCAACGCATAATGCGGTGAGCTTGTGCCGAAAGAAGCTCCTCCAGTGAGCTGTGCCGAAAGAAGCTCCTCCAGTGAGCTGATGCTTGCGATGCGTGAGATATGAGACAGGCCAAGCACAGCTACTCTGTCTCGTACGGACGTCAGGTCCGCTCAGTGGATATCTGTAATTGAATTAGCCTTCTCTAACTAAATAAAAGCCATTCCGAATTCTCGAAAACCGCAGCTATCCTCTGTTTGTCTTTACGAGTTAGCGAAGACTTCAGACATTGTTAACAAGTCGGAAAAACAGAATCGACCTATCGAAGTTTCGCGCGGTGAGTGGGGCCGAGCAAATAAGAGTTAAAGGCCACTTGCGTCCTTGTTTGTGCATCTACCTTGAGCCCTGAGACGCGACGGCGTTCCTAAGTATATGCGAATGTACGCGGCGCGATTTTCAACAATATGTGAGGGGGAACTTACACAAATAATATTACATTTATGTATGGACATGTTTCGTTCAGTTTTCTTCCTGCAAAGGTGCAAATAACCAAGATGTGGATGCGCCGTTAAACCCCTAACATTCAATCAGTCTTCCTGAATACATTTTAATTAAGCGTCATCAAAATAAAGTTCTGACAGTGATGATGAGAATCATGGAAGGTTTGTGCTTCGTATGGATGAAACTTTCATTCGGGTGTTCGTTATGTATCAACTACTAAAACGTTCTTGATATGCATAACGCGTCTAACAGGCTTCAACCTCGGATATGACGGATCCATTTGTCAATACGAGAATATTATTGGGCGTGACAGGAAAAAATATACAGATTTCGAAATCATTTTCGTTCTGTTCTGCCAAAAGGGTGACGTGTTGACGAAGACTAGAAACACACATTGTTCCATGAAGCCAGACCGGCAGCGCTCGACGAGTATTGTCGGAACTTGGTCGCGTGAAACGTGTCAAAACGTTTTACTGTGATGAGTGGATTACCAGCAATATTATATTACTGTTTTAACCGTTTAGAAAACTGATGAGTTGACTTATTTGTTCATTGCCAACCCTAACGGCAGAGGTTGACGTTAGTCCACTATTTCGTTGTTTCCTGCTGTTACTCGATGAGACGTTTGTTACGGCAAGACTATAAAAATACAAGATTTTGAAAAAGATTATTTTATCAACATACATAATAAACAACAAAGCAAGTACTAGAATGTACATCCGTAGAAAGCACAAGTGTGTTTGATTGTGCCCTTGCTTTCTACTGCAGCAACAGCAGTGAGGAGAACGGAATGTATCATAATATAGTAACGTGGTCTCCTGGGATATCAGACCTGTCGACGCCCTCCTACCTTGACGCTGAAGGACAGGTGAGAGAAAGAGAAGTGAAGTGAGGTAGACATAAACGTCGGGGAAACTCGATAAACTACTGCGTCGCTACATCAAGATAACCATGTGCAATGTACATACATACAGCTTGACGCTATAGCTCCTCGACATAAAAACAGTTCCTATTCAATGCATGGTTTTCAATAGAAATGTAGGTCATTCGACGACACCCTTATACACGTATTAAACTAATGCCATGCCACCATCTTTTGCATAAGATTGGAATGTCAAATGGCATTTTAAATATTAGTCTATTAACATTTATGCAAAGCTTTTTTTACTAGTATAACATAACTTAATCGATATTTTATTCATATCTCTCTACTTTTACAGTCAGTATGAAAATAACCATTCCTAAATCAGTGGCGTAACTTGCTTAGTGCGGGCCCCCCCGCGAATGTAATTCACTTGGGCCCCCCTATAATAAATAGACAATAATCAATGGTCGGTGTGGGAGGTGACGTCCAAGTTAGGCGGCCCGGTGTGGAGGGGGGGGGGGGGGGGGACATAGTAATATTCATTCATATGTTAACAATTTATTTACTCACCAAGCAGTCCTAGAAGATGGATGTAGATTGTAGTTGATCCGATTTCTACAAAATGTTGCGTTTTCTCGCCTTCGCCTCTGCAAATGTATCTATGAGATGATCTACATTCATATCGTTGGCCTTCGCGGCTTCTATTGACATAAGTCCCAACGCACTCAGTCTTGGCTCCCTCATAGATTTACGTAAATACGATTTAATAATTTTATGTTTTGAGAACGATCGCTCTGACGCTGCAACTGTCACAGGTATAGTTAAAAAAAGTAACAGTGCTTAAAAATGTTCTGAAAAACATCGCCTCTCACTATCTTTGTCGCGTGGAAAATATATATTTTTGGGTCTGCAAGATCCATGTTTAATAATCAAACGCGAGTCTAGAATATTAGTAGGAAAATAAGCCCTGTCTGTAGGATATTGAACTTTATTATCGGACGTAACCGGCTCAGAAGTCTGATTATGGCCACTTACTGAGATGGGGTGAGAACAACACGGGTCACTAACAGTTTCGTTTACTTCCGAAATGTCAATTTTATTTGTTTGTACGTTAGAAGATGTTGAAAAATAGGAATTGATCTTCGGCAGTTTTTTGATTTCCTTTTCTCTTTCCAACTTCTTTTTTCTTTTCGCACAACCACTTTCACTCCGATAACTCATCGCATCGTTATTCTTACACTGAACTGCTCCTTATAGTACACAAAACACAAGTTACACAGCACGGCACAAACACATATTTACAATTTTATACTAAAACCACATAGTTACTATAAACACAAATTGCAACGCAAAATATAAAAACAGTTTTACATGCGCGAAAGTGAAAAAAATTCCACGACCCTTCACCGAGAAAGTTAGCGCGATACTAAAGAAGGGTAGCGGCTGGCGAGCGACGGATTCTTCGTCACTCAAGGTGAAGGAAAAGACCATTCAAAGCAACCAAACAATTATCTTGTCTTTTCACTCGCTTGTCAATGTCATAACTAACTTGTGGTCAACATTTTGGTGGGCATCCCTATAATTGGGGTTTGCTTTGAAATTGCTAAATACGGAAAAACTTATTTTCTCCCCGAGTGGAGCTACACATCAGCTCCCCTTCACGAAAACCACACCCTGGGACGAGGTAGTTACCAAGAAATATGTTAATAACACTCGTTGTTCCGTTTTTTGTTTACAATTTTTTTTGTGACACGTGACACAGGGACGTATTCAAAACAGATTAGTTCATTGCATGGCAACAAAGTCTTACCAAAGACCACACACTATCGGGGCCCTTGCGGGCCCCTGAAACCCCCGGGCCCCCCCGCGACCGCGGGGGCTGCGGGGGCGGTAGTTACGCCACTGTCCTAAATCCATCATAGAGATGGCTCAGCGGTAAAACGCGAGAGTCCAATTGGACAGGTCTCGCCGGTTCGATACCGGCCAGCGGCCATTCTGACTGAAAGTTTTCCGAGGTTTTCCTCATCATAAGGCGAATGCTGGGACTGAGCCGTATTAGCAGCCCTTGGACATTCCTTCCCAACTATCCAAACTTGTATAGTTAGTCACCAGAAAAGAGGGGCACATCAGGTTAAGCTGCTGGTGTGCATCTTATGCTGCAGGTATTCGTACGAAACATTCACTTGGCTCCGTGTGTTGACTCACTTTGACTTCCGGCAGCTCAAAACACAAAGACCGCAACCCTTGTAGGTCCACAACCCCGGCGGTATGACGCAGTTGTCGGTGTTTGAATCACCTTGTTGCCCTCGTCCGCCAACCACAGCCGCTGCTTCTGACAGCTCAACTTATTGGAAACTCGTTTGCGGAAAAATTGCTGCTTTAAAAAGAAAATACGATAATTTGTCTGTGACATGCGAAAGCACTTTAAGGTTTGTTATGGTTAAGTTATGGTCAATATTTTGAGTAAGCGCTCCATTATATCTTTTGGCTTATCCTAAGGAGGAAAGTCCCGGGATAAAAACCGAGCGCAGTTATCGTTTTTTAGTAACATCTTGAGAACGCTACCCAATGTATAAGAAAAGTGATTGAAAAGTAACCTCGATTGGTTCAGCAAAAATTAAAAACTAGATGAAAGTTTGAAATATTTCAATAATTACGTTTGTTACTGGGGAATCTAAATAAAAGAATTTGTTTACTTTTTTCACTTTCCTTATAAACAACCGTATTGAATAAAATATAATACTTGAATTTATTTGGTCCAATTATTAGTTGTTATGAAACTATATCGTGGATATTAATCTACTTTTCAATATTAGCGCACTCAAGATTTGTCGTTATGGACAGACAGGGTGGACTGGGCTACTTCCAGGTTGAAAACTTCGAGAAATTACAATATTTAGCACATTTCAATACTAATTCAATAACTGAATTTGTATCTATAGTCTACCCACTCAGTTATACCTGAATTATGATGCCAGTCTCACGTCAAAACATTAATGTATAACAATACAAATACAAACATATACATCATATCCTTAAATTAGAACACGGCACTTTAAAACATTATAAACATGTTGTATTTAACTATCTAGATCGCACAAAACCAGAGCCCTGATTATTACTGTTTTGAAGTGATGTAGCAATCTTGTCATAGACCCTATGATTGATAAAACATATTTCCTTTTCCCCTTAACTTTCGCTAGGAATATTACATCGGATTGTAAAAAGTTATGGCCAATGTTTGATGTAAGCTGTCTATTACATTTCTAGTTATCTTCAGCCTCTTAAAAAGAAAAGGAAATTACACTTGTTTTCCAACCTGCAAATTAATAAACTTGCGTCCGTCTAGACTAGAGCCACAAGGAATCGTATAACCCTGCAGTAACAAGGTTCTAGTGTTGCCTTCATCGCCGCCAACCCTCGGCCCACTAAACTACTTTGCGCTAATTAAATTAGCCGTATTTCTGATTTTCCTCTGTCAATTAGCACCGTAGCCACATGCCAAGTATTAGCAGGGCCGAACAATCCTTAAACTTCCATGGAGAGATTAGTCAATTAAAGTTAATATGGCGACGCGGCTGTTCCCGAGGGGGGGGGGGGGGCTTGCTTGTCTAGCTACCTCACCCAACCAACGTCACGTTAATTCGACACTTTGTTAGTTGTAGTTGTAGTTGTAGTTGTTGTTGTTTGTTGGTTTGCGTCCATATTAATGTAATTAGCCTTTTGAGAGTTGCAGAGGATAATAGATGAGGATGAAGGGAAAGTTTCAAGTGATGTGCAGACGTTGTGGGTGTGGTCGATTACACTGGGTATAGAGAAGCGCGGTGCCTACGTTCCTGGTGCGATATTGCATGGCTTGGTCATGAGTATCGTCATCGTCATGTATCACCCACGCGTCGTCATGTATCACCCACGCATCGTCATGTATCACCCACGCGTCGTCATGTATCACCCACGCATCGTCATGTATCACTCACGCATCGTCATGTATCACCCACGCATCGTCATGTATCACCCACGCGTCGTCATGTGTCACCCACGCATCGTCATGTATCACCCACGCATCGTCATGTATCACCCACGCATCGCCATGTGTCACCCACGCATCGTCATGTATCACTCACGCATCGTCATGTATCAATCACCCACGCACGCATCGTCTCACTAAGCCAAATACCCTCATAGAAGTGCGTTGGTTGCAATGAATAAAGAGAAAATACTCTTTTCTGAAAGTTGTGATTTTTAGCGTTCAGTGTTTCAATTTGCGCTATCACTTGTATAATATCAAATACCTTACTAACTAGCTATCGTACAATAAGGATAAAACAATTCCATTTGTGTTTATTGTTCGCCCACTTTTAAACAAATGATTCTCATTACATTGACTGTTACAAGTACCGGTATGATGGCTCCAAATACACCGTTGAAATGTTTGCCTGACTCGTGGCGACTCGGCCGGGTATTCAGCCGTGTAAATACAAAATAATTAAATGTTTCAGTTATTTGTTTCATCAACTAATTGGTCATGAGAAAATGAATTATCATTGTGGAATTACTTCGCATGTGTAGCCAGCCAGACAGTATAAATAAATAAATAGACAAGTATGAGTAGGTAAATTACAACATGCACGCGGTAACTATATAATTGAATACTGCTAGGCCTGTGTACTGTGTACTGTGTACTGTGTAGTGTGTACGTTGCCCCGTACAGCTCTGCATGTTGGCATTCTATTCTGTATAAGTTAAGATGAATTCGGATCCCGTATAATCCAGATGAGATTAATATGAATGTGGTTCTTTAATTGTTAACTGACTGTAAACGAAAGTTGTATTTATTAATTATTAATTTCATACATTTTATCTTATAACGCTAACGGACATTAAGACTACGACAACACGACCTCATCACGCCTGACAACAGACGCACAATATTGTCACTACAATACAGAGGCATGAGAATGAGATGCAACTAGATTTAGGTTGGTAGTTGTCACAAGCATCACTTCACTGTTACATAATCTGTGACAACATCACCTTCTAAGTTAATTCGACGGGACTTTACTTGTGAGTGTATCTAACTCGATCAACCCAAGTCCGTGTGTAGTAGTTGTGAATGAGAACCACATCCAAAGCGTCTGAATCAAGTTGCTCCCTCTCAACATAGAGTCGCGGTAAAGGCTGTAAGATGGGTTGGGTTGCACAAGTTTCTAAGCTGTAACCAGATGATCTAATTAATGCTGTCTTCTAGTCTACTTACAGACTCCAGTGTTGGAGCCTTGCTCACACATTATCCACGTCATGGGGCTGGTTAGCTTATAGGCTGGGAGTGTTGACTGTTGTGTTGTTAGAATGCTGAGAAGAAATACAAATGAATGGGTATACGATGTTATGGTTTGCAGTGCAGTAACAATAAAGCAAACAAAATAGTAGAACACTTAATAATGTTGAACATATTTTGGATCGCACATAACTGTAATTGTAACGGATGCCCACAAAAACTACAAAAATCCATACACATCTTTCTCTAGTATCAAACTATAATGACCCCCCCCCCCCCCCCCCCCCCCCATTGTAAGAGTCAACTGAAAAGCTGACGGAAAAATATATCCAATGTCGAATCCAATTAGATTTTCTACATATTGAGTATTCACATTAAATAATAAAGTAATGGAACAAAATGGCGAACACTAGTAACCACCGATAGTGGAACGAAACGTACATCCACATGATACCTCGAAACATATGTAATATGACACTAGGTTAGTATACTAGCCACCGTGTACTGCTACGGTAATTGGAGATCAAGAGTGTAAACCACCAAGGGAGAAGTGATTTAATTAAAGCAGGATTACCTTGCATTAACCTTGCTTGCCGTGGTGATAAAATACCATAACAAAATTAACCCGTAAATTATGACAGTGATCGCAGATTAGAAGTTTCCATCCATTACGTATTGCATGGGGTAGGTAGGTTAGGTAGGTGGAGTGCAATATTTTACTAAGCCCGAAATCTTTTATATTTTGCAATTCATTATTTTTTTATTAAAGTTTGAAGCGTGTAATTTGGGTAGAATAATATCTTCATGAAGTGAATTTAAATAATAATACTGAATTCGGATTACTATAATGATAAACGATAGTAGCGAGTTTGTACTTTATTTTGGAAGCGAGCTAGAATTTCCCGTAGGGGATTTGCGGGACGTCCGTTTTATTCCCGGCAAACAAATTCCTTACATATTGAATAATTCATGGTTTCCAGAGAAACGAAAATCTAGCAATGGTAGTTTAGGAGGGGGGGGGGGGGTGCGACCTCTGTTGTTGATCTGTTTAGTATGGCACATTGCGAAGAATGGCCAAGGGACGGTTGGGCAGGGGGTCAAAAAACCTCCGTTACTATGCATGTCTGCTTAATTTAGTAAATAAAGTCATTTTTTATTTATTGTCCACCCACTCATTAACAAGAACTGATTTAGACCCTATGCTATCTCAAAGCATGAGTCACAATGTTCTCAAAGCATGAATGAATCCGAGCGTGTAAAGCATTTCAGCGTGCCCACTCAGTTCACAAGGACTGATTTAGACTATCTCAAAGCATGAGTCACAATGTTCTCAAAGCATGAATGAATCTCGGTGTAAAGCATTTCAGCGTGCTTTAGAAACAAAAGACTCTAGTTATTACTCGTTCGTATTTTAATTAATCTAACTTAGAAGCCCTGACGAGGGTTACATGTTATAATTACATTTCAAGGGTGTATGTGCACGTTTGCCGGAGCAGAACAGGTGAAGCTGAGAGCAGCAAAACTCTAATTTCACTGTAGAATTTGCTAATACGGTGTATAGAAGCCCTTTGAAGCTATTTCAATCAAATGTCGCGTGGTTCGTGAATACCTCTAATTAATTTCGTTTACAAATGTTTTTCTACATATCTGGAGGTTGGCAGCTTTGTTGCAGCAGATTCTCTTAGTGTCGGTAGTTTGCATTATAATATCGTGCGCGGTAGGCGCGCAGGTTCCACCGAACCAGGTGGAATATCCCATAATGGAGGACAAAGTGTTTGCTGACATTTGAGCTGTCAATAAAAGACGAATTCGCTTTCTACGAATGATGAATGTTGTAACAAGTATAGTTAATGAATAGTTCAATGTGGGCCATTGTGAACCACAAAAAGACTGGCCAAGACAACAGAGGTTTATATATATATATTGTAGCAAAATAATTTTGGACATCAGTTTAACTTAAACCTAACGCTAGTAACGCCAGCTAAAACATTTCTCAATGTATTGCCAGAAGAAACTAACAAATTGGCTATTTTGCACACAATATGTCCGGATTCCGGTTTATGTGAATACGAATACCCCCTATATTGAAGAATATATTTACAAAATTAAAACTGTTCCTTACTTATCAAAAGTGTTCCATCTAAAAAAAAAGTAGAGTTAGTTTTGTTACTTGTTAGTTTACACGTCCAAGATTAAAGGCTCGTGTACATCCACTTTGCGTACGTGTGAAAATTATAGAAAATTATAGAAATTACGTTAGCCGTTCCCATCGAATGTTGATAATTTTCTTAAGTAAACGTAAACCAATCAGACCTCACGAATTTCCCACCAATAGGGAACTTGCAACTAACTTCAGAGCCAACAAATGAATCAAACTGATAAACAAGCAAGGAGCTGTCAAAATAATAAAATTGTAACATTATGAAGAAAACGAGGTATGGTGATAGTTTAACTGCTCACCAGTTAAAACTTTTAATCATGGGCAACCAAGTTGTGAGAGTTTTGAATGTTTCTTGTTTGTTTTGAAGATTTATTTTCAAAATAGAAATGTATAGAAATGTTGTGATGTGGTTTGGTTTGACACTTCGATAAAGAAACAATGTAAACTGTTGGTATGTTTGCTCTCTATTGCGCATGCGCCAATTAACCAAATTCTAGAAATTGGAAAAAAGTTGGAGTTGAATCAACTTTTCGCGTCGTGAAAAGGACGTTAATTTTCGTAATTTCAATGTGCATGATTACATGTAAATTCAATATGGCCAACTCGCTAATTTCTGGAAGTTACGTACGCTAAGTGGATGTAGACGGGCCTTAAGAATTTCCCAACGATGAGACTATGATCAGCGATCATGGTAGGCGAATGTACTACGCTCATCTCGTGTGCGCATTGCTCACTTGTTTTCCACCTCGAGTACCGTCTCTTTACTCGCATTTGAACCAGTAATTGGGTACTTAATGATTCACGGTAGCAACTATAAAACATACAAAACCAATATTTCATAAATATAAACCTATTAAGTTCAGCAGACCCGAAGCAACGAAGCAGTTTAGAAACTAAATTACCGCGAATATTTACTGTGCTATGTCGTAAGTTATACATAAGTGGCTATTATATTGTTCTAACGCGGGGGGCTATTGTATTGTTCTAACGCGGAGAGACAGTCTCTATATCAAAACCGGGCGTAATTAAAGTTTTCTCAAATATCTTAATCAGAACCCGCCAACCCAATATTGAAAACGTGACTAATAAGCAAGATGTGGTTTCATTAGAAAGCATGTATAAAGTTTTATTAAACATTGATGTTACGAAGATTTTTATCTCAAAAGTATTTAATTTGTTATATAAATAACAACCGCGCTAATGATTAGAATATTTAATTAAATCGTTTTTCATGAAGTCTTTAGTTCTGTCAAAAGTACTTCAAGATTATATTTTTACATTTTTCAATTTTTCATTTTTGGGAAATTGTTATTCTGTGTCATAATGCAACCTTCTAATTTAAAGGCAGAACTTTGTTTATAATAAAGTAATATATATGGGGCAATAGCAAACATTGATGTATTATTAGGTTACAAACTACCCCGGTACCCACGAAGCCAGGATCTCTATCGGTAACCTAATCAAGGGATGTTCTTTCAACTCCGCTGGGAGGATTGATTGGGCGGTGTTCCTAACAAGTACTCCAACCGGGCTAATGGGAAGGGGAAATTGATGAACCAAGTCAAGGCTTCGCGCCTTCGCACTGTCGCGTCAAACTCGGCCCCTGATTGGCCGGCGCTCCTTTCTTCGCGAGCAACGCCTCGCGCCTTCGCACTGTCGCGTCAAACTCGGCCCCTGATTGGCCAGCGCTCCTTTCTTTGCCAGCAACGCCTCGCGCCTTGGCACTGTCGCGTCAAACTCGGCCCCTGATTGGCCAGCGCTCCTTGCTTCGTGAGCAACGCCTCGCGCCTTCGCACTGTCGCGTCAAACTCGGCCCCTGATTGGCCAGCGCTCCTTGCTTCACGAGCAACGCCTTCGCACTGTCGCGTCAAACTCGGCCCCTGATTGGCCAGCGCTCCGCCGATGGTGTCGCCATCAACACTTGTCACAGGGGACGGCGCCCATGTACATAACCGTAAGACACCCCACGTGAAACTTAAGCCGTGGTTGAATAATGCATGACCCGCGGGTGCGGAAAGTGTAGCCCGGGTAGGGAAAGTGTAGCCCGGGTGGCCGACTCGTTTTACTCTGGGCTGCAGCCTTTAATTGAATTTCATTAATCATATCTGCGCATGCGTCGTGTATTGGTCGCGGACCCGCATCGACATCTATGACGTCACTGCTACCTTTGCTCTTCCCCTCGTCTGATGGACAAGTCCCACGTTCAACACTTTGACACTAAGATAACACGAGCTAACGATCTCATTTCTAAGGTAACTTATGTGATTATGAAATGATATTTATTAAAAACATCAATGGTTGTTTGAGAATAGACGCAGCAGATCCACTTGTTATAACAATCACACGTCATCAAACATGGAAAATCAACAATGCGAGTTTGTTTCTCAGCTTCAATTGGCGAAAAAATAATGATCGGATTTTTACGAGAGTTCTTTAAAAATATAGCTGACATTTTACAAATACCATTTCTAGGTAGAAAGTGTCCTGGTTTAATACGTATGGCTATCACTAAACCAAAGAAATTTGAATCAAAGAAGTGTGGTTATCGTGAAGACAGCAAGCTGTGCAGCAAGTATTTGCAGCCTATTTCCACGCCGGTGTGACGCTACTCGACTACTCCCCTGCGCGATTACTCTAGAGTAATAGTATTGCGATACAAGTGGACTGGGAGTAGACATGTATCGCCATAACAGTACTCACAGAGTAAAGATATATTAAAATGATATTACTCTACGTGAAATATCAATACTCAACTAAAATACAAGCGAATGCATAAGGGAGTAATAATATTGACTGCAAAATGTAAAATACTATTACTCAATGCTTAAGGGAGTAATAGGATGTAACACGTGAAATAATATTACTCTACCTATATGCTTTCTAAAAAAAACTCCGAAGCTGAAGGGAGTAATAATATTGAATAATGGACACAACATACTATTACTCTACCTGCTAACAAGATAAATGACATACCGTGTCATTGCAACAAGGTTTATCGCGATAATGTAGGAATAAACACCTACTACATGAGACCCTCGATGCTGAAGGGAGTAATAGCAATGAATTGTATACGTGAAATACTATTACTCTACTTGCTAACAAGGAGAATGACATACCGTGTCATTGCAACAAGGTTTATCCCGATGATGTGGGAATAGATACTTTCTACATGAGACACTCCATGCTGAAGGGAGTAATAATATTGGATGAGGGACACGAAATACTATTACTCTACCTGCTAACAAGGTTAATTACATACCGTGAATTGCAACAAGGTTCATCGCGAAAATGTAGGAATAGATATTTCTACATGAAACCCTCCATGCTGAAGGGAGTAATGATATGAATGAGGGACACGAAATAATATTACTCTACCTGCTAGCAAGGTTAATTACATACCGTGAATTGCAACAAGGTTCATCGCGAAAATGTAGGAATAGATATTTCTACATGAAACCCTCCATGCTGAAGGGAGTAATGATATTGAATGAGGGACACGAAATACTATTACCAAAGAGACCCTCCATGCTGAAGGGAGTAATAATATTGAATGAGGGACACGAAATACTATTACTCTACCTATACTAACAAGGTTAATTACATACCGTGAATTGCAACAAGGTTTATCGCGAAAACGTAGTCATAGATATTTCTACATGAAACCCTCCATGCTGAAGGAAGTGTAATATTAAATGATGGACACAAAATACTATTTCGCTAACTGCTGTCAAGGTAAATTACATACCGTGAATTGCAACAAGGTTCATCGCTAAAATGTAGGAATAGATATTTCTACATGAAACCCTCCATGCTGAAGGGAGTAATGATATTGAATGAGGGACACGAAATACTATTACTCTACCTGCTATCAAAGTAAATCACAAACAGTGCCATTGCAACAAGGATTATCGCGATAATGTAGGTATAAATACTTTCTACATGAGACCCTCCATGCTCAAGGGAGTAACGATATTGAATGAGGGACCGAAAAATACTATTACTCTACCTGCTAGCAAGGTAAATCACATACAGTGCCATTGCAACAAGGATTATCGCGATAATGTAGGTATAGATACTTTCTACATGAAACCCTCCATGCTGAAGGGAGTAATGATATTGAATGAGGGACACGAAATACTATTACTCTACCTGCTAACAAGGTTAATTACATACCGTGAATTGCAACAAGGTTCATCGCGAAAATGTAGGAATAGATATTTCTACATGAAACCCGCCATGCTGAAGGGAGTAATGATATGAATGAGGGACACGAAATACTATTACTCTACCTGCTAGCAAGGTTAATTACATACCGTGAATTGCAACAAGGTTCATCGCGAAAATGTAGGAATAGATATTTCTACATGAAACCCTCCATGCTGAAGGGAGTAATGATATTGAATGATGGACACGAAATACTATTACTCTACCTGCTATCAAAGAAAATCACAAACAGTGCCATTGCAACAAGGATTATCGCGATAATGTTGGTATAGATACTTTCTACATGAAACCCTCCATGCTGAAGGGAGTAATGATATTGAATGAGGGACACGAAATACTATTACTCTACCTGCTAGCAAGGTTAAATAACATACAGTGTCATTGCAACAAGGATTATCGCGATAATGTAGGTATAGATACTTTCTACATGAAACCCTCCATGCTGAAGGGAGTAATGATATTGAATGAGGGACACGAAATACTATTACTCTACCTGCTAGCAAGGTTAAATAACATACAGTGTCATTGCAACAAGGATTATTGCGATAATGTAGGTAAAGATACTTTCTACATGAGACCCTCCATGCTGGGGAGTAATGATGATGAATGAGGGACACGAAATACTATTACTCTACCTGCTAACAAGGTAAATGACAAACAGTGTCATTGCAACAACGATTATCGCTGAAATGTAGGAATACATACTTTTTACATGAGACCCTCCATGCTGAAGGGAGTTATAATATTGAATGAGGGACACGAAATACTATTACCAACGAGACCCTCCATGCTGAAGGGAGTAATAATATTGAATGAGGGACACAAAATACTATTACTCTACCTATACTAACAAGGTAAATTACATACCGCGAATTGCAACAAGGTTTATCGCGAAAACGTTGTCATAGATATTTCTACATGAAACCCTCCATGCTGAAGGAAGTAATAATATTAAATGATGGACACAAAATACTATTTCGCTACCTGCTGTCAAGGTAAATTACATACCGTGAATTGCAACAAGGTTCATCGCTAAAATGTAGGAATAGATATTTTACATGAAACCCTCCATGCTGAAGGGAGTAGTAATATTGAAAGAGGGACACGAAATACTATTACTCTACCTGCTGTCAAAAGTATCTTTTTCTACATTATAGCGATTAACCTTGTTGCAATTACAGAGTATGTCATTTACCTTATTACCAGCTAGAGTAATAGTATTTCGTGTCCCTCATTCAATATTATTACTCCCTTCATCATGGAGGGTCTCATGTAGAAAAAATTCCAACATTATCGCGATGAACCTTGTTGCAATGACACTGTATGTCATTTACCTTGCTAGCAGGTAGAGTAATAGTATTTCGTGTCCCTCATACAATATCATTACTCCCTTCAGCATGGACGAGGGTCTCATGTAGAAAGTATGTTTTCCTACATTTGAGCAATAATCCTTGTTGCAATGACACTGTATGTCATTTATCTTGCTAGCAGGTAGAGTAATAATATTTCGTGTCCCTCATTCAATATTATTACTCCCTTCAGCATGGAGGGTCTCATGTAGAAAGTATAAATTCCAACATTTTAGCGATAGTCCTTGTTGCAATGACAGGTTATCTCTTTTACCTTGCTAGCAGGTAGAGTAATAGTATTTCGTGTCCGTCATTCAATATCATTACTCCCTTCAGCATGGAGGGTCTCATGTAGCAAAGTGTTTATTCCTATATTCTAGCGATAATCCTTGTTGCAATGACACTGTATATCATGTACCTTAATAGCAGGTAGAGTTATAGTATTTCGCGGCCCTCATCCAATATCATTACTCCCTTCAGCATGGAGGGTCTCACGTAGAAAGTATTTATTCCTACATTTTAGCAATAATCCTTGTTGCAATGACACGGTATGTCATTTACCTTGCTAGCAGGTTGAGTAATAGTATTTCGTGTCCCTCATTCAATATCATTACTCCCTTCATCATGGAGGGTCTCATGTAGAAAGTATGGTTTCCTTCATTTTAGAAATAATCCTTGTTGCAATGACACTGTTTGTCATTTGTTTGCTAGCAGGTAGAGTAATAGAATTTCGTGTCCCTCATTCAATATTATTACTCCCTTCAGCATGGAGGGTCTCATGTAGAAAGTATAAATTCCAACATTTTAGCGATAATCCTTGTTGCAATGACAGGTTATCTCATTTACCTTGCAAGCAGGTAGAGTAATAGTATTTCGTGTCCGCCATTCAATATTATTACTCCCTTCGGCCTTCAGCATGGAGGGTCTCATGTAGAAAGTATAACTTTCAACATTTTAGAAATAATCCTTGTTGCAATGACACTGTTTGTCATTTGTTTGCTAGCAGGTTGAGTAATAGTATTTCGTGTCCCTCATTCAATATCATTACTCCCTTCAGCACGGAGGGTCTCATGTAGAAAGTGTTTATTCCTATATTCTAGCGATAATCCTTGTTGCAATGATACTGTATGTCATTTACCTTGCTAGCAGGTAGAGTAATAGTATTTCGTGTTCCTCATTCAATATCATTACTCCCTTCAGGATGGAGGGTCTCGTGTAGAAAGTATTTATTCCTACATTTTAGCAATAATCCTTGTTGCAATGACACTGTATGTCATTTTCCTTGTTAGCAGGTAGAGTAATAGTATTTCGTGTCCCTCATTCAATATTATTACTCCCTTCATAATGGAGGGTCTCATGCTGAAAGTATCTTTTCCTACATTTTCGCGATAAACCTTGTTGTAATGACACGCTATGTTATTTACCTTGTTAGCAGGTAGAGTAATAGTATTTTGTGTCCCTCATTCAATATTATTAGTCCCTTCATAATGGAGGGTCTCATGTAGAAAGTATCTATTCCTACATTATCGCGATGAACCTTGTTGCAATTCGCGGTATGTAATTTACCTTGTTAGCAGGTAGAGTAATAGTATTTTACGTTGAGAATTCAATATCATTACTCCCTTTAGCATCTTGTATATTTTGTAGAATGTGTCTATTTCTACATTTTCGCGATGAACCTCGGTTCAATTACACGATATTTCATTTACCTTGCTAGCAGGTACAGTAATAGTATTGCACTTGTTTAATTCATTATTTTTACTCCCCTTTAGTTGAGTAAGAATATTTTAATCATGTGCATGTAATACTTATACTCCCTCACGTCTCTGTTGGTATTTTCTTGTGTTAATAGGGTGAGTTTTAATATTTCAGATAGAGTACTCTTATTTCGATATACTTTTACTGGGTGAGTAATTATGTTTTAATATATTACTACTGCGAGTACTCTTGTATCGGAGTAATAGTGTATCGTTACACCGGCTGTGCGCATAACATCACAATCAAAGAAGCGTGGTTATCGTGAAGACAGCAAGCTGTGCAGCAAGTATTTGCACTATTTCCTCGCCGGCTGTGCGCATAACATCACAATCAAAGAAGCGTGGTTATCGTGAAGACAGCAAGCTGTGCCTATTTCCACGCCGGCTGTGCGCATAACATCACAATCAAAGAAGCGTGGTTATCGTGAAGACAGCAAGCTGTGCAGCAAGTATTTGCAGCCTATTTCCACGCCGGCTGTGAGCATAACATCACAATCAAAGAAGCGTGGTTATCGTGAAGACAGCAAGCTGTGCAGCAAGTATTTGCACTATTTCCACGCCGGCTGTGCGCATAACGACCCTCAACGCGCTCATTAGCAGCAGGCGCGACCCTACATGTTGAGATATACAGCTCATGTTGCGCAAGACACTTCCAGACGCGGACATTCACTTGATACACTAAATACAAGTTAGTTTTTGAAACGTAGGCCTACGTGTAATCTGTTTCAATATGCAAATCCCTCAACATCGTTCAGTTTCAGCTTTTAGAGGAATTACTTAGACTCTTTCCTGTTATGAATTATTTACGCATAACTGAAGGGTGTACATTGAATAATGTATTCATTGCTTACAAATTTTCACACCTTTATCACATTAAAAGGAGTACAGCACAAAACTGAAAACAGGCATCAAAACACATGGAACTGAACGAGCAGACGAGGCTAATGGTTGTCTTTGTGGTTTATCTCGTTGAATGGTTGATCGTATATGCAACCAGTGTGTATATATATATATATATATATATATATATATATATATATATATATATATATGTTATTCTGTAGGTTTTCGCGGACTGAAGAAGATGTAGTAGTAGGTTTTCGGGTTGCTGTCCACGTTACTTGCTCTTTAGAGACTGGTTGCTGGCCCAGAAATGGGCCATTGTCAATGTCTCGACGTTTCGACAAAATCGCATTTGCCATCTTCAGGAAGATTCGCGATTGAAATGCGATTTTGTCGAAACGTCGAGACATTGACAATGGCCCATTTCTGGGCCAGCAACCAGTCTCTAAAGAGCAAGTAACGTGGACAGCAACCCGAAAACCTACTACTACATATATATATATATATATATATATATATATGTTATTCTGTAGGTTTTCGCGGACTGAAGAAGATGTAGTAGTAGGTTTTCGGGTTGCTGTCCACGTTACTTGCTCTTTAGAGACTGATTGCTGGCCCAGAAATGGGCCATTGTCAATGTCTCGACGTTTCGACAAAATCGCATTTGCCATCTTCAGGAAGATTCGTTGGTTTCCGAAGCTGAGAACCGAATGGTTTCCTCTCCGGCGTGTCCATTGTTTTATACCTAGCCTGGTGCGCTGTTATTGGTTCGCTAGGAGACCGATTCGCAGCTAGCCAATGGCGTGACGGCGTGTGTGTTGAGCGGTGGCGACGACAGCGCTTAGAGTGCGGCCTCGTCGAACTACAGCGCACCGGCGAGCGCACCGGCGTTCGTTCCCACCCGGCCGCGCGGGCCGATGTGCCCCTCTCTCGCAGTCCCGTCGCTCGGCCCGTCGGTCTTTAGATCTTGTTGGGACGCGCTCGGCTTCTCGTGGTCGGACCCGTGTATGCCGCTACGTCGGGCGCGATCCTGTCGGTGTATTTCTTTCTTCGTTTGTCACCTGGTTTCGGCGGTGGTACTGCATCTGGGGGTGGGTTTATAGGTGTTACTTGTCGCGCCGCCAAGATGCTCTTCCATACTGCGGGGAGCGTGAGTGAGTCGTCTCGTTTGTTCATAGAGTGTTCTCGTTTGACAATCTCAATGGCTTCTCGGATGGTCCTTGTGCGATAGTGTTCCACTTTGGCCAGTGTCTTTGTATTTTCAAAGTCAATCCAATGGGCTGTAGCGTCCACGTGTTGAGCCAGAGACGACGACCTCTCCCTGCGCTCTACCGCCAGTCTATGTTCTCTGAGGCGGGCGGAGACGCGCCGATTGGTTTGGCCTACGTAGGTTTTCCCGCAGCAGCCGCATGGTACCTCGTAGACGCCCTGGGCTTCTAAAGGGATAGAAACTTTGACGTTCCTCAGTAGGGATGAGATCTGCCTATCTGTGTTAAAGATAGTGGCGATGTTTTCTTTCTTAAGAATCTTCTTTATTCTGTCCGTGATTCCTTTTATGTATGGCATGTGGGCAGTACCTAAAGGCTTTTTCTCTTGCTCTTCGGCGACTTTAAACTCTCGGTTGGCTTGTTTATAGGCCTTTGAGATTACGTAATTATCGTAACCATTGGCGAGAAGAGCTCTCCTCAGTCCCATCATCTCGTCTTTCACGTGCTCCTTGTCTGCCAGTTTCTTAGACCTCGTGGCGAGTGTTTGAACCACTGACTTGAGCTGGGCCGGGTGATGGTGAGAGGCTGCGTTGAGATACCGATTAGTGTGGGTAGGCTTGCGGTAGACGTTGACGTGGTGTCTCTCTTCACGCAAGTGCCAGTCCAAGAAGCTCTGGATATAATTCGTGAGAAGAAGAAGCCTCCTGCTTACATCACAGATCTTGCTGAGCACTGCTTATCCAACACTTATTTTAAATTCGAGGAGCAGATGTACAAACAGGTCCAAGGAGCACCTATGGGATCGCCTCTCTCACCGATCATCGCCAATCTGTTTATGGAAGAACTAGAAGTACGAGCTCTCGAATCAGCGCTACTAAAACCCACGTTTTTCAAACGATATATTGACGACATCTTTGCGATTTGGCCTCATGGGAGAGAGACTCTCGATAATTTCTTGTGCCACCTCAACAAACAACACGACCAGATCAAGTTCACGATGGAAGTGGAACATCAGAACCAGCTACCATTCTTGGACGTATTAGTGATGAAACGGAGCGACGGGAGCCTCGGTCACACGGTCTACCGCAAGCCTACCCACACTAATCGGTATCTCAACGCAGCCTCTCACCATCACCCGGCCCAGCTCAAGTCAGTGGTTCAAACACTCGCCACGAGGTCTAAGAAACTGGCAGACAAGGAGCACGTGAAAGACGAGATGATGGGACTGAGGAGAGCTCTTCTCGCCAATGGTTACGATAATTACGTAATCTCAAAGGCCTATAAACAAGCCAACCGAGAGTTTAAAGTCGCCGAAGAGCAAGAGAAAAAGCCTTTAGGTACTGCCCACATGCCATACATAAAAGGAATCACGGACAGAATAAAGAAGATTCTTAAGAAAGAAAACATCGCCACTATCTTTAACACAGATAGGCAGATCTCATCCCTACTGAGGAACGTCAAAGTTTCTATCCCTTTAGAAGCCCAGGGCGTCTACGAGGTACCATGCGGCTGCTGCGGGAAAACCTACGTAGGCCAAACCAATCGGCGCGTCTCCGCCCGCCTCAGAGAACATAGACTGGCGGTAGAGCGCAGGGAGAGGTCGTCGTCTCTGGCTCAACACGTGGACGCTACAGCCCATTGGATTGACTTTGAAAATACAAAGACACTGGCCAAAGTGGAACACTATCGCACAAGGACCATCCGAGAAGCCATTGAGATTGTCAAACGAGAACACTCTATGAACAAACGAGACGACTCACTCACGCTCCCCGCAGTATGGAAGAGCATCTTGGCGGCGCGACAAGTAACACCTATAAACCCACCCCCAGATGCAGTACCACCGCCGAAACCAGGTGACAAACGAAGAAAGAAATACACCGACAGGATCGCGCCCGACGTAGCGGCATACACGGGTCCGACCACGAGAAGCCGAGCGCGTCCCAACAAGATCTAAAGACCGACGGGCCGAGCGACGGGACTGCGAGAGAGGGGCACATCGGCCCGCGCGGCCGGGTGGGAACGAACGCCGGTGCGCTCGCCGGTGCGCTGTAGTTCGACGAGGCCGCACTCTAAGCGCTGTCGTCGCCACCGCTCAACACACACGCCGTCACGCCATTGGCTAGCTGCGAATCGGTCTCCTAGCGAACCAATAACAGCGCACCAGGCTAGGTATAAAACAATGGACACGCCGGAGAGGAAACCATTCGGTTCTCAGCTTCGGAAACCAACGAATCTTCCTGAAGATGGCAAATGCGATTTTGTCGAAACGTCGAGACATTGACAATGGCCCATTTCTGGGCCAGCAATCAGTCTCTAAAGAGCAAGTAACGTGGACAGCAACCCGAAAACCTACTACTACATATATATATATATATATATATATAAAAAAATACCAATTCACAATTGAAATTTTTTTTGAGTTAAACAAGAAATAGTTTAACATTGATATATCAACGACAGGTTCCCACAGTCGTCTATAGTCAATTATTTCAGTAGTCAAATAAAAAGAATCGTTCCACAGCAACCTTGTGGATGCTGACGTCATAGATGAGACAGGGTTGGTCAACCAAGTGTCAGTATTCGGAAAGCCAGCCGCTGATTGGCTCCAACTAACTCATCGTCGGCGTCAACAAGGTATACATAATATATGACACCACATTGTCAGAGGTTCTCTACTAACTTGTAACCGCCACTGTTTGTTTGTCGGTTTGAGAGTGTGTACGGTGTACCCCATGCACGCGGGAGGCTGTGATCGATAGAAGCCCCTCCGACGTCAAGTGTGTAAATAAATGACAATGAAGGGACGCCGGGCGACAATTCCTCCTTATCGACATAACGACGCCGTATCCGAGTAGGTTGCCGCCATTACAGCCCATATTACAAACATTTTATCAACCGTCCGCAATTTGACCTTTTCGACGTGTCTAACTTTTAAAGTAATCAAACGTTTTTGTGCTACATCAAACATTGTTCTTTGAACGAATAACGTTTGAAACTATTTGAAAATGAAAAATCAGTTTGCATATTTACTCACTCCCGACTTTTGTTGTGATTTAATTAATACTTTTGACGTTTCCATTCTGCTCTTAGCTATTCTGTGTTTTATGGCGTCCCTGTTGGTCGAGCATGAATGTTTTCAATTACTACTCGGGTTGAAATATCGAGTTTTACAGAGTATAAAAATGTGTTTGCATAAAATTAGACTGACAGATTTCGTTAACATAAAACTATATTTATTGTCAGATTTGAGTGTAAAAATAGATATATGCGAGGAGCAAAAATAAGTTACACTGTTAACTTTCTCCCAGCAACAAATAAACACAAACGACAAAGAACTGAGCGATGTAATGCAACGCTCTATCCACTGATCGGATTCAGGTCTCAATATTGCATGATAATATCCCAACAGTACAGTCTTCGCGTATGATAATATCCCAACAGTACAGTCTTCGCGTCGGATTCAGGTCTCAATGCTGCATGATAATATCCCAACAGTACAGTCTTCGCGTCGGATTCAGGTCTCAATATTGCATGATAATATCCCAACAGTACAGTCTTCGCGTATGATAATATCCCAACAGTACAGTCTTCGCGTCGGATTCAGGTCTCAATGCTGCATGATAATATCTCAACAGTACAGTCTTCGCGTCGGATTCAGGTCTCAATGTTGCATGATAATATCCCAACAGTACAGTCTTCGCGTCGGATTCAGGTCTCAATGTTGCATGATAATATCCGAACAGTCGTCTCGTAACATTGAGTTTAAGCCAACTAACAATTAACCTCTTTGTTCCATCGAAACATTGATTTTGAAAATATTCATTAAAGGTTCGTTGTCATCTAATCCTAGTTTACAATTTAAATTTCAGAGCCTTAAAAACTTTCCAATGAATTATTTTAATTTGAAATTTCACCTGATAAATTTAATTCCACTTTACTTTCTTTGATATCATTTAACTAAAGCTATTGTACTGTTTTCTTTAAGTCAACAGTCATTTATACATCAACCTTCATCATTTCTCTCCTAGAGAGATGTATCGTGTTGGTGTGTTTATTACGAGGGAAGTTACGGCTAGTTTATTCCACGTTATGTTTCTGTCACCGCCTTGCGGTCACCCATAGCGTTCGGTATATCCTCAGTGTAGTGAGCCCAGCGTTCTATTCAGATCAGGCACATCAGGCACACAACAACTGTAACGCTATGAAGCTCTGACGTTCTCTATAATTATGACCTCGTTGTTTTGACATCAATGGTGGTTTGATAATCGTGCACCCTTTGAGTTGCTGAAACTTATCAACGTGCCTGCCTGTTATAAACTGTTGAACGTTCGCTATTATACAACAACGGCAAATTTACTTTACAATGTGCTTGCGACAGGCATTAAAGGACCTCCCCCCCCCCCCCCCCCAAGTTCACTTTCGATAGAAAACACTGAAAGTACGTTCGTGTTTAATGAATTTCGTTAGTTAAATTTGTAGGTATTGTATTAAAGTGTACAGACTTTCATCATATTATCACAATCGATAATTTACTTTTAGTTTCACCCCTAAAAGTACATTTTTAATACTCTTAGACTAGGTTTTCGACCGATGGTCAATAATTCAAAATAAAGTTGTGTACAGTAGTTATAACCTACCACAAAAATGTATGTTTTAATTCGGAAAGTTAGTCAAATAAGCAGCACTTGTTAACTTTTAAGTTACTGGATGAAAAAAATTATTTTAGTATCATCACCAACTTTCAGGGTGAGTCAATATATACGTTGCAAATTTTGATGTTAGTTATTACATTTATTGTATTGCGTCTCGACATCGATGCGTGGAAGTCCATCATGCTACAACACACATACTTACAATACATACATTACATACGCATAGTCTTTGCTGGATCCGTTTGTCCTACGGTAGGTTGCCCTGTGTTTGTAGGGAGCGTTGAGTAGCAATATTTATAGCTCGTACTACGTTTACCCACTGTGAAATATTTGCAAGTACACGAGGGATGCAGATGTTTGTAAATCATAACTTGTAGAAAACAGCGTCGCTCAGCAGAACAGGGGACCGAAACATCGCTATCGATTCTATAAACAACCCCCTAGTAGTGTGTGTTGACTCACGGCAAGCGCAGATGTACTCTACTAAGAGATACGTTCTAACGCCACGTTGAGCTCACGTTGAAGACGAACCAGCCAATTATCTTATTACCACCTATAAGTCTACGTCACGTCACAACGCCCACAACAAACTGCGCCTGCAGTGTTTGCTAGGCTAGCCCGCCGCACACCGCGGTCAGGCAAGTTGCCTATCTACAACAAACTGCGCCTGCAGTGTTTGCTAGGCCAGCCCGCCGCACACCGCGGTCAGGCAAGTTGCCTATCTACAACAAACTGCGCCTGCAGTGTTTGCTAGGCTGGCCCGCCGCACACCGCGGTCAGGCAAGTTGCCTATCTACAACAAACTGCGCCTGCAGTGTTTGCTAGGCTAGCCCGCCGCACACCGCGGTCAGGCAAGTTGCCTATCTACGCGCATGCGCCGCGGGGGCAACAACAAACTGCGCCTGCAGTGTTTGCTAGGCTAGCCCGCCGCACACCGCGGTCAGGCAAGTTGCCTATCTACAACAAACTGCGCCTGCAGTGTTTGCTAGGCTAGCCCGCCGCACACCGCGGTCAGGCAAGTTGCCTATCTACGCGCATGCGCCGCGGGGACAACAACAAACTGCGCCTGCAGTGTTTGCTAGGCTAGCCCGCCGCACACCGCGGTCAGGCAAGTTGCCTATCTACGCGCATGCGCCGCGGGGACAACAACAAACTGCGCATGCAGTGTTTGCTAGGCTAGCCCGCCGCACACCGCGGTCAGGCAAGTTGCCTATCTACGCGCATGCGCCGCGGGGGCAACAACAAACTGCGCCTGCAGTGTTTGCTAGGCTAGCCCGCCGCACACCGCGGTCAGGCAAGTTGCCTATCTACAACAAACTGCGCCTGCAGTGTTTGCTAGGCTTGCCCGCCGCACACCGCGGTCAGGCAAGTTGCCTATCTACAACAAACTGCGCCTGCAGTGTTTGCTAGGCTTGCCCGCCGCACACCGCGGTCAGGCAAGTTGCCTACGCATCTACGCGCATGCGTGATTACTGATTATGTCTTAAACGTATTGTGTATATGTTTTTGTGCTCTCGTTTGTCCAATTTGTCACTTACTTTGTTCCGTACATATTATTACGGCAAATTAAAATGTCCATTTGTCTAATTCAGTATATTTTCTGTGTTTTCAGGTAAGCAGGCGAATTTTATTATGCTCATTGGAGGATCGAATAAATGGATTGATCTTCAGATATTCGTAAGTCATACATTCAATTATTCAATTTGTTTCTTGCATAATGTAAGTGGTGGGGCGAGGAGAGCGGGCTGGAGTTATGTTCGCTTATTTGAAAGTCAACGCTGATTTTTGTAAATATTTACTCCAGCTCGTTTCCGCAAGTATAAACGAACTGAACACCGATTACGTGAACCGAAATGGCAGCCTGAAGTGAAGCAAAGCTAAGCACATAACTTCTTATCGCGGGCGAGGCTATGACAGATGCGCTCGTAGAAAGTAAGAATATCCCGGGGCGGTCGCATAAAACCGCTACCTAATTAACTACCTGAATAATTAAACATTTTAATTAAGAACGTTGCTAATAATGGTTATGCAGATCTTGATATGGTAACGACGTTGAAAAGCGCTTCGCACTGAAGGAAAGGTGAGCTGTGGGTGGTGATATTAACTTTTACTCAATGGATAAAGGGACGGTTTAGAAAAGAGGTTTTCGTTAAATGATATATTCTCATTGAGTCTCTCGGCCAACCCGCGCAAAGACTAATTATTTCTAACGACTAATTGCTTCAAAATGGTTTGAAAGAAAATTTTGTGAAAACTGTTTAGTGTTACAACAAAATACAAATTTGTTTAAAAATTGAGTAATTCTTTTGAAGTACTTGTTCTCAAATGTATTAAAAAGTTAAATTTACTATTTAAAAAAGAAATGTTTAAGATTCATGATTTTATTCCGTTTTACAATGCACTAAAAATCAGAAAATAATTTTTTTTGCAGTTTCCACGAATGCTTGGTTAATCGCTGGGGTGCCCATTATAGAGAATTAAATGCAACCTAAAGACATAATTTTATTTTGAGGTATTTTGTTCGTTCAAGAAATCCACAAGTGTGTCTCCCGTAAATTAGGCATACGGTGTCGTGTCGCAATAGTGGTCTAAATTGGTGTACTCTGCATAACGAACATCCCCAGCGCATTTCATTGGCGAGGAAGGCCAGGCAGCAACCGAAACGCGTTGTTGTAGACAACCCTTATCATATCAATACTGTTGGTGCTAATCTATAGACCAGGGCCCAGATTCACAAAGGTGCCTAAGTGCTAAGACGTCCTAGTTTAGGCAAATCCTAGTGATATAAATCACCAATATGTCGTCCTGCAATGTTATAAAGATAGAATATAGTAAAATATGAACAATTTAACTAATAATATTTGATTTGTGAATGTGTATTAATACCTAGACACGATTTATCTTGATTTATCTAGCTAGGATTTGCCTTACTTAGGACAACTTAGAGTTACGCATCTTTGTGAATCCAGGCCCTGCAGTATAACCGACCTGAACTACACATTCTTGACCGGCGCAGGGCATCGACAAAGATGAGTTATAATAAATAAGCGGGCAGATAATGAATAAAAATGTTTTCACAATCAAATAAAATGTACGAATGAATGTAGGGTTCTTCTTTACCGGGTTAAGTTGATGCATTCCCAACCCGTCCTGTGGTTTCTCTCCCAATGTGCAATGAGTAGTTTCTCTCCTGACGGAAAAGCAAAGGTACCTGAACACGCTGTGTTATAAGGGTGAGCGCTTTAGGGTAGGTTGGTCTCGCACGGATGGGGTTTAAATATTTCACTAGGCCTTTTCTCGGCTATTTTCATCTAAATATTTCACCGTCCATCCTACAGCAACTCAGGGTGAGGTATCACATGAACGTACGTGTCAAGTATTTATTGACTTTTGTTTATGTTGGACTGGACAGTAAAAAAACAAAAACATTTGTCTATGGTTTTTGTGATTCAGTGCGATCGTAGCTTAGATGGATCACCCCGCCCAAGCCACTAGTAACCTTTTCGTTTCTGCTAGTTATGTTTATAACACTATGAGTCGAAACTAAAACAAGCAAACTGGAGTTAGTAACAAGATTAACTGCCTAGTCCTCGAATGCAGAAAGCATCAACATTAATGTACTTATCGCGAAGAAAGTCCCACAAAGAAGTCTAAGTGTCGTTATGGTCCCCAGCTGTTATCAGAAAGTCTCCCCAAGCCCAACACGAACAACCGCATCTTATTTCACCCCGACAAAGAGGGCGGCTTTCATCAGAATCCCAAACAAGTGTTCTCGAAAACCTCCAGTGGAACCCAACTTTGATGGAAACCTTCGCTTTGTGACTCTCCCGTTAACCAAAGGCCTTCGTTCTCCCGCAGAAATTTGACAATGTGCTCCCGGAAATTCCCTTATGATCGCGGTTGAGGGGGGGGGGCAACATTCTGGCCGCCATGGCTGAATTTGATGTTAAGTCAGGCGGCAGCTTGTGTAGATTAATTATCCCCATAATTAACCATTGCAATTATTGTTGATTGTTAATCAAAAGCAGGGGCTCGAGCTAACCCCCGCTGCTGGGGTACGGTCTTCGCGTGACGTCACAGATGGTCATGTCCACACTTAGGGGCGCGTTCCACACAGGTGGATGACGTTTCGAGAAGGATTGAAATTGATTTCAGGGATGAATGTCTCGTTTTCATGCGTGAGATTTCCTTGAGCCGGGCGTAACCAGGGAGGCGTCCCCAACCCGAAATAAAGTATTTATAAAGAGCGTCCACACAGTGGTTTGTTGATGCCTATTATCATGTTAGGGACAATGGGTAATCAGGCAGCATTAATCATCCTCGTAGTTAACTACGGCAATTATTATTGATTGTTTATCAAAAGCAGGGACAGTAAGTTATCCCCGAAAGATAGCCTAGGTGGGGGAGGGGGGCTGGTTTACCCGACATGAAGCCGACGCTAATATAGCTTTTATAAATATTGCCCACGCAGTCTCGTTGTGTACGACAACCACCTGTAATCATATAAGAGACATTGTCATGAAATATCAGTAGTTGTAGAAAAAATGTAAAAAGAAAAGAAAGAAACGCGTTCACCGAAAAGTCTGCCCCAGACCCCATCGAACTCGCACAGTCGCACTTGGCGCTCAATGCCTTCTAAAATCAACCCCCTCCAATAAAACTGCGATGTAACCCTCAACGTACCAGACATCCAGATCGAGTAATCGGACGAGCACGTTGCTGTCTATGAATGTCCAGTGGGGGAAGGTGGGGGGGGGGGGGGGGGGGGAGGGGGCGAATTAGTTAACTTCAGTCGCAACGATGCGTTTATATTGGAAAGGAAGTCGACTCGATAGTTCGATCAGTCGACTCCATGCGAACGACCGGAAACTGTGTCATACAGGACTCTCTTCTCTTCCTCAGTCGTTCATCTCTTATCCCGCGGGATAGCTTCGCATGGGAACCGACTCGACTGGCCGGATGTTCCAGGGAACTCTCTTTGAAATTGTAGAAATCTCCGGTGAAACTTGGCTGAAATATGCTTGTTTACCATAGGATTGTATTTTAGCTCCCCGGTTAGGCCCCCATTCAACTCCTCAGTACATGACGAAGCTTATGGGACAGTTCAACATTTGATCAGGTTCCGCCGGGCAATCTACGAATCGTTGCAGCTTTAGGAAGCTTAGTGTGAAAATTAACATAAATAGGCCTACGTTCTTTGTAATTATGTCTTGATAATTGAATCATATTCTAGCAATAGATTAGAAAATTTAAAATATTATTAATATTAGTAAGATGTATAACAAAGTATATCGCTGACTGAGTTAGAGTTAGAGTTAAGTTTATTTTTCAAGTGAGTCATACATACATAAATAATACAATTTCAATATTTGTATGCCCCTGTAAGATTTATCTTGAGGCGGGGCATACGTTCTTATTATAATAGATCGTAAGAATTATGAAACATGATAATGTAGAATTAAATTTTGAGATATTTGGATTGAAAATGCCTACTACTAGAAGTCCAGAAACAAAAGAATTAGATTATGTTGATGTTATTTATATTGCGCAATTATGTATTTTACCACTTTTGACAATTCAGTCCCCTCTATTTCGAGTAGCAGCCTCGCGACAACGAAGCATCCCGGACAGTCTACATTAGAAGCAGATATAGACCAACAAGCCATACATAGACCAACAAGCCACACATAGACCAACGAGCCATTTTAATTTTTTTTTTTTTTTATATCACAGTCTCAGTTTGTTATAATAATATTTACACTCACACTCCTCTTGTTGTGTAGGCTAAGGCTACATTATGTTCTTATTGTCGGTTTAGGTTCTTGACCCGCACTCATGTCATAGGTCTGGTGCTGGGATCTCTGCTTCCCTGTACTCCACAGTGCAGTTAATAAGCTGCTCTTCTCATTAAGCCACTTTCGTTGGTGGGAAACGAGTCTTCTCTTGATTAGTACTGTACACTTGTTTCCGTTTTGCACGGGTCAGTTCACAGGAATTGTACGTGTATTATATCAGACGAGAAAATGAAATAAAACGAAATTTCATTGTGGTTTGCTGGCTCTGGTTAGTTCAGCATCACAAGTGCAGAGCCGAACATCGTGTTTGTTGTACTGTGTGTTGTGCGGCGTATTCGGATACTTGGAGACGTGACACGGATATCTCATGTGAGTAATATCATTTCCCCCCCGGCTTCCAGCCACGTGCTGGCGTCCATGTGGAGGTATTTGTATTTATCAAAATCCTCCGAAATTGACGCGAACGCGGGTTTTCATTCCATCTCTCTGTAAGAATATTTAAATATGTGTGTGTGTGTGTGGGTTTTTTTTTATGAACATGTGACTGAATTCTCTCGGTGGTCGGTAAGGCGTTATAAGCTTTCGAACAGAACCGCTATCATATTCCTGTGACATTATTAGATTAGATTTAATTAAATCCACCCTAGTTTTCGAAAACCAATTAGTTGTTACAATTATTCGTGGCCATATTTTCCACCGCGAGTAAAATGGACGAATGGTATCACCCGGGAAATCAGTGAGGTTTACAATGCGTGGGTGTGCAATGCAACGCAAAGGGCGATGTTCAAGACTAATCGTCGTGCGTGCACGAGTTTTTCACTCAATATTTACGTTTAAACTCTTGGAAACTACGAACTGTTGTTTGTTGTTTGTTCATCAGGCAGTGAAGCAATATCAACGTGACGGACGAAGAGACGCAAGAAAAAATAATTACTTATTTTAATTTAAACGTACATGTTTGTATTGTAATGGAGAATTAACAACTTAACTGTTTTAAATCAAATTATTTACTATTCCAAATTAAGAATTTTATTGTGTATGGTCTACCAGAGCAAATCCACCATTTATCACAAAATTGTGATTGATAATTGTTAGAGAAACAATATCTTCGAGTCAGTTCGGATATTAAAAAGTTGAACCCAGTCACGACCATTCGCCGGCTGAACTGGATTAAATACCAATTAATTGGATGGGTTCAATTTCATTAATCGTGATTAGAGTTTTGCCCAAATCTAAAACAAAAGTCGATTATGACATTTTGTATGCCATTAATCTAATTCCTTGCGCCGTTGTATGTTGTATGTTGTATGTTGTATGTTGTATGTTGTATGTTGTATGTCACTGCAGGTATCACGTCCCACCCTGCCGCTACAGTGACCGAGCCCGTTTCAAGTAACCATGACCACAACTGCAAAAGTTGCCACATATAACCGTCGTTACTCGAAAAGTTTCCCTCTCGAAACAGCAGCGAGCCAAGTTACCCCCTCAAGTCTGCGCACAAGTCCCGGTGTAACACAGTAATACTGAGCTTCTTTGTTGCACCTTTCCTTGCCGTGTTAGCCTCACATTCCTTGGTTGAAATAACAAAACTTGGAGTGGTGTCGTTTGGATGAAACATTAATTCTCTGCTCAACCAGGTAGCTGTGATGACTCAGTGTTGACTTGGCTTTTACATGAGGAGTCTACTTTAGAAACTCGGCTTTTTAGATCAACCCACCAAGTTCTATTGCTAATTGGCGTTTGCTTGGTTTTTAATGCGTACATCTTTCGCTTTTGATTCTATGTCAAAGTTTTTGCAGAGTTGCAAAATGTTAGGAAAAGTCCATTGATACCTTCTGGTATATACGGACATAATGTTACTTTTAAATAATACATTAAGGCTGTTCTTCACAATTAACTTGAAATGCGGGAGAATGTAGGGTTTTTGTTCGTACCCTTAAAATGTCTTTCAATACCATCATCTTGGTTGGAATGATGCGGGGTAAAATATGGACATGTACGACAGAAATTCTCAAAACAATGAGGCACAATTTGAAGACGTTTTGGTGGAATTAAACGATTTCAATAATATCTTAAATTGCCTAATTCAATCCAAACGTATAAATACATTTTGAATCCTGTTTTTTAAATATCTGTTGATAATTCGAATGCCTAGCTCCGCATCATTCCAAATTTTGGTATTGAATGTCATTTTAAAGATGAACAACAAACTATTCTCAACTTGAGTGTGAGACCTGGGTTCAATTCCCAGTCAGAAGAAGTCTTAAATTCCTGGTTTTAATTCAAACATTTCCACATCTAAGAGATTGTTTTTCTATTAAATATTTATTCAAATATTCCTGCCAGACAAATAAATACATTCTTCGAATACAATTCCAATGTGTTCGCTATTATTAGGCAAGGGTTGCGATTACGTAAGTTATTGCGCGGTTAAGTTTATCGTAGCGCAACGCGTAAATTAACACCTTTGTTGCGGGATGTTGGCAAGAAAGTGAACGGAACAATAAAGAATCAAGTGAATATCCATCCTGATGGAGGTTTACCAACCAAACAAATAACGAATGCTAGGATGGCTACAACAAATCGGCCGGCACATATTCTGTATAAAGTGCTTGACACTCGTCCGTATAACATGTAAGCACCGGTTTTGTCCGCGTTTGTATCTAACACAACAATTTATGTATTTATTATTATTACTATTATTTCAATGATATAATGGTAGCGCTCTTAACACTTAGACTTAGACCAACACGATAAGAATATTATCATTATCTTATCTGATAAAGACAAGAAACACAGGTCCTAGTTATGACCTTCTATGAGTAATATCGTTTCAGCCGCAGATAACTTGTCTTAGATTATTTCAAAACATTCCTCATTCTGAACTCATCGAAAATATCGGTACTGTAACTTTCACCGCCTCTAGTGGTGTTTCGAGGGTTTAGCGTTCAAGAAAATGAACAAAAGGAAATCCGAACGAAAATCGTACGTGATACATCTTGATTTAACGTTTAATGCAATACAAGGTAAGAACTCAAGTACTTAAGCCTTATGTGACGTAATAATATGTGCAGGGATGATACAGGGGATGAAATAGGAACGTCTTTGCTGTAGCTCAGGAGAGGTTTGAGGGCTATGTGCAAGTAAAGCTTGAAATTCCAAGTAAACAAGCATTGGGCAACCAAAGCTCCGTTCATATCATATCATATCATATCATCATATCATATCATATCATATCCTCTCGAATAGATGACTGGTACACGGGTAAGCGCGGTGCCTTGAGCGTAAAAGAAATTTGAACGATTTGGGACTCGAAATGACTCAAATTGGTAAGGATGCAGTTTTAAGATATACTATATCCCGCCTCCAGAAAGCTACTTTCTTCTTGTCTAGACTGTACTTGATACAATAGCTTTAGCAGCTTAGGCACACACAGTGTCTTTAGCTTATCTACAAACTATTAACGACGGTTAAGTGCTCAGGAAAAATGTCTGGTGTAATGTTATAGCTTTGAAACTAAGTTCGTTTCACGTTTAACCAAGTAATCTAAAAGGTACAGTGGTACAGTGCTGACGGCGGTGGTTAGTTCTCGCAATACACGTATAGATATCATTGCTGACGGTGTTAGTTGTAGCAGACACGTACAGATGGCAGTGCTAACGGTGGGGGCTGTAGCCCCAATCTCGACGTGCTATGGAATACGACATTACCGATGACAGTCGGTGAGCCCTTTGTTCCCACTTAATTGTCTCTCTCTCTCTCTCTCTCACAATCACTATTTTAATAAAAATTAACACTTATTTTAAATACCAATTATGGCAGAATGTACTCGTTGGTAGTTGTAATGTGACCATGCTTCCCTTAATAATGTCAATGGAAAATAAATAGAGTGAATGGGATGGATGAATGAGACGTTGATTTTTGTTAGTGTATAAGTAGGTTGGATGTAAGAGAAGGCCCAACTGGCCTTAATCCCGCCTTCAATAAAGACCATCCTATCTATCTATCTATCTATCTCTCTCTCTCTCTCTCTCTCTCTCTCTCTCTCTCTCTCTCTCTCTCTCTCCTCTCTCTCTCTTCTCTCTCTCTCTCTCTCTCTCTCTCTCTCCTCTCTCTCTCTCTCTTCTCTCTCTCTCTCTCTCTCTCTTCTCTTCTCTCTCTCTCTCTCTCTCTCTCTCTTCTCTCTCTCTCTCTCTCTCTCTCTCTCTCTCGCACACCCCATTCCACCACATCCCGAAAAGTAGTACAGCTTGATTCAAATCTACCCTCTGTAGAATTCTCTACTGGTTTGTGTTAGTTGTTTTAGGAACGTTCGGATACAGCTACAAAGAAACAAAGATGTTGTCGACGTAAGTCAAACAGATTAGGAGATTAAAGCGGGAGGAAGAGATGGATTAACTTATTGATTGATGACTTTATTATAGACAGGGTTCAGGCCTGCTAGACCTTATATTCCATCCAACCATGTTGCATTATACCAAAGATTAGACAGTAGTTATACACGTTATAATGAGGTCTTGAAGTGATACAATAAGGCAGGTTTCAGCTGAAAATACATAATGTTTAGGACATTGGACGGTATTCTAAATTTGCCTAATTGACTCTCCTTTAATGCGCCAGAAAGTAACATTAAATACAATGATATGTTTATTGCGAGTCTCATTAATCAGATTGACTTTGAATTACGTGCTGTGATGTGAGTGGGTAATGATTTGATTATGTATCACATGAAAACATTTTAAACCTTTACGTTAGAACATTTTGTCAAGGTGATAAAATACATAACTTTTAAACCGCTATAATTAAAGACTAAAATCACGTTCCGGTATTATCAGTAATATTTCTCTCGTCAATCGCGTCACACCTGACAAACTTGTACTCTACTTGTTTCTCCTGTCGTTCATCCCACCTTCGACTCTCGTACGTAGCTGTAGCAAGAACAAGACAAGAAGGATTCAAGATTACTGTTGGAAACGAAACGAACAGAAGAAATAATAATTAATGAGCTTCATTTTATTGTTTTTGGAGAACATTTCAAAACCAGTTGAGAATAACAAGCTTGATCAAATTCATTTGCAGACAACTCCATCAAGGGTAGAAACCTTGTTCTTATTAACCCCATTGAAACACAAGAGAGAAATAATAAGTTGATTTTTCTTCTTTTTTTTACCATAAAGCCATTACAATGTGAGAGAGGTCTCTATTAAATCGGTTCCGTAAAAAAGAAGGTTAAACGGGAAAATGTCAAGTCTTTATTTTAGGCGAGACAAAGTTTAATTCTATTCGTTTACCTTCAAAAAGTGACATCATTGTGTCAGTGAAAATATGTTTGCTTTTTCTTAAAATAGAGCGACTTCGCAAGTAGCGTGGACCATGACCTGTTGATAGACTTGGAATTAGAGCACATCTGACGTATTTGCGTAAAGAAACATAAGTGAGGTTAGGGGGGGGGGGGGGGGGGTGAATATGACTGAACCCTTAAGTCAGCACTGCCGGTAGAGGGTATCGAAACGGCGACCTCCCGAGTTAGAGCCTCGTGCGTTAGAACTGAGCCATCTCTATTGGCATCTGTTACGATTGGAGGGCAGATCCACACGATGGGGGGAGAGGGGACAACTGTTTGAATCCCATGTAAGGAACAACGTTGTTCCCGTTGTTCCCCTCACTCGCATCACTTTGTTCGTCGGTGCATAGCTATTATGAATGTCAATCTATTAACATTTTGTTTTTGTTTTGTTATCAGTTATGTTACACGCAGCGGGGTAGCTCTGGCTATCGTACGAGGCGACTAGAAGAGTCGAAGCTAATACCCTATAGAAGTTAGGAAACAATAAGCATAACTACTAGAAACACTAATAACCATTGTAACTTTGTAGTATATATATAGCAGCTCAGCTGTTGTTTACAGATTAGTTTAAAAACCGATTAGAAGTGGACTGTAATATGGTATTTAATACCCTTCGTACGCGATGGGGGAGCGCGGGATTAGGTTCCGGCCGGGGTTACGAGCAGCTTTGAACACGCAGCACTATTCTAACTCGCGTTTTACGGTGAGGTAGCAAGTTTCTATTTTGCAATATATTACGTCCATAAAATACACAAAGTTACAACCTATTTATTAGCACTCTGCCTGGTTACAAAGCGGAATGTGAATGTTTTTACTGAGAAGTCATGAATATATACTGTGTGTTTTCAAATACATACTAAAGTTTCATACTCGGTCGCGTTAGTTGAGTACCAATCATAGCTTACGGCGTAGGTACACTCTCAGACATTGTAAATCAGGGGTGGTAAACATATATTCTTTATCTACATCTCTTTGGGTTGTGCTCACTGCTCAGGTTTATGTACAGCCCTGAGCGTACCACCTTACATTGCGGTTATTGTAGCCCATGAAAGCTACTAATGGACAAGGGTTGACCATATGATCCAATACTAGCGTACTTCAAACTATAATGCGTTAGTTGAGTACCAATCATAGCTTACGGCGTAGGTACACTCTCAGACATTATAAATCAGGGGTGGTAAACATATATTCTTGATCTACATTTCTTGGGGTTGTGCTCACTGCTCAGGTTTATGTACAGCCCTGAGCGTACCACCTTACATTGCGGTTATTGTAGCCCATGAAAGCTACCAATGACAAGGGTTGATTGACCATATGATCCAAGCGTACTTCAAACTACAAAGAACACGCTGTTTGTAAGTTCTATATTTGAATATGAAGCATGTGCTAAAGTGCGAGTGAGTTTAGTGCAACTATCCATGATGCAGTCTCCTCCAAGTTTCTTGACGACTCCGCTCACGTATCCCGTGATCGCTGGTGCTCCGTGTGTAGCGACCTCTGGGACTCTGGCAAGAGAGATATTACCAACTTCCCACCTCCATCTCTTAGAATTTCATTAAAAAAACTCGTGTATCACTGTCAGATCCATTGAATGGAGAGCTTATCTGATACCAAAGAAATAGATTTATTTACTCATTTTGTATTTTGATAAAAATTTATTTTCCTGTGCGAATAGAAGGAAGGGAACTAAGGGAGACCCAGTTAGTTTGCGGGTTTATTTGCTTCAATTAACGACACTGTTTCACGCAGTGTACAACCAATCCCTTGTACGGTGGTGCAGTGGTGCGCGTTATAGACGTATAAATACGTCAGTAATAGAACATACCGGTACTCTTCTGCATGCTTATTATATGTATTTGCAATTTATCACAATACGACATTTTTGCACCAGATTCTTTAATGCATTTTTTGCTTAAATGGCACATTGGCAATTATTGTTGTGTCTTTACTATATAAGACAAAAATATATTGTACCCGAATTAATTTTGTTCAGAATCTTTAACATTGTCTTTGATTAAAATGCAGGAATTATAAAGCATAACAATACAAGCTCCCTGTACAGTTTTTCTAATCCATTGGATGTAATAAACTAAATTTCATGTTTGAATTTTGAATTTTGATGTTATAAAAGTCTAAAAATGATTCATTTTTCGATCCTGTAAGATTTAGAATTTTAATTTTACGTTTTAAACATTTACACGAAAAAGTTTTTCCATTCTAAAAATGCTTTATCTCATGAACATTTTGTGCCTGACTCTTTTGGAGTGTAACCATTACTCTTGAAAATTCTCCTACAAGTTTAAGAAACAAAACAAGTTTAATTAAATGCATGCGTTTAAAAGTAATTAATGGTATCATACTTGTAAAGCTAACGAGACTGTTTTAAATACCTATTTATCACTGAGATTTCCGTCTGCGTGGCTGTAATAGAATATGAATATCGTGATCTCTTATTAGGAGTAATAGACCAAACAACCCATATCTTGGACACAGTTACGGTAGTTTATCATCCCAGACCCACTATGCACGGATGTTACTCAATCATACTCGATTCCTAGTATCAAACCGAGAACAAGTTTCCGAGATAGATGTGGAAATCAAGTCCTAATGTGCGAAGAGAATCCGTCTAATCTGGTCCCACGAGAGCAAATATTTCCACATGAAATATCCTTTGATTCCCTCGAACAGCCTCTTTATGCACCGTGTACGGGGAATTGGGCACAACGCTTCCAGCTTCGCTAGACTTCCCGAAACCCCCGGGAACAATTTGCCTTTTTGCGAGGAAGAAACCCAATTTTCAAAGAACACACACATTGTGAATGCGAATCTTCCGCCGAGTGTCTGAGAGGTGTCGGCTGGTTGGTGTAACAAGGTTGGCCTCGCCAACCTAATGGGGTCCTCGGGTTGGCTGTTATTAGGTTGGTCTCCCGACTCGAGGGCGCCGAGGGAAACGTATTCCAAAGGTTTATGTAATGTGACGCAATGCTGGAACCTCACCGGGCGCCAATAAGGTTACGAGGATAAGCGGGCCATGACTGAAAGGAAAAGACATCAAATAATCTTTCCGATTTCAATGCAGGAGGCTCTGAGTTTTATTCCATGTTATTATTGCTCGTAAACGATCAATTGTGTGAACAGTTCGGTAGATCAATACGTCATCGAAAACCGAGAATCGAAATAAATGAGTTGGCGACTCGAAGCTCCACTACCGAGTTGGAAAAAACCGAAAAACGACGGCAATATAAACGTCTGTCCTATACTTCTTTCTTGTCCTGAAGAGGGCCTGTTATTACATCGTCATATTGTTTACTTGGTTTATTTGCTATTAGTTATAATGAATATAATAAGTCAAGTTACTGGAACGTGTTAACTCGTGCTGTAAACCCAGTTAAATTACTAATTTCGACAACGACCAATTTCCGTTCCGTCTACCCCTTCAGAATCCATTCTTCTGTAAACAAAATATAATACTAACATAAATATAACATGTACCTTCCTGACCTGAAGTGTGAGATACAATCAACGTCAATTAATGAACGCGCCTCGAGTTTTTTCTGCACCTCAACGTGTTGGCAACAAATTATATGACATCTCTTTGCAAAATGGAGTCGAGATTTCCAATTAGCTGTGTTCGGGACGACGCCTGCTCGAAGGCATACAAGCGTTCGTGTTTCCAATAATTGGGCGCGAAGGATAAAAGAAAGTACTTTTATAATTTCGATACAAAAGATTCGTTTTCTGCATTTTCGTTTCGTTCAGGGTTTTTCGTTTTACCCCGAAGCACAATGTTCGGTTCAGAATTTTTTAATTACGGGTTCACAATTTACTTCTTTCTTTTTTGTCTGGATAGTTAATAACTAGTTTTTGTTTTTGTTTAGGAAAAGCTGATGGTATGGTAATATGTTATAACTTCATAAACTTATCCTTTTTCTTTTTGTACTTCAGAAATAAATATATATTTGTTTACATTATTTAAAACATCACGAAAAGAATAATATTACAAACCATAAACATTCTTTGGAACTCTCCTATAAAAGGCACGTACCGGTATTTTCGAAGCTAGAAAGCAATGTTCAACACCTAATTCCAAACTTTAACGTCAACATTTAACCCTGCTAAGGAAAACTCGAAATAAATATAGACTTCTTTATTACTAAACAAATGTTTCCTTTTATCTTCTAACTAGCACACGTATACAAGAATTATCTACGTCAGTTTTCTTGGGTAACTATTTCAAATGTCGACACAATAGTTCTTTGCAAGTTTTTTTAAATGTACATAACTTGTTTTTCTTTGTTCTATATAGGTAAACTTTATGAATAATTGTTGTTATTTATGAACAATCACTTCAATGAAGTTTGAAACAAACTTTGATTGACAAATTTGTAAAGAAAAACGTGTGTTCTATTCTTTAATAAACTAGAGTATTGGCAATACAAAGTTCGCTCTGAAGAAGGATACATTCAATTCAATTAGTGGTATATCTTCTCTCTCTCTCTCTCTCTCTCTCTCTCTCTCTCTCTCTCTCTCTCTCTCTCTCTCTCTCTCTCTCTCTCTCTCTCTCTCTCTTCTACCGTTGCTTCGAGTTCTCGTTTTATGTTTTGAAACAAGAACAAAGTTCGATCAATAGTCAGTTGGAGAGCAAAAAATTCACAAAATAGATTTGAATGAAATAAAAATGATTATTTCACTCTACAAACAGTGTAAGAGTAATAGACACGTCACATTCTCTGCTATTGTACGGTCAAGCTCAAACTCTTGAGCACTACAATGACAATATCGTCCAGTTGACGTCGGGTTAGCTCTAGCCTGGGTTCGACTCCCAGCGAGGTCGGTTTTTACATTCTATATTACATACTCTCAATCTGATAATAACTTCTTAGTGGCTTACTGTAAGAACCGTATTTCATTATACGTATCGGTATATTTCTGCTGTTCTTATACTGGCGCTCTTGCCACTGCTAAGCTACCTAGGCCGCAGAAAAAAACTTTTATTACAATCGCTATAACTTCATACATTAACCATAAAGCCAGGATTAGCTCAAAACCGTGTACAATATGTATTGTGCGGATGTTTTTAGCTAAATGATGATTGAAATTAGACTGTCGGAAAGAGCTCCAACGCAAACATACAGCCAACCGGGCCGAACTAAAACTAGATATAGACATTAAAATTATATTTGTAAATTATTCTAGAAATTGGTAAAAAAACAAGTACGCATAGTAATATCAAAGTAAACAAAATTTATAATTACCATTGTAAAGGTGTTGCTAATAAACCACTCGGATTGAGGGTGTTTAGTCTAGGTGTAGCCTCATATGGTCGCTCCGCTATTGTTCGCTGCTAGGGATGGCTGAAATTATTCACACATTCTAGCTGTGGTATCGGAACCTCTCCCCCCCCCCACCCCCGGCACCCTCTCACCCCTCTCAACAACGTCCCACACTGCGGGGCTGAATAATCGCTTAGTTTTGTTTTAAATCATAGCAGTCTATCGGTTGTCAGAAGAGTGTTGGTTTCCAAGCCAAGTGTTGAGATGTCTGGGGTCATTCGTTGGTGCAGAGAAGTAATAGAAACGTAAATGGTCTTCATCTAAAAGCATTAAGAACTATGAAGCTGTTTAACATGCAGAAGACCAATAGCTACTTGTAAAAAGAGGAAGAATTGGTGGTCGGAATAGTATTTCGCCGCCCATGCCCTAATAACCTTTGTTAACATTAGACACAACTTACAAAGTCACTATATGTAAATAGGCCCTACCACGTATTAACATTACACCGGTTGAACCAGGTGCCGATGCAAAACTTGAGTTAGTTGCAAGGGATGTATAAACAGGTTTACACAATACACAAGCAAGGCCAGGGAAAATGTATACCTCGCTCCCACATTACCGAAATCTGGATAAACAAATCAGTGCTGTGTTGTAATATTCAAATTTGTACCTGCAGGGAATTGAGTTTAATTTAAGCCAAGCCAATGTGTACTAAGGTTAATCCGCACAGTAAAGCCCGACCCAGTACCTTAGTATAGAACCTATCGGCTGGCCCGACCCTTGCAGACGTCACGGTTTGGTGGCCCCTTTACCCGGCCAATACTCTCATTGAACATTGAATACAGGAAGAAGTAATGCTACTAAGTGATGCTACATATGGAATATTCCAGTAGGACGGGACAATTCAGCATTTTTCTGTTTCTGTTATTTTATCGTAGAAGGATCAAAATTCGTACGCATCTTGTTTCATGACAATATAGTACTAGCTTGTATTCAGTTCTTCAAAAATAATCATGTACTATTTTGTTTCGGTCAACGAAGAACGTTTTCTGTTCCTAACGTTCAGGTATTAAAAGTGAAGATTGTATCGGGATAAAAATGTCTCCGTATTTAAGACCTGCCCATAGATCAAGTAATTGCTCAATCAGTATATCCCTTTCTTTTTGTTCCCTACGCTTTACTTAAGCTCCAATTGATTTCGATGGCTCCGTCACTTACAAGCAGTCTTACCCGACATAGAACAGATTCGCGGGGTTGGAAACTGAAACTCAATATTGACTTAGGTAAAGAGCGTTGATTTACATTTCAGATCGACGTTGCCTAAGTGATGAGGTCTTTATACAGCGAATCTCGTCTCGAATGGGAATTCTTTTGAAAACACGCTTCGGCATTAAGTATATGTATAATTGCTTGCGTCGTCCTGCCCTGCCCATGCAACTACTACAGCTTCCTGCTTCGCGCCGTTATTGCAGCAGTCGTCGTCCTGCCCTGCTCATGCAACTACTACAGCTTCCTGCTTCGCGCCGTTATTGCAGCAGTCGTCGTCCTGCCCTGCCCATGCAACTACTACAGCTTCCTGCTTCGCGCCGTTATTGCAGCAGTCGTCGTCCTGCCCTGCTCATGCAACTACTACAGCTTCCTGCTTCGCGCCGTTATTGCAGCAGTCGTCGTCCTGCCCTGCTCATGCAACTACTACAGCTTCCTGCTTCGCGCCGTTATTGCAGCAGTCGTCGTCCTGCCCTGCCCATGCAACTACTACAGCTTCCTGCTTCGCGCCGTTATTGCAGCAGTCGTCGTCCTGCCCTGCCCATGCAACTACTACAGCTTCCTGCTTCGCGCCGTTATTGCAGCCGTCGTCGTCTTGCCCTGCTCATGCAACTACTACAGCTTCCTGCTTCGCGCCGTTATTGCAGCAGTCGTCGTCCTGCCCTGCTCATGCAACTACTACAGCTTCCTGCTTCGCGCCGTTATTGCAGCCGTCGTCGTCCTGCCCTGCTCATGCAACTACTACAGCTTCCTGCTTCGCGCCGTTATTGCAGCCGTCGTCGTCTTGCCCTGCTCATGCAACTACTACAGCTTCCTGCTTCGCGCCGTTATTGCAGCAGTCGTCGTCCTGCCCTGCCCATGCAACTACTACAGCTTCCTGCTTCGCGCCGTTATTGCAGCCGTCGTCGTCCTGCCCTGCTCATGCAACTACTACAGCTTCCTGCTTCGCGCCGTTATTGCAGCAGTCGTCGTCTTGCCCTGCTCATGCAACTAGTACAGCTTCCTGCTTCGCGCCGTTATTGCAGCCGTCGTCGTCCTGCCCTGCTCATGCAACTACTACAGCTTCCTGCTTCGCGCCGTTATTGCAGCAGTCGTCGTCTTGCCCTGCCCATGCAACTACTACAGCTTCCTGCTTCGCGCCGTTATTGCAGCAGTCGTCGTCCTGCTCTGCTCATGCAACTACTACAGCTTCCTGCTTCGCGCCGTTATTGCATCAGTCGTCGTCCTGCCCTGCTCATGCAACTACTACAGCTTCCTGCTTCGCGCCGTTATTGCATCAGTCGTCGTCCTGCCCTGCCCATGCAACTACTACAGCTTCCTGCTTCGCGCCGTTATTGCATCAGTCGTCGTCTTGCCCTGCTCATGCAACTACTACAGCTTCCTGCTTCGCGCCGTTATTGCAGCAGTCGTCGTCCTGCCCTGCTCATGCAACTACTACAGCTTCCTGCTTCGCGCCGTTATTGCATCAGTCGTCGTCCTGCTCTGCTCATGCAACTACTACAGCTTCCTGCTTCGCGCCGTTATTGCATCAGTCGTCGTCCTGCCCTGCTCATGCAACTACTACAGCTTCCTGCTTCGCGCCGTTATTGCAGCAGTCGTCGTCCTGCCCTGCTCATGCAACTACTACAGCTTTCTGCTTCGCGCCGTTATTGCAGCAGTCGTCGTCTTGCCCTGCTCATGCAACTACTACAGCTTCCTGCTTCGCGCCGTTATTGCATCAGTCGTCGTCCTGCCCTGCTCATGCAACTACTACAGCTTCCTGCTTCGCGCCGTTATTGCAGCAGTCGTCGTCCTGCCCTGCTCATGCAACTACTACAGCTTTCTGCTTCGCGCCGTTATTGCAGCAGTCGTCGTCTTGCCCTGCTCATGCAACTACTACAGCTTCCTGCTTCGCGCCGTTATTGCATCAGTCGTCGTCCTGCCCTGCTCATGCAACTACTACAGCTTCCTGCTTCGCGCCGTTATTGCAGCAGTCGTCGTCCTGCCCTGCTCATGCAACTACTACAGCTTCCTGCTTCGCGCCGTTATTGCAGCAGTCGTCGTCCTGCTCTGCTCATGCAACTACTACAGCTTCCTGCTTCGCGCCGTTATTGCATCAGTCGTCGTCCTGCCCTGCTCATGCAACTACTACAGCTTCCTGCTTCGCGCCGTTATTGCAGCAGTCGTCGTCCTGCCCTGCTCATGCAACTACTACAGCTTTCTGCTTCGCGCCGTTATTGCAGCAGTCGTCGTCTTGCCCTGCTCATGCAACTACTACAGCTTCCTGCTTCGCGCCGTTATTGCATCAGTCGTCGTCCTGCCCTGCTCATGCAACTACTACAGCTTCCTGCTTCGCGCCGTTATTGCAGCAGTCGTCGTCCTGCCCTGCTCATGCAACTACTACAGCTTCCTGCTTCGCGCCGTTATTGCATCAGTCGTCGTCCTGCCCTGCTCATGCAACTACTACAGCTTCCTGCTTCGCGCCGTTATTGCATCAGTCGTCGTCCTGCCCTGCCCATGCAACTACTACAGCTTCCTGCTTCGCGCCGTTATTGCATCAGTCGTCGTCCTGCTCTGCTCATGCAACTACTACAGCTTCCTGCTTCGCGCCGTTATTGCAGCAGTCGTCGTCCTGCCCTGCTCATGCAACTACTACAGCTTCCTGCTTCGCGCCGTTATTGCATCAGTCGTCGTCCTGCTCTGCTCATGCAACTACTACAGCTTCCTGCTTCGCGCCGTTATTGCATCAGTCGTCGTCCTGCCCTGCTCATGCAACTACTACAGCTTCCTGCTTCGCGCCGTTATTGCAGCAGTCGTCGTCCTGCCCTGCCCATGCAACTACTACAGCTTCCTGCTTCGCGCCGTTATTGCAGCCGCCGCATTGCAGCGGGAGATTTCGTATCGCGCTAGATGAAAAGCCTGTTTTTATAGAAATAAAGGCAGCAAGATAAAAATAGAAATAACACTCGAGCAACGTTTCAAAAAGGAAGGAAATAATTGTTCAGTACGAATATCAAAGGATTTAAAATTTAAAATTTATTCAATGCTAACACCTGAAAGGGCTCTAATATTTAAGGTAATCCAAATAAATTATATCTAAAGGAATTACTTATTGGGGTATTGTCACGTGAGTAACAGAATCAGGGTTTGAACTTACCCCCTCCATCCCAACGTTTCACTCACTCACTTGTATTCAACCCGAGGCAAACGTTAGGCATAGTCTAATGAATAAGACTTGAACATCCGTATAACCCAATTTCTTAAATAATTGCTTTACTTAGTTGTAATGCAATTACGTTATTGGCAATTCAATAAAACGTATTGAGAGAAATGGTTAGTTTTAAATTCAGTTAAAGTTATTTCCCAAAGGAATGTAATTTAATTACTTAGTTCAAGAAATTACGTTTAAAAGTTGTTCGCAATTCGTCTTTCTTGCTGTGCGGGTTTAACCTTTCCCGTTGAATAACCTCCCATACCTTCCTGTAACCGTTCCCAGGGTAAGACAATGTTTTTGTGACTGTTAGTCGGTATGAATGGGGATGGAACGATATTCAAGGACACAGTTTTGATATCAAGGTCACGTGACCAGGAACCAATTTGTTTTCAGTCGTCTCCAGCCCGCGTTTTACGGTTAATATAAAACTGCCCAAAATGAACCTTGTTCAAACTGACATTAAAACCTGGTGCTAAACTATGATCGAAAATATTTTGAAAATACGTTTCGAGCGAGAACGCGCCAAACGTGGCCTCGAGTATAGCTTTTTTATTTCGAGTTCAGTATTAAGTCTGCCTATCGTTCTACGATGGAATTTGAATTGATTTTGCGCAGGGTTATGCATGCTACAAGTGTTTTTCTACGCCGTGATATACTTTAAAGTCCCTATCTAGACTTAGAATAACCCTTTAGTACAACCGTGTGCAAAGTCAGGTTCCACCGTAGAATGTTGACAGCAGGGTGAATTGGAAATAATAAACATGTTTGAAACGCCATTTTTGCCGTGAGAGCGCTAGATTGGGTTTTTGGTTCAATAAGATCATATTTTAGAAAATGTAAAACGCGCGTGGAACCGCCTTTATTATGATACCTAAAACTCACATCAGGGCTAGAGGTATCGCCTCGTTGATAGAGACTCGTGTAAGCTGATTGAATCTTTACTTCCCTTTCTCACTTATTCACCCATCGAGCTTAGTACACCCCTACACTGGCGCTTGTCACGTGGGCCCTGAACACAGTACACCCCTACACTGGCGCTAGTGTCACGTGGGCCCTGAACACAGTACACCCCTACACTGGCGCTTGTCACGTGGGCCCGTGTCCAGCTACCAAGCCAACTGTTTCTGTGCGCGTAATAGCGACTAGCGCGGCTGATAAAACAAATAGCCCTGCGTTTATTGGGACCCGTGAAAGCTAAATGAGCGGAACATCGATTGGTCGAAACCAAAAGCCACCCGAATTGAATTCTCTTATGCTGCGAGGCTGAGGACTAGAATAAATCACGACCACTTTTTAACCCCCAGCGCTGCTGACTGTTTCACAAAGCTCTAATGAATCCGCAAGTGTATAATCAACCTAGTCTTACCTAATCAACATTGTACTTAGTACTTAGTCTACCCACTTTGTTACAATAACTGATTTTCAGTGAGGGACATTTATACCGTTTATTATGTGCTTCGTTGCTACGACGGCTCCAAAGTCACCGTTTGCATGTACACTAGTATGATGTTAAAGCCAAGTTCCAAATAGAAATGGTCAAAACGTGTAAAAGTGCGAAAACCTATAGAAATCCACTGTCAACTGATTACTAAATCGGCTAGAATTTAAAAAGAATGCTGATTAAATAAAAATATTAACATATGCAAGATTTTCAAGCAAGATGAAGCAGGAAAAACAAAATATTTGCAAATATTATGCAATACGTAGATTACTTTAGAAGAAGTGTTTATAATACGTTCATTAAATAAATTCAGATTTACATGTAAATATGAAATACAGAAACAATCTCAAGAATTCGGTAAATTTGGAAATCTATTCAAGATAATATGTTAAGAGTCCATTAGTTATAAAATCACCAGTTATCTATTCAAGATAGTATTGTAGCCTGGAAACATTTGTGATTATTCATTACAGATAGCAATGTTTGGTCGAAAGTCTTGAGAACTGTATTTTTTAGTTTAAACGGGGGAGTTTTTGATCTAAGCAAACATCTTCATGCGTAATTAAAATTTAGCCCAAACGCTGGGCTTAAGCTCTCCATAATAGTCGACTGTAAACTAACTATGCAGATCGGGTGTTTTGTATCTTCAAATTTCCAACTGAGGTGATCTTAGTTTCATACTGGCGAAACTTATGTAAGCCATTTTCCTATCTCTCTCCTTCTCTAATGATATCAGCTACTCTCTTAATTTCCTGTTTAATACCTTACAAGTTTGCAGCCCTGCTTCAAGTAGTGTTTATATGCAGGCGTAGCTTTCAACGAGGAAGTCGTTGAAATATTAATAAAATAATACGACGGAATACGTTCAAGTCTGTGCAGCAATATTACGTACTCGTCTGCGGAGGGTTGGCTGCCTTCCAACGTGCCTGCCGCCTGGCTATGAGACTTTTACCACAATACCACCGTCTTATCAATATGCACTTCAAACTTTCAATTCGTTTTGCTTGCATATTATTTATCGTGGAGATGTGAAAGCGTTCCAAGAAGCAAGTAAGTGTTAGTGCAAGGGTTTATAAACACAGTTTTCTCAAACACGGTGGAGTTTTAAGGAAATTATTTTTTATTTTCTAATAGCAGGCTTAATGCTCACTAAGATGCTGTGTTCAATTAATTAATCATACCCACGTTTTCTATCAAATCAATACTTTACTTGGAATAGTGTATCGTTCGAAGTAGCAAGTAAGTGTAAAAGCAAGGACTTATAAACGCAGTTTTCTCGAACAAGGTGGACGTTTTCAAAGATTATTCTTTTCTTTCTAATAGCAGGCTTAATGCTTACTAAGATGCAGCGTTTAAATCAATTTAACATACCCACGTTTTCTATCTAATAAATACTTCACGTGGAAATGTGTAGCGTTCGAAGTAGCAAGTCAGTGTTAGTGCAAGGGCTTATAAACGAAGTTTTCTCAAACAAGGTGGAGGTTTTTTGTGAATCAATTTTTATTTTCTTATAGAAGGTCTAACGCTTTCTAAGATGATGTGTTCAAATCAATTACATATATATCCACGTTTTAGAACAAATCAATAGTTTATGGTAAAATGTGTAGTGTTCCAAGTAGCATGTAAGTGTTAGAGCAAGGGCTTATAAACGCAGTTTTCTCAAACAAGGTGGAGTTTTTCAGGGATTATTTTCGATTTTACAATAGACGACCCATTATTTTATTAAGACGCTGTGCTCAAATCAATAAGAGATACCCATGATCAGGGGCGGATACAGGGGGGGGGGGGCGGGGGGGGGCGACCGCCCCCCCCCCCATGACCCCCAAAAAATTGAAATTTTGAATAATTATTATTTTGGAGTCGTTACCGAACTTTACTGGACGCCAGGCTTTGAGAGGGGCCACAATTATGAAAATGGCAATCGACGTGTTCAACGAATGCGACAAGGAGTTGTTTCCAGCCATCCACACACTGCTACAAATCTTATGCACGTTACGGTCGTTACCTGTTAGTGTGGCAAGTGCTGAGAACAGTTTCTCCACACTGCGGCGACTAAAAACCTGGATGAGAACTAAGATGGGCCAGAACAGACTCACTGATCAACTGCCTGGCTTAGCATTCACAGGTCTATGTCAATTAATATAGAAAATGTAATTAACAGGTATGCGAAAGGAAAGAACCGTAAACGAGGTTTTGTTTTGTAAAGGCTGGTCCAGACAGATTTTTAAGACATACGATATAAGGTTTAACGCGTAGTCGTAAAGTTGGATCATAGGAAACACGTACTGGCGTTCACACAAAGTTTTAGTTTTAAGACGTTGTTTTCGTTGTTGTTTTTAAAACAACGTCTTCGAACCTTATGCATTATGTCTTCAAAATCTGTGTGGACCAGCCTTTAATACTACAATTGTTTTTAATGTGCAAAGTAATTTCATGAAAGTTTGGTTAATATTTTTTTTCTAAACTCAATTTTACATTAAATGCATTTGCATTAGGAGTCATGTTTACTGTTTAGAGTAGCATAGTGTTTTATGACGCGTGTTGGTCGTTTATACATCATCATTAGTGACAACTATGTTATTGCTTCACCCAAAATGTGACAATGTCAGTATTGACTGAAGTAAAGAATGTTTTGAAAATGTGATTGATTAAATTCAACATAATGTACATTACTCCCCAAAACTTGTAATATAGCATGCACTTAAGCCGCCTCCCCCCCCCCCCCCCTATAATAATTGACAATCGCCTTCCATGAAACCGCCCCCCCCATAAATCAAGGCTAGATCCGCCCCTGCCAATGATTTCTATCAATTCAATACTCTACGTGGAAATGTGTAGCGTTTGAAGTAGCAAGTAAGGGTTAGTGCAAGGGTTTATAAGCTGCTTTAATTTTCATGCTCTGGGGTTTCTCCACCTCAAGGAAACCAATTAGGGAACGTAATCGTTCGTCCTTCGTCTCTACTCCCACAGGCAGAGGCAGCAGCAACACTCACTCACTCACTCACTCACTCACTCTCTCTCTCACCCACTCACTCACTCACTCACTCACTCACTCACTCACTCACTCACTCACTCACTCACTCACTCACTCACTCACACAGAGCTGCTTCTGCTTTGTATATCCCCGAATAAAGAGGTCGAAAGAATCCTTGAATTTGTTGTCTATTGATCAGGCAAACAGAATAGAAGACTCTGGCTCCTTTCCCGACCGAATCCAATCCTATGTCTAATGGAATTGAAGTTTTATCGGTACCTAATCTCTCCGTAAGGAAATTACAGCGGAAATGTTTTTGTAGAATTAAGTGAAATGGATCTCGGTAGACGTTTGGTTTGATATCACTATTTTCAGTTAACGCAGCGAATGTCGTTCGGTCGGATGTAAAAGTGGCCGTTATGCGTGAGTTGTACGACAGCTTGGGAAACTGCCAGAAAATGTGTCTGCAAATCAGTTGGTCGACGTGTGTTGAGTTCTCTCGTAGCTGTACCTTGTTGACTTCTTGAAGCCATGCCTTGTTGACTTCTTGAAGCCATGGCTTGTTGACTTCTTGAAGCCATGGCTTGTTGACTTCTTGAAGCCATGCCTTGTTGACTTCTTGAAGCTATGCCTTGTTGACTTCTTGAAGCCATGCCTTGTTGACTTCTTGAAACCATGGCTTGTTGACTTCTCGTATGTATTGTATAGCTACGTCTCGTTGGTTTTGATGATTGCAGCGTTGAGTTGAAATAGGTGGAAAGCCCTCCCCCCCCCCCCCCCCTCCCTTGCTATGCAGTGAGTTTATTCTATTGAGTGACAACTATTTATATATATTTTGTGGTAGGAATCTGCATAATAAACGTGATATTAATGTTTAATAACAAAACAAAAAATATTGGTTCCAGTTCACCTAATCTTACTCCATTGTACTTCATGAATTGACCTCCTGCAGCCGTTGCTTGGGACGTCCCAGTGGGGGATGTTTCTCATGGTGGGGTTGTTTGCCCCCCCCCCCCCCCACGGGTCACACGTGGTTCACCCAGCGTACCACAGCCAATCAAAATATACCACCACTCAATGAAATGGCCAAAATAAATTACCATTCTGTAAATATTATTTCGTTGGCGTTTCTGAAATTATGAACAATTGCAATAAGATCCCAAATGTTTTGTTGAACGATCAGAAATCCAATGATAGGATCTGCGCCGCAACCGCATCAGCTACTGCGGACGGCAGATATGAAGAGATACATAATATAGTTACAGTACATAATCTCAGAAATAATCATACTTAACTGAGAATATATGCACACACTATTAAGTATTTTTGTTCAGTGGACATTTCGTTTGATGTTGGTCTCGTACAACGAGTAACGTAATAGCCGAGACAGAAATACAGATCCATATTAAAACACGATCGTGGCCATTTACAACTAGTCCATAAATTTGCTTGCAAAGTTTAAGGATAAGAGGAAAAGAAGCAAAGAATAATATAGTAATAAATCAAGAGTATAACTCAAGTGGATGTGACATTTGGTTTAAATGCAAAGGTCTTGTGGACCGAACCAGAGGTTTTGTGACCCTCCAAACAAAATAATCGTCAAGAAACTCCACACAATATTTTGATTGTGTGATAAGGGCATTTGCATTTTTTTTTAATTGTAAATGTAATATGCATCACACACAGATTTACTCCAACAAATGTTCTGCACTCATCTTTGTCCGATACGGTTAGTAATCGTTATTGAGACCAGCAGTAACAGGGTGAGTGAACGAGGGTGAAGAATAAACTCTTGTTCTGTCCAACCTTTTGGTTTAATTATGTCACGAGTAATTCTTAAAACATAAGTGTGTGTTGATCAAAATCTCGTACTAAGAAGGATTTATTACAAATTTAATCTGACTGCAATGCCCAGTGTTACACATAAAGCAGCCTGGGAAAACACTTTTCTGTAGATTCGTAATAATTCCAATTGCAGCTTTAAATAACGGAATATAACCTTATTGCTTTCACTAATGTCTATAAAAGCCCAAACCAGATCTGAAAAGAATGGGTCTTCAATTAGTATTAAATGCTTTTACAAGTTGCATTTACTTCAACATTGCTTTTAAATGAGTTTAAGAGTTTTGTGTGGCTAGCTGTGAACACGAAAACTAAACATTATTAACACATGAAATGGAATTCTTAATACTGGTACAGCTTCGTCGTGTGGTAGACAACATATTTCGTTTTGTAATGTTGATTTTATTTCTTCTCATAATGGATTTGTGATTCCGTTCCTCGTGAAGCGGGAAAACACTCAGCTACATAATCCTCTTCTAGTAAGATCAACTTTACGGAAAGAGGAAAATCCACAGTACTTTTTCCAGTTCCATAGTGTGAAAATGGGATGAGATATCAGCGGGTGATAGCACAATTTATGCCAGATACATACGTTGTGTGTCGTCAAACAGTTTTCGTTGTGTTTATGCACTCGATACTTCTGGTTTTGATGCTGAATGAAACTGTTTATATCTCAGACCACATTGAAGCTCGCCAAAGAGAAGTGTTCTATGAGATTTTGGTTTGGACCAGTATGTTATTTTATCTATTATCTATCTAAACCTATCTATATATTTTATATATCTATTAATTATGTTTTGCAATTCTGTAGATGAAGAACGTGTCAAAAACTTTAAAGAAATGTAGTTTGCCGTTAGTCTTTTAGGTTCAAATTACTTTATTTGTAAAATAAAGTGCATTGTGAATCAGCTAATAATTTACTTGTGTTTCTATAATATCCAATATGCTTGTGTAGGTCTAATTGTGTGTATGTCTTGTGTTTTCAGGTAAGTGGCTAAGAGGGTGGCTTTAGACAGACAGCCCGGCTGAGTGGTGAGTTAGCAACTATAGCTTGAGCCCACCTGGGTTGTTGATCCCTGGAGCTAATGTGTTGTATGATATAAAGGTTTCCATGGTGATCCCCCCCCCCCCCCCCCCCCCCAGTAATCTCTGCCTCAGACAGAGACAGAGAAACAAGTATTCTCCCGTGGTGGAGGTGCCGGGTTATAGGGTTACCCACGCAAACAGGATAGTTACCCACGCAAACAGGATAGTTACCTACGCAAACAGGATAGTTACCCACGCAAACAGAATAGTTACCCACGCAAACAGGATAGTTACCCACGCAAACAGGATAGTTACCCACGCAAACAGGATAGTTACCCACGCAAACAGAATAGTTACCCACGCAAACAGGATAGTTACCCACGCAAACAGGATAGTTACCCACGCAAACAGGATAGTTACCCACGCAAACAGAATAGTTACCCACGCAAACAGGATAGTTACCCACGCAAACAGGATAGTTACCCACGCAAACAGGGTAGTTACCCACGCAAACAGGATAGTTACCCACGCAAACAGGATAGTTACCCACGCAAACAGGATAGTTACCCACGCAAACAGGATATTTACCCACGCAAACAGGATAGTTACCCACGCAAACAGGATAGTTACCCACGCAAACAGGATATTTACCCACGCAAACAGAATAGTTACCCACGCGAACAGAATACAAGTGAGCGTGTTCGTTTCATCGTCAAGCAATTAAACTGTTTTCTTTGAGGGACTTGACTGTTTTGCATCGTTATAGGCTAATTAGATTTATTTCAAACTAATTAAATTGCTTCCTCAAAGAGAATTGAATATCGTAATGGTGATATGATGCTGATGTTGTTTTCAGGCTCCGAGTGTAAACATTATGAGTAAAACTGTACACCTGACGACATATGTAAACATTATGAGTATAACTGTACACCCGACGACATATGTAAACATTATGAGTAAAACTGTACAGTGTACACCCGACGATATATGTAAACATTATGAGTAAAACTGTACAGTGTACACCTGACGACATATGTAAACATTATGAGTATAACTGTACACCCGACGACATATGTAAACATTATGAGTAAAACTGTACAGTGTACACCCGACGATATATGTAAACATTATGAGTAAACATTATGAGTAAAACTGTACACCTGACGACATATGTAAACACTAAACATTATGAGTATAACTGTACACCCGACGACATATGTAAACATTATGAGTAAAACTGTACAGTGTACACCCGACGATATATGTAAACATTATGAGTAAACATTATGAGACTGATTGTCCATCATTGCCTAGTGAAACATGTAAATACTGGGTGCCGGTATACATTATTGGGTAGAATTGGTCCCGGTAGCTCTGCCTGTCGTGACGTCATATGACCTGTAGCTGTCAACCCGTAAGACTGACATGTCTCAAACACTCCGGGGTTCCTATTCCTGAACTTTGTGACATAAACAAAGGTTGAACTCACTTTACGTGGTATTTACTTATGGCCGGTTCTCACGGTGCGAGTTACTGGCATGCCAGTAAGCCAGTTGCTGGCCCTCTAACTGAGGGGCAAGTTACTGGGCTCAGACTCAACTGGCCCCAGCTGTTTACACGGTGCGAGTTACTGGCATGCCAGTAAGCCAGCGGCTGGCCTTCTGCTCGGACTTGAACTGACCCTGTCAGTTGCAAAAATGTCTGAAGATCGTATTATAGAGTGCTAGCATGGAAAGTAATAAGATCATTTTCGTTGATACTGTACGAGGAATTATTATTTTTATATCCAGGTCCAAAAACGTTCCACCAATTGTCTTGTTCTCTGTACAAATGCACAAAGTTTGCCGTCTGTTCGTCACTCCACCTTCCCGACATATCCCAAAACAAAAATTATGATAATAATAATAATATATCAGCACGAAAAACATAAACAAAATAACGTGCTCTACCGTCTACTGACGCTCAGTTACTGACCTGTGCGTTCACATGGCGCCAGCGGCTGGCCCATCCAAATATCCCCGTGGTGGGGGAAGGCCAGTGGCCAGTCGAAACAAAAATATTTGAAGTAGCTCGCCAGGCGAGCTACTGACCAACTCGCACAGTCAGTAACTCGGCCGACCTGTTTACACGAAGCAAGTAGCTGGCCCCCAGCTACTGGCTCTATCAACTCGCACGCCAACTCGCACCGTGAGAACCGGCCATTAGCGTAGACAACTTTCAAGAATATGGGCAGTGTGCGTCTGTTGATGTTTCATTGGAACCAAGGCTGGATGTTTACAACGACTATATTGAGTTCTAATTATACCAGGTATTCCAGTCTCCACCCCTCCCCCCCCCACCCCCGCCCCCACCCCCGTACCCTCCCATTGCGATTCACAATCACACTATTGATTTCCGAAGCGTACACGCATTTCAAAAAAGCTTCATGGCAATCGTGCTTTGATTAAATCTAAATTGGGTATATATTTTTATGTTATTCCTCGGGTGTGGACCTATTTATAAGAACATTCCCCGCATTATGAAGTTAGCCCAAGATGTAACACCATATTATTTGTGAGTGGACGGTGGGCGGGGGGGGGGGGGAGGGGAGGGATAAATACTCCACTGGTCATATCACTGGACATATGTTGCAATAATATTTTTCTACATATATATAACAAAAACATATTCGCATACAATTTTTCTTCGAAATTTGATGTCTGAACAAAATTAAAGTGCTCGTCAAGATAATGCTTGATAAAGTATTTCGAGAATATTTGCGGGGGGGATGTGACTCGGACATGGAGGGGGTAGGCCTACCCCGTGACCTGATGACTGAACCGCGCCAAGTCAGCCGATAGTGGGTTCAAAGGGGTGTGTGACTCGGACAAGGAGGGGGTAGGCCTACCCAGTGACCTGATGACTGAACCGCGCCAAGTCAGCCGGAAGTGGGTTCAAAGGGGGATGTGACTTGGACGTGGAGGGGGTAGGCCTACCCCGTGACCTGATGACTGAACCGCGCCAAGTCAGCCGGAAGTGGTTCAAAGGGGATGTGACTCGGACGTGGAGGGGGTAGGCCTTCCCCGTGACCTGATGACTGAACCGCGCCAAGTCAGCCGGAAGTGGGTTCAAAGGGTTCTAGTCAGCGCTTCTTGTTCTGGCGAGCTGAGTGCGGCTACACAGCTGTAATTATACGTAATAATGAACGTCCTTGTGTCTAGACGGGAATTAAACTAAGCCGCGGTTTACAACCAATCCCTGCACAGCTTCACCTTGAGGTGCGCTGGGCTAAACACTCCTTGCATACACAATACAAGATACTTTTGAAGACATGTTGGCTATTTTCGAGCGATCCAATTTGTATGTTAAAATACTTGAAATAAAATACTAATTTTATTATCCACTATTATGCAAAAATCTCACTTTGAATTTTCTTATTTGGCAAAAAGCAAACGTTTCCGATTGGGAGTTATAGTCTAGGTTTTAGAGCTATGAGTCAGATAATGCACTTCTTCGTTGGTTGTTGGCTGTACTGGCAAATAATTGTTAACCGCATTTTGATGATCAAGCCTATTCATGTTACCATTAGAAAAGCTATGTTAAAATTTCCCATATAGATGGTTAGGGGGAGGGGGGGGGGGGGGGGCAAGAGGCAAGCCAACATACAGATATACTTATTTATTACTTTGTACTAAATATAACCCGTTTCATTTATAGAGAGACGGTGGTGTAACCATTAAATATCTTTGGTCAAACCGCTACACCCCCCCCCCCCCTCCCCCAATTCGACCGTTGCTTGTACCACTTCTATCATTGAGTGACGACAAAGCGCAACTTGTAAATAGCGTTTCCCGTCCGTCTTGTCGCGTACATGGTGCGAGTAGTGGCGCGTTCAGTTCATACGCAGGCGTGTGTGCGTGTGCGTGTGCGTGTGCGTGTGCGTGTGCGTGTGCGTGTGCGTGTGCGTGTGCGTGTGCGTGTTATGACATTGCCTGGCTTACTTGATGAGTTCATCCGAGGTTCAACTCGATCTCCCCGGGTTTATTTCGAGAGGTGAATCTAACAATGGAACACGAGCCAAGGTGAATCAACGGCCGGCCGGCATTTTGTTTTACGACAGATACGCTTGATTGAGTGTGTTTACAAATACAAATAGACGCCACCGGTGTCTTTCTGTATACAGACAGACAGACAGACAGACAGACAGACAGACAGACAGACAGACAGACAGACAGACAGACAGACAGACAGACAGACAGAGAGACAGAGAGACAGGCAGACAGGCAGGCAGACAGGCAGACAGACAGACAGACAGACAGACAGGCAGGCAGGCAGGCCATCATTATCCAGGTGTGCTGAGATCCCACACATTGTTATTTTTCGCGTAACGCCACAAATTTGTGCCTGTTTCTGCGCCATTGAAGATTTAACAAACCAAATATTCAACAAATTGACAGGTACACAATCATCATCTTTTCTCCAGTCCATGTTGTCCCACCAGTCTATTTTTATACACATATCATATTTTTGGTTCGTTTACCATCTTAGGTGAAAGGTGATTCAATTAATCGATTTAATATTCATAAAATTAGAATTTAGGTACTTGCACATATGAACATCTTTTACTTCTCGCACCATGGTACTGGGACCCAAGGTCCGTAATCCCCTGGCCCCCGGGGGTTCGTTACCGACGGACCTTGCTAGGACCAAGCCATAGTTATCTGTGCAGTGAGTCACCTATTTGTCCCCACGAGCCACACAATCTTATATAACAACATGGCCCCTTCGTTCGGCACGAGAATAGACGGGAAGGCACGAAGAGTTACGAGCGGCGACCGCGACATTGTCTCGCCCGACGCGAGATTAACGTCGAGATCTTGTGTTGACTCTAGTGTTGATTGGAAGGAAGGTTAATTCTCCGCTTTATTGCCTGGACATGATTTTAAATTAGGCTTCCGGCAGTTCCCCCCCCCCCCCCCCCTCCCCACCGGTGTGTTAAACTGCGACAGTCTGTTTGGCTCGGTGGAATAAATACAAGGGATTACGGGAATGAAAACAAGAGGCAAGACCAGAAAAAAAATAGTGTTCACTTCGGAGACAAACAAATTTGATGGTTTTATATTTTAGAACGTGTTAACGGTCGAGGATTTAATCTTATAGCCTCAACATCTTAGCCGCTACATTTATCCTAGATAGGTCTTGTGAGAAGCATCGTTCAGTTATTGACCCTCGAGACAGATCAACCGTTTTAAAGTGAAATGTAAACAGTCTTTTTAGTACATTTGTGTTCGTATTCCATACCACGCAGTCCATAAATATAATCTACATTACATTGGCCAATACAAAGCATTATTACATATTATCAGGATTTACTATTGCACCAATAATAGCTGACTTGTGGCAAATAATCTCTTCCTAACGTCAGGCCTGCGGGTGTCGCAATATAACCTATCGTAGAACATCTCTGACGCTACACACTGACCGAAATGCGTTGTTATAAAACAACATCCTAATACTGCACTCTATATAGAATGATGCCACAATTCTCCTGAGTAAATATTATATATATATATGTATGTCTGCAGTATGCTATACACAGCGCATAATTACTGAAGCAGAGCATTCACCAACATTGCTTGCCCACATATTTGTTCTGATACAAAACTATGCTTCTGCATTGCCTACCCATTTCTTTGTCGCCTGTATTACAATTTCTTTCAACTGTTTAACCAAATAAGAAGTATTGGCAACTTTACAAATACAAATGTAAAACCAGATATAACCCAAACGTCGACTAAGAGTCTTGTGGTGTATATTGAGTTTTGCCATATCGGTGTTCCTAAGAGATAGAGGTTTTGAAATAAACCCAGTATTGGAGAAATGTGTGGTGAAAGATAGATGTTTAAAATCCATCCCGTCTGAGGAGACATATCTGCTTCTTTTCGCGCAGTTTATCTATCTATGCGACTACCGAGCTGGGTAAACACACTTATGTCTGTCAGTGCGAGATTAGGCAAGAGCCTGTATCACTTGATGAAGACAAGCCCATGCACGTTCACTGGATGATTTGAACCACTGAAGGGAATATATCGTCCCTATAGCTCGAGCCTTACCATACAGATGTCTGCAACATTGTGTTTAACCTAAACTTAAACTTCATCTTACGTCATTCGCTTTCAAGTAAAACCGTTACACAGCTTATAAGCTTACGCTTTCCTTAATTCATACATAAGCACTTTTAAAGCCCGACTTTTCTTCCTACTATGTTCTATATAAAAACCAACATTATGTGTCGATACCATGTCGAAAGAATCTTGCGTTTCTTATGTTTGGATACTGGCTTTGTTTTTAGGACTTCTGTTAAAGACGGTTTGGTTACTATGGTTTCAATAAACATTACATACAAAACGCAAGGTGCCTCCTACCAGACGCCATGTTTATCATAAGCCACTCCGATGAATCAGGCGGGACTAAAGATGTTGTCCCTGGAGTTTTAAAATAATTATGGAATTCTTATTTCTTTACATAATTCTAATTGAATTATTTTTCCAAAGTAGTTTTGACAGCACTGGGCACTGGACAGCGATGTCTTTCTTCTCCATCGATGCAAACTTGTCTATGGAACGAGATGAGGGATCAGGTTAGCGTTAGCATGCAAAGCATCAAACTCCATGACCGCAACCCTTGTTGAATATGCGGAGCTAGTTCCTTTTCTTCTTTCATTTTGCCTCGTTTTACGGTTGTGCGATCAATACGAATAAAATTGCATACCCGCTCTGTCTAGTTTATTTGTAGTTATTTTTCCACGTCAAAGATTTAAAAAGATCAAAGAATGTATTGTAGGCTACTGTACGCGTGAAGAAGTTGGAGTCACTTTGCGAATAGCTCGCCTTCACAGACACATCTTCATACAGAGGCGGATACAAGTGTATCCTTAAACATAGCTTGTATGTTGGTAACATGTTACAGACTGTTCCTCCATGCAGCATATGTTTCAAGTCAGTCAAACTAATTGAATTGCGCGTAAAGACAAAATAACAGTCGTAAGCTTCTACTTTTCTGCTAGAAGGAATCTCCTTTAGTTTGTGCTGTTCTGCATATTATGTAGCTTTGTGCTCCTTTTGTCAGTCATGCGCAGATAAATGCTTCGAGGTCTTTAAGTACATAACTACCCCCACCCCAGTTACCTCTTACGTTGCCATGTCCGGCATGGAAAATTTACCTCTTTTCTCCTGTCTTGCCACCTCTCTTTCCATTCCTCCTCGCTGTTTCACATCCTTCTTCACACTGGCTTTCCTGCGTTGTCGTGGTCTGTCTCTTCAGCTTCTAACTTGAAGCTCCATTCCTCCTCGCTGTTCCACATCCTTCTTCACACTGGCTTTCCTGCGTTGTCGTGGTCTACCTCTTCAGCTTCTAACTTGAAGCTCCATTCCATCATCGTTCTCATAATCATCATAATCTAGTGATTTCCATTCCTTTGACATTCCAAATCTCTTCAATCTAGTCTTCCGTTCTCTCTCTATTTATTATTTGTTATTTATTTAATATATATGTTTGTTGATACAACATGCAGTGAGCGCTGATGCTATCGCACAGTTGAGCGGTGTTTCACTTGATAGTGGCGCTCTGGGGGTGCTGCGGACTGCGAGGGAACTGCACAAGGGTGAGCCAACAATCAGATACGACGGAAGTTGAACTAATGACATATTTAAGAGAACCGGAAGACATTGCGACTCGCTTCAGCGTCATTTCCGGTGCGAATTACTGCGTACAGTACACAGACACATCCGATGCAAATTATCCGTCCAGATAAAATACTGAAGAAAACAAATATCTTTAAGATGGGGGATGGCCCTCGTGTTAAACCGCGACAAACTACCTTGTAACCTTGATACCATATTACTATCTCACATACAAGTGAGAACAGCAACCTGTGGGACTATTTTCTTTATTTAATCTTAATAATAAAACTAAACTAACAATTATAAATACTGAGCACTCAGTTACACAGTTGTGTTTTCCCATGTGGTCTGATGTAGCGTTCTGGACATCATGAAATACATACTCGATTCCTTTAAATCGGGAATGTTCTAAAATGATCTTGATTTATTGGTAAATACATTTTGTTTGTGGTTGTCAATGGGTTTTTATTTTTTAAGATTGTTTGTTATACTTGATATAGCTACCATGAAATAGATTGGTTTCCCTCTATGGCTCACCAGCCTCGTCCATGCTATACCCTGCTGTGCTAAGCTTTGTCTTCTGTTGGCCCCTCACAACTTGAACGGATTCTCAAGTGATCTGTCCTCTCTTGACTTGTGACGTTGCATCCACTACCTCCCCTTTGTGCTGCTAGCCTCATATCGTGTGTATAGTATTTTGTATAGTACTATACAACGATACGACGTAATACATTGTTCCTATACAAAACTATACCGGATATAGGTGTTGCTGTAACGTGAATATGTACACACGGTTCTATACGTCACAAACTACTGGAGGTGAGTTTGTTTTCTGATTGGTTATCGAGAGCGGAAAGCCGACTCGTTCTCGTATCGTAATGACAATCACGACCGTTAATTATCTGAACGGTTTCCAGTTCGTTTATCAGAACGTGTTAACGCCAACATGCGGTTACAGAAGCAGATTTCACCGATATTGCCCGCGCCTAAAATATGAACCGTTTTGGGGAAATTGGATGAATGGAAAGTCCTCGGATATGGAGTTGGATTCAGAACAGTTCGTTCATTAGTGATAAATGTGATGGAAAAGAAGCGAGTTTGAGTGTTGTGTTATTTATTATTATTCCATCATTACAACCCCGCGGAATAATGTAATCCTAATCTTAAATGTTCTGTGTACATGTAATTGTATATTGTGTAAAATGTAAGAAAATAAAATAAAATTTGAATTGAATTGAATTGAATTGTTAAGAAGTGAAATTGGTGGAGGTGCCGGGTTGGTTAAACTCAACCATGAAAGCGAGTTCAAATGAGTTCAAATGTGAATTCACAATTTATTGTTTTATTCAATGCCATTTATAAAACTGATTTAAAGCAGAGAACAATAACTGTAACTATACCATACATAAGATTAGCAATAAACTCACAAAATATCCAAGAACAAGAAAACAAAGCTACTTCAAGAACATCTGAACATGAAATATTATTCATTAGTAATACTGATAATCTCAAACAAAGTCGAATACGTAGATCGATACTTATCGCCGCGTCGATCAAGATCGCAAACTCTTGACCTCGAAGTGTAATTGTTGATGTTGCAAAATATCTGGATCTACAATTCACTCTAGTTGAAATTATTCCGGTTGGCGAAATCCTAAAATATGAAAATATTGATAATATTACTATTCATATAATTGTTATATCGTATTGTTTGCAATTAAATTTTTTTATCATAAGCCCATGTATGTAAACTAGTATAAGGCTGAGTGATTTAACACAAATTTACAGTTATATTCAAATAGGCTATAATTATAAGGAGCTATATAACAGCTAATACAGTTGAAATCAAAACTGAAATAGGAATATTAACTGTAATTTTCAATAAACAAAATGTAGCGTGTAAATGGCTCTGTAGAGTCTTTATCAAACAGAATTACTTCTGAAAACAATGTCAGCAACAAAAATTACATTTGTTGATTCAATTACAACGGCCGTGATTTGTCCTTCTGCAACTCTATTTCAAACTGCATTCCTAGTGTTGTGCCTGCATCGTCTGAGCTGGGTGCCACTCATAACGAGCTCCCCCGCTAGAGGCGCGTCAGCCCCCCTGCCCCCCCCCCCCCTTCTCACGCGACAAACAATTTATTGGCCTCGCTTAGTCCAGCGTACTTCCTGGTTGTCCCGATTACAGAAGTTCCACGCTGACCCATTTAATTGTGCCCGGGACCACTGACCCAAATGTCAAACTATTCTTCCCGTTTTTGTTTTTCACGGAAACTCCGGTTAAACATCTTTGCAAACTTTTCACAACTGGTCTGGAAATTGTTGATGTCATTTTTATATTTTCTAGTTGGTTATTTACTTTACTGCATCGGATATGTTCAATGAGGTTAATCAGAACAGACAGTAAACATATACTAATCGGTAGCCTTATTAGCCTTTTATTACTATGTATATTAATACACATTAATGACATGAATGTGATATTAATACCTATGTGATTTTAATAGCGATAATAACGAATAAGGGGGCTGTGACGAGGTCAGACACTAGGGGTGTTTATCCAAACCTGACCCACAACTTGGCTACCCTTAGGTCTCTGTGGTAGAACACAATCGGTTGCTACAATTGGTTTCATTGTTGTCTCATTCTGTCATTTGGAGTGGCTTCTTTTCGGAATTAACGCGATTGAAATTAGGCAGCCATGACAAAAACACGTTTGTTGATCTTAATATTTCAATGTCCTGAGGTATAACGAAATACAATTTACAGTGTTACAAAATACCAATATTATATAGAACACTAGAACATTTTCAAACTTGAATCTTAATTCATGTCGCACTTTGCATACTCGAACAAATAAATACTGACGCTGCCAGGTGGTCAGACAATGTGCGGTGTTGTCAGACTGTCAGAGCGCTGAAAACAGTCACGTGGGTCGTTAGCCATGTGGCCGTGCATTGCATATGCACCAATCAAATAAAGATGCAACATATTGTTTCTAAATGAATGTGACGTCACAGCCAATGGACCTATCATAATAAGTGTGTTGTCAGACGGTTGCAGCGCTGAAAGCAGTCACGTGGGTCGTTAGCCATGTGGCCGTGCATTGCATATTATGTACCAATCAAATAAAGATGCAACAATGCAACAGATTACTTCTAAATGAATGTGATGTCACAGCCTCCCCAATCTTTGATAATGCTATTCACTGCAACTTGATTACTGTAGTGTTGGTTTCGTCGACAATCAGTTGAGGAACACCTAAATCTATGTCAAATTACCATAGAAGTTAGCTCGTTCGCCAATTTTCGGTCTCGCGAACGAAATTACGACTGAATAACTAGGTACTATGTACACAGCTGTGCTCTGGGTTTAGATGTAATCTACTCGGGACACTCGAGTGGTGCGTTCAACTGCGACAGACAATCCACTTCTTTAGAGTAACGAGAAAACGATCCGATAGCGTGTTTATCGTTGAACGGGAGTAATCATACATTTTTCTCTCTCTCTCTCTCTCTTTCTCTCTCTCTCTCTTTTTCTTTCTCTCTCTCTCTCTCTCTCTCTCTCTCTTTCTCAATTGGGCATTACATCCCATCACGAGAAACTGCAGAAAGTACCGAAATGACTCCATGCACTTTTTCAATCCAGAGTCATATATTTTTGTTTGTTTTTTAGTTTTTAGGGAAAAGGTAGTCGTTAAAACGAAGAAAAATGTGCGTTTTTGTAACATTTCAAGAATGCTTCTGAACATTTGAAATGTGATGTAGAATGATATGGTTATGTAAGAAGAGAGGAACTAAATGCTCTATGAAAACCGAAGGGTTATTCTTATTTTAATTTGGAATTATTTAATTTTAATTTGTAAGAATAGGCTATACGGTGACAAATATAAATACAATTTTATTTTGTAAAGAAACAAGCAGCGGTACAATGGCCGCCATAGTAGGTCGTCATCTCCGCTAGAACCCCAGCCTGTGCTTAGTTCATCCGTTTCCTCATATTTTCACCGTCAATTGATGATGATTTGATTTCATCAACCTCCAACTTTTCACCTCAACAAACCCCCTCTGCAAAACGCCCGCCAACCCTCGAAACCCTCTGCGCATTCAAAATACTGTTTTTAATCTACCAAACGAAGCATTTCCCTCTGTCGAGGGTGGGAGGGAAATCCAATTTCCCGGCGAGCGGTCTCCTTCTCGCGGTGACCTCGTTTTGAGGGCGCCCCCGGCTAACGAGGTCGTGTCCCCATTATATGCGGCGACCAGGTAGCAGACAGCAACATGGGACCATGTTGTGTCGTGACATAAGTAAATCAAGGGTGACAAGTATACTATGACAAGTATACTATGACAAGTATACTATCATCATACCAATTAAAATATTTGAAAGTTTCTACATTAATTGTTTAACTGATGGATATATGTTGAGTGAATATTGAGAAGGTATAACTGGATGGATGATTATGAGTGGATGTCAAGAATATACAAGTGGACGGATATATTTTGAGTGAATATTGAGAAGGTATAACTGGATGGATGATTATGAGTGGATGTCAAGAATATACAAGTGGACTGATATATTTTGAGTGAATATTGAGAAGGTATAACTGGATGGATGATTATGAGTGGATGTCAAGAATATAAAAGTGGACGGATATATTTTGAGTGAATATTTATATATATTTTTTATCCTATGCCGAAAGTTTGATTTTTCGATCATTTTTCTTCCTAGCTATCCAATAAATATGTGCTTCCTTCTCTGGCCCGCTCAGGTTCTTTGACAGGGCGTCAATGTCAGATTTAAGTGCGGCACAGCTGAGGAGATGTGCTCTGTCCTGAAAACCTAATGTGCATAATTTGCAAGTTGCTGGTTCCTTTGTTATTTGAAATCGACTCAAGTGATGCTGCAGGACATCGTGTCCTGTGGCCAGCCGGAACTGCGCTGTTGCCACCTTCCTTGTCCATGATTTGTCCGGCCCTTTGAGCACCTCGTCTCGCCACAGTTTGTGGTTCGTCTTGGACTCTTGAAGTCTATCATATGATGTCTTGAGGCCCTCCTTAGCAAGGTTTTTGGCAGAGTTGAAAGAGATACTCGCCGTGTCGGGTGCCGACTTCTTCGAGCCCAATTTGGCTAGTGCGTCGGCTTTTTCGTTGCCCAGGATGTTACAGTGGCTTGGCACCCACTGGATTTGAATATTGAGAAGGTATAACTGGATAGATGATTATGAGTGGTTGTCAAGAATATACAAGTGGATGGATATATTTTGAGTGAATATTGAGAAGGTATCACTGGATGGATGATTATGAGTGGTTGTCAAGAATATACAAGTGGATGGATATATTTTGAGTGAATATTGAGAAGGTATCACTGGATGGATGATTATGAGTGGTTGTCAAGAATATACAAGTGGATGGATATATTTTGAGTGAATATTGAGAAGGTATAACTGGATGGATGATTATGAGTGGATGTCAAGAATATACAAGTGGATGGATATATTTTGAGTGAATATTGAGAAGGTATAACTGAATGGATGATTTTGAGTGGACGTTGAGAAGATATATGTACACACTTTGCTAGGGACGCTTATAGGCATCGATGTTGAGTACATGCGCGAAGATAGAAGTTTAAGAGCGATCCTTACGTAACCATTAAAAACGTGTTCTTATAAAACCCAAAACAAATCTGGATGAACAACAAACCCTGAGTTGAGTCCCCCGCTGACCTAGACTGCTCGTTGGCAGTAGATGGAGGCCGTGGGTGTTGGGGGGAGCTCGGCAACAGATCAATAGGGAGATGGCCGCTTGGCCCTCCAGCCTCCGCCACGCACACGCACACGCACACGCACACGCACACGCACACGCACACGCACACGCCTTCTTTACCCCATCACGTATTGTTCTACTCCCAATAAGCAGCAGCCTTGATTGCCAAGTTATTTAACAAGATACGTGACTATGTTTGTTGGAGTAATCAAAGTTTCCATCACATCCATGATTTAATTCACAAGCCGACATACATACATCAAGGGTAGTAAAGATACCTTCTTTATCAAACTCTTGGCGTGGGCTTAGAATATCTCTAACTATAACGAACACGATAGTTGTATGTTCTGCGCGTTAAATATGCATGCGGTAAAGTTACAGCGCGTTTAGCGAGGCCAAATGCCAAATAAATACCAAGCTTATTTCAATGCCGTCTACACCCTAATAGGACTAAGTATTTAAAAGTTATAGTTGCAATACGATAACAGAACAAACATTGCATACTTGCTAGGTTCACACAACGAAGAGCCCACGGTCTGACCCGAAGAGGTTTTAATAATGAAGATACCGATATATATAGATACATATCCAGTGTAGAAAGCTAGAACACTCTTAACTTCTCTCATACAAGCATCACATCGGAGTGTATACTCAGTATACAATATAAACAAAAAGATGTAGGCGTTTCTTCATAATACTTACATCAGTGCTGGGAGTTTTTTCCATCACAACGTATCACTCGTCACTGTACCGGTGTCAATTAGGTGTACGAAAACCTTGTGAGAATGGACTCGGAGATAGTGACGATAGCGCATGCGCAGTGTGGGCTGAAACAATAACAGTCGACGCGGAGAAAAGTCCCGTTACACATTAACGTAGCTTGACATTATTCCGGGCCGCGAAAGCCTCTCAAATATGATAGTATTTATAGCTATTGCATTTTGTTCTTTGACAAGATTCACTTTCGACATGCCATAATATTCTGTGGGACAAAACGATAAAAGGCTTTACAATTAAAACACTTTTTACCCTTTCGTGTGTAGTGTCTTGATTTTAAATGTAAATAAAAGTATTTACTTACTTTTTACTCACTATACCTTCAAAAGTTTCCTTTCTCTGCTTCCCCAGGTGTCTGCTCTATAAACTTCTACCGAAAGCGGCGTATAGCTTGGCGAAGTAAAAACTTGTATTCATCAATCTTCCTTTTACCCCTCGATTTCGTTCCACGTCACTTCGGCTTCCATTTGCTTTGTATTTAGGTCCATGTTCCATTGAGCCACAACATGGGGCGGGCGATCATGTTTCATGTAACTCTCGAAACCAGAACATACATACATAAGTAATGGATCCTTTCGTTTGATTTGCTCCACGTCCTAAAGGCAGAAGAAAGGGGCTGTGTCTATACATTAGGTCTACCTCCACCTAGGATAATGTATCTCTGCTAAAGACGACCGCAATTCCGTTCCTAGCCCGAAGCAGCTTCATCGCTTTGTTGCGGATTCTGCCCTCTTGGGTTGGAGATCTTGGAAATTGGAGGCGAACTCGGAAACGAAAACTTTGTTTTAATTTTCGAAAGAGAAAATTAAATGCTTTGAACGTTTTCTCTTTCGAAAGTTAATTTGTACGTAGCTTCTCGTCTGTTGTGGTGAATTATCACGTTTCGGGTAAATTCCATACGTTTAGGTTTTGCGCATTTTCTCTGAATCCTATAGATATGGATTTTTAATATCCCTTCCCCACCCCTATACCACACATCCCCTAGGCAGGGAAAACGCGATTACAGATATGCTAACCATTTGAAGAGCTGGTTTAGCTTATTTACACTTTAGTAGGTGTCCTCTGAATAAGGGGAGCGGTGCAGATACCAGTGCACCAGTGCGGTGCAGATACCAGTGCACCAGTCACCAGTGCTCTCAGCCTCGCCCAACCGCCAATCACGGAACGGCATACCTTGTGGAGGGCTCTTGTGATTGGTGTTTGGGCGAGGCTGAGGAGAGGCTGAGTGGAGGGTGGCGACTGTGCATTTAGCCATTACTATAGTACTACTACACAACGCATAGCGCATCTTAATGAGGCTAATTGGTAATTAAATATTCAAGGGAATTTATTCCGATGCTTTTCAAACAATTTACAAATTACGAGGTTTCTGTGTCAGGGCCCCGACCCAGATCTTTTGCGTTGAATATAAGTCAATGAGTATTATATTGTTTATCAATATAATGAATTGAACTAATAAAGACAACAATGAGCTTGGTGTAAAATCCAGATCACGAATCAATGCTAGTTTGTTTTTAATACTATCTTCTGAACGCGCTGCACAACATTGTTGAAAATTGTTGAACAAAATTCGATGATTGAAGAATTACACGAAGAATTTCGAAATGCTGTCGTTGGAAGACCAATGCAATTTTAACAACCCTACTGATTAGAATACAAAAATGATTATTGGCTATCTACTCATTTACCAAACTGATTTTCAGTGGCGGACAGTATGCCATGTTATGCCATGTATCTGCCGACATAGCTCTCGGGATCACCAAAGAACGCAAACCTATCCCCGGGGGTAGGTAAATTATCAATAGCGAAGTTGCTCCACGTAGATATTTGGGACTAAAGAAGTAGAAAGTTAAATAGGTACTATATTGGACTCGTCGATTTCATCAGCAAGCAATAGTTACGATAGGATAACTTTACAGGCGCAAACTCTAGTGTTTTTTGAAAAGTCAAATACTGCGAAATCAGACGGGCATGGTAGACGAGAGGGAGAGAGAGAGCGCTCACAACGTGTCACGTGACATATTGTCTAGCCGAAGGGTGTTGCCGTGGGGTTGCTATGCGATATCGGCTTGGTCGCCAAGCGTCATATCGGCCAGGTCACCTATCATACACGTTGCGTCCGCTTGTGCTAAATGACAGGACTTGTCTGGCTCAGACAATGTAGCCTTTAGATGACTGACACCAGTAGTAGCAGGACAAGGCGGGCTTAGTGATGGGTGATTTAGTGACGGATAGAAATGCACTGGCGATGAGTTATTTAGTAGTAAGGTCACAAGCTAGCATTAACGTTATTCAATCGGGATAAATCTTTAATTAATTGAAACTTCAGTATTAGATTTGCAAGACGTACTTTTAGTTTCTTTACTTTAAAAACTCTTTATTAACTTGTCTTATTATTATTATTTATTTTATTTTATTTTTTTTTTTTTTACCTAGCTATTGCATTTGTACAAATACAATTTCGTTAGGTTTTAATAACCTCACAAATGGAAGAAATACTACTAACTCGTCGTTAAGACCACGTCGTTAAGACCACGTCGTTAAGACCACGTCGTTAAGACCACGTCGTTAAGACCACGTCGTTGAGACCACGTCGTTGAGACCACGTCGTTGAGACCACGTCGTTGAGACCACGTCGTTGAGACCACGTCGTTAAGACCACGTCGTCAAGACCACGTCGTCAAGACCACGTCGTTAAGACCATGCGTCGTTAAGACCACGTCGTTAAGACCACGTCGTTAAGACCACGTCGTTAAGACCACTTCGTTAAGACCACGTCGTTAAGACCATGCGTCGTTAAGACCACGTCGTTAAGACCACGTCGTTAAGACCACGTCGTTAAGACCACGTCGTTAAGACCACGTCGTTGAGACCACGTCGTTAAGACCATGCGTCGTTAAGACCACGTCGTTAAGACCACGTCGTTAAGACCACGTCGTTAAGACCACGTCGTTGACTTGAATAGAAGACCGAGACACCGGCTTCACATTTGCAATTCCATTCGTTCCATTTTTCAACATTATGTAAAACAACACGGAGGAAGGGTTACTTCTACTAGGGAGCTTAGAGGGGTTATTTTACATGACAATGTGAGACTTTCAAGCCTCATAAACTTTTGTGGATTTTACGCAAATTGTCCGAATTAAAATTTCACGGGAAAAGCGTATTGAATTTTAATTTCGAAATTGTTTCAATATTTAAGGGTTGTTCGGAGTGCCAAAAGGGAGTTATTTACCTGCTGCACATTTTATAGCCAGCGAGGTGAATGTTCTGTCCGTAACGGAAACTGTGAAAACGTCTCTAACTCGTTGATTTGTTGGAGGAGTAAAATAAGGCATCTCTTCTAACCGTAAAGCTGTGAACGCCGGTTTTACCAGGGATGATAAAAAATACATGATGGACGTGGGTGAACCCCCCCCCCCGCTCCCCCTCCCCCCACGTTGCGTAGCGTCGACCAACGCTGAAAATTACGATTTCTCTCTCTCATTTTCTTCCTTCTGCAATAATTTCGTTCCGTCGTCGACGTCGTCTGTATGAAGCTGTGTCTGCACGTAGACATAGGGACGCGTCCAATCACATTCATTGTTGCAAGGAACTGGGCTTGTATGTGTGGACACTGCTCACTCTCAACACTAGTATCGTAAGGACTTATTCTATAACTATGTGTAATTGTACATGTAGTTGTCATTAAAGCTTCAGATTGTTAAATATTCAGTTGGAGGAACAACCCAAGGATTTAATATACATCAACCGATGAATGTCAAAACGCAATGTAATACAATCTAAGGTTAACCGAACTTTACCTCTATTATAACAAGCCGTGATGTATGTTGACATTTATTAGTATTTTATTGCTGTTGCAGACTAAAATTATGAATTATATTAATTCATGAGCTAAGAGGTACTTCTGTGTCAGAGTTAAAACAATTTATGGAGGCATATTTTACCAGCTTACTGTCGACTATTAAGTTGGAATACATTCTGAGGTTAAAGACTTGTTTGTTCAGTTTTAAGACAACCCATTGCACACCAACATCAATCAATGACGGTAACTTTGATACTTGGATTGGAAGGTAAAGGTTCTGTTGAAATCGTGATATATTTCCCAACGTCCAGAGCAAGTTAGCTAATAGTTTACGCGGGTGACTCACTGGCGAGTACAGATAGTGACAAGTGAATACAAACCATGTTGCAGTTTTTATGGAAGCTTCACTGGAACAACGTCAAGTATTTGTATTATCTGTCGCTACTTTTAAGAATCATAATATTATGCCGTTTTCTGCTCCCAGGAAGAATTTCGCATATCTGCATGAAATGTGCCTGGTTGTAATAATTTGAAATATATTACTTGTTTCTATACGTGTATATATTTATTAAATCACGTGAAAATGCTGCTTTTTGGAATTTTACAAATTAATAAAAGTTACCAACGGTAATACATTTTTTATTTGGTGTGTGTTAATTTTGTTAAATACACACACATCCATGTTTGCCACATTCGTCATAGAACGAGTTATAAGTGGCACACGCCCCCACCAAAATATTCCTGAGAAGTAGTTTTGATGCTACCAAAGAGCAGAGAGTGGTGTACAATTTTTACTCGATACGATGAATATTTAAAAAATGTATATTATGGTTCGATTCACCTTAAAACTCTACGAGTCACCATTATCTTCGACTCCCAACACAATCACCTTTGTTCTCGGTTTCATCTCGACTCTTATATTTGTATCTCAGAATACGGTAAAGTCTGTATTATGTCTCCAATACATGTACGAGTATTCTGGAATAACTTCGACCAATACTTCCTCCAGGGACTGTAAAGCCAGCACGTCAAAGAGAAAGATGGACTCACGGGAAGACTGGCTCGGAAAGCTGGTAAATAAAGGGTAACAATAATTGACTTCCGTGTGAAGTGTCAGAAACTCAAACGGACGACTCTGTTGCAAATAAAAGAAGTGAGAGATCGGTCGGGTCAAACGTTGTTACGGAACAAAGGGAGACTTTTAAGACAAGGACAAATATATCGAGGTTCGCTACACCTCGTAGCGGAGTTTCGGTGAACATCAAAAGTAGATGCGACGAGCCCCAGACAAGGACACTTTCTAGCTACTATATAGCTACTATATAGCTTCATCGCCTACGTTCAATACGTCAGCACTTATACGTGTCAACAGTTCGCCCGAACTCTCGGCGGCTGATAATTTATTAACGTCACAAGTTACGGGGTAAACAAAAACGTTCACATTAAAACTTTCAGCCGCTTTTTAACACAATTATCAAACTTTGTTTTCGATCGTGTAAAAACCTCAAGTCGTTTCGTTGTTTATTTACTCTCAAAAATGCGCATTCAACGTGGAAATTTCTTGTTCGCCTCCCGGTTTTAGTTATTCGTGCTTCTAAATCTCTTTCAAACCAGAAAGTAAGTAAAACTATCGCATTTTACAAACAAAAACTATTCATGTTACATTGCTATGTTTGTATAAATACAACAATAACAACATTGTATTTTATTGTCTAGCCACTCATAGTTACAAAGTTGTCAGTGGAATTAATATCTGCTTTCTTACTATGACGACTCCAAAGTCACCAGTTTGCAGTATCATATCTATCAGAAGTGAAACAAGACCGGAATTGTGATTTGAACCCCAGACCTTGTGCTCTGGAAGCAGGAATAAACCCATGCTATATTTCTTCTTTCTGGAACCCACCCTAGTAATTCTACTCTATGGGCAATGGGAAACCTGTTCACGAACCTGTCAGACTCAGTTCTGACTTCTGAATGTGTTTTAGAGCATTTGTAGGCTCAGTTTTGTTTGATGAAAAATGTTTCCATGCACGTTAGATGAAGGCGATTTCACACAAAAACATAAACATAAGATTTAAGGTTTAACGCATAGTACATAAGGGGCGCTGGTACACATAAAAACGTAAGCACAAAGAGTTTATGAGAAGGCATGGCACTCGTTGAAGTTCTTTGGAGGTTGCGGCCGAATACTGCACTACATAATTATTCTATATATTATTATGTTTATATTATTATTTTATTATATATTATTATACATATATTATTATTATTATTTGGTGACGTAGGCCCCTACATGACTGTGGTAGTCATAACATTTTAAAGTAGATGCTTCTTTGACTCAAGTTTTTCGTGCGTTGTTTTAAGTTAAGGCATAAGCATAAAGTTGAACATTGGTCAACTTTCTTATGCCTTAAAACAGAAAATTATGCGTTAAAACTATGTCTTAAAACTAGTGCATTTGTGTGAATGCCAGTACGTGTTTCCTATGGTCCAACATTATGACTATGCGTTAAACCTTAAATCTTATGTCTTATGTTTTTGTGTGAAACCGCCTTGACTTAGCAACGTGGCTTGAAGCGAGCGTGTTATAACACTCATAAACACTTCATAACATAACGGGACATAAGTTCAAACCCGCAAGTTTTGCCGATGCATAATAATGATCCTGTTTTTTTGTATGTCATTATTATTATTATTATTATTATTATTATTATTATTATTATTATTATTATTATTATTATTATTATTATTATTATTATTATTATTATTATTATTATTATTATTATTATTATTATTATTAAAACAACTGTATTTATTTCCCATATTGTATTACCCGTACTGAATTCACATCACTTACATTAGGCCTACACTTTCACTTGGAAATAACGATATAAATCATTGTTTTTTACTTATTTATGTTGTTCGTAATAAAGTACCTACATAAGGAAAAGAGCTCACAATCCATTAGTAAGATGTTCATGAAAAAAATAATAATGGAATAAACTAAGGTCAAAGAATAAAGACAAATTGTAAATGATCCTAGCAGTAGACCGAATGTTTAATATAAAGTTTACATTGAATTTGAACACATCTTAAATATCATATTGCAACGAAGCTGCAATTAGGTGAGTTATGCAGACGGTAACGACAAATCAATGAGGAGCATTTTATAAAAACGTGGTGATGAAACTTTTATTAAAAATAAAAAAAAAAACATTACCTCCCACAAAGATTGTGGACTTCAGTGTCATGGGAATACGGGAACATGTTAATATTTGAGGGACTCAAAAAGGTCGGACTCAGCTACTTGTTGAATTCGTGAAGGGTTTCTTTTCGCCGTCCGGGGGGGAGGGGGAGATGCCACATACGGAAATGAAGAAATACGTTCGGCCACACTTCCACGTTTCCCACAACTGTATTTTTTATTCTCGAACTGATTTCACACCATTGTGAAGAGGACTGTCATGATATCTTTGCATTCGTATTGATCAGTATCGTATTGATCAGAACTCGCGCGTGCAGCTTTACTGTTGCTCATGAGTTTCAGTGATTGCCAGTGCAGCTTATTGCGTGTAACGTCACTAGCTCAACACTGTCCCATATCTCGCAGGATTGTCCCATATCTCGCAGGGCTGTCCCATATCTCGCAGGACTGTCCCATATCTCGCAGGGCTGTCCCATATCTCGCAGGATTGTCCCATATCTCACAGGATTGTCCCATATCTCACAGGACTGTCCCATATCTCGCAGGACTGTCCCATATCTCGCAGGACAGTCCCATATCTCGCAGGACAGTCCCATATCTCGCAGGACACTCCCATATCTCGCAGGACAGTCCCATATCTCGCAGGACTGCACCATATCTCGCAGGACAGTCCCATATCTCGCAGGACTGCACCATATCTCGCAGGACAGTCCCATATCTCGCAGGACTGCACCATATCTCGCAGGACAGTCCCATATCTCGCAGGACAGTCCCATATCTCGCAGGACAGTCGCATATCTCGCAGGACAGTCCCATATCTCGCAGGACAGTCCCATATCTCTCAGGACTATCCCATATCTCGCAGGACAGTCCCATATATATCAGTCAGCCTCAGATGTCGTGTAAAATTAAAACTAATGAAGACGCATTGAAACATGTTTTATGCTGGTCCGTTATTTTGTGTGTAAAATGAGGAATAAACAAACATGTCGTGATTCGTCCTATCTTGTAACGAAACATGCATAAATCAGTCAGTGAGGCGTGGTAGTGGTTTGGCATGATATATTAGGGTTATTTCAGTTTGCAGAAGTGATGCTAGTAGTCCTTTGCATAACGAGAATGACGGTATAAAATTTGGGTCAAAGGATGATATATATCAAATGAAAGCTTGAGATGAGTACTTTTCAAAAAACCATGATATACCTCTGGCAAATCCAGCTTTCTTTGTCAAAACTAAGGTCAAAGGTCAAATTTGTATTTTTTAAATAATGTTTAATTAAATAATGAAAAATGTTTGCAAGTTTAATCATACACTTTAAGTAAGGTAAATGTATTATGTTTCTTTAAAAAAAATTAAATTACCCATTTAGCCTTTTTTGACTTTAATTGAGGTCAATTTCCTCAAAATGGGTAATTTTTTAAATTTTCTTCGATTTATTGGCCAATATTCATTATATCAACGTACTTACTCATAAATACGTTAAAATAAATAGTTCTTATTGTTATCACATTGTATTCACGGTATTCATTCAAAATGGCGGTCAAAGGTCAATAGGTAAGTATCGTCAAACTAGGTCTTATAACTAAAATATTACTTGTGGGTACTCTAAAGACGCAGAATTTTAACTGCAATTACAACAACGAATAACAACGTAATGTTTTAATCGTAAGAGAGTGTAATTATCATATAACTTATAAATCTACTTAAGATTGTTACTGAATTTCTAATTAATGTCCTCAGGCATTAGGGTATTCTAGAATGGGTATGCAACTGCAACAAAATACATTTTTAGAAAAGAGCATGACCATGCTGAGATACGTGATATGATAGATATGATAATGATATGATATATGTCCTAGAAGTCACTGTCAAGTCGTCAAATTAATCAAAATTGAAGTCAAAATCACTCAAAATTGAAGTCGTCAGATTTATCACCTTCTGATCCACTGGAATTCTCATGCTGGGTACCGATATGTAGACATTCCTTCAGCTTACACGCGTGGGTACACTTCAGCTGATTGGCCAAACACTCACATGTCGGCATCTTGCAAACACGGCAACAGTTACAGGCTAGGAGATCCATAACGGTCAAAGGTACTGGAGTTCCAATCATCCACTCGTTGCTCAGATCTCCTTCTGCCTTAGTTTTCCATCCATAGCCACACAGATCAAGAACATCAGGGTTGGCTTCCAAGCAACGTATCAATAGATCGTGTTTGGTTGATAACTCACAGTCGCAGGATATGAAGCAGTAAGCAATCGTTACAAGGTGGTAGCTGATTAGACTTCATATCATCACACTTCTAAAAAGCTCGTAGTGCAGCAGGTTGACGCATGACAGAGTCGTGGTCAAAGAGCAGAGTTTACGGACAAACTCTTCGAGTTTTTTGATGACATCGATAGAAACTCTCCAGTCCTGACCCATCTTGCTTAGCTTGACACAGAAATGCGAGTTTTTTTCTTATGATATTCCAAGTTCTCTTTTTCCCTTTACCACTCAATGAGCTCACTCAGGTTGGAACTCATAGTCGTCCCCTACACCTATAGATGCGCCCGTTGTTAACAAGGTAACAGTTTCATACATGTCATTTCCCATATAGAAAATATATCCATAGCAACATTGGGTGCCTCTAGGTGAAGTGGCCGACTATGAATTCCAACCTTTGTCACAACCAGTGCATGGAGGTCAGGGAGGGTATTACATACTTCGAATCCCAACGAACTCCCTAGTTTTTACACATCTTCGAAGTGTGTTTGATTTTTGGTAGTCAAGCGTCAACCAGCTGCCCTACGAGCGTTTTAAAAGTAAATATGATGATATTAAGTCTAATCAGCTACCACCTTGAAACGATTGTCTACTGCTTCAAATCCTGCGGCTGCGAGCTAACCACCAAACAACGGTCTGGATACGTTGTTTGGACGCCAACCCTGATGTTCCTGATCCGCGTGGCTATGGATGGGAAACCACGGCTGAAGAAAATCTGAGCAACGAGTGGATGATTGGAACTCCAGTACCTTTGACCGTTATGGATCTCCTAGCCTGTAACTGTTGCCGTGTTTGCAAGATGCCGACATGTGAGTGTTTGGCCAATCAATAAAAGTGTACCCACGCTTGTAAGCTGAAGGATTGTACAAATACCAGTACCAGTACCAGTAGCCAGCATGAGAATACCAGTGAGTCAGAATGTGATTAATCTGACAACTTGGACAGTGACTGCTAAGGTAGATATAACATAATACTAGTATCATATCACGTATCTCAGCATGGTCATGCTCTTTTCTAAAAATGTATTTTGTTGCAGTTGCACACCCATTTAATAATACCCTGATGTCTGAGGACATTAATTAGAAATTCAGTAACAATCTTAAGTAGTTTATAAGTTACATGATAATTACATTCTCTTACGATTAAAACATGAAATTAATCATATTATTATTCGTTATTGTAATTGCAGTTAAAATTTTGCGTCTTTAGAGTACCCACAAGTAATATTTTAGTTACTAGACCTAGTTTGACGATACTTACCTATTGACCTTTGACCGCCATTTTGAATGAATACCATAAAAACAATGTGATAACAATAACAACTATTCATTTTTATGTATTTATGAGTCAGTACGTTGATATAATGAATTTTGGCCAATAAATCGAAGAAAATTTTAGAAATTACCCATTTTGAGGAAATTGATCCCAATCAAGATCAAAAAAGGTAAATAGGTAATTTAATTTTATTTTAATAAACTTTATACATTTATCTTTCTTAAAGAGTATTTTTAAACTTGGAAACATTTTTCGTTATTTAATTAAAAATTATTTAAAAAATTACAAATTTGACCTTTGACCCTGGTTTTGACATAGAAAGCTGGATTTGCCAGAGGTATATCATGGTTTTTTGAAAAGTACTCATCTTAAGCTTTCATTTGATATATGTCATCCTTTGACCCAAATTTTATACCGACCAGGCCTTTTTCGAGCGTTATGCAAAGGACTATAGATTGTTACAGGGGTTTTAAAATGTGTGTTTAGAAATAACAGTGTGACACGATTGATAATAGTTATAGTGAAGGTTTGGAATTACTATACTAAAGTCTAAGTTCAATAGTTTATAAACAATAACCAATTTCGATAAAAAAATGTATCAAAACAATATTTCGAAATAATTCCTATCTCTCTTCTGTAGCTACTCGGCTAGGGTGTGTTTTTCTGGTTACAGCTTACAAAACGTATGTGTTAATATCGACTGCCAAAGCACTGGAAGATACAAACAAAACTGGGTTAATGCATCATGGAGAAAGTTAATACCCGCTGCCTTCATTATTTTTCTGCCTTCCTATTTTAGGATAAATATAAAAGTCGTTTCTTGGAATTGTATTTCGGGACTTGTGAATGTTTGGCTAGCAAGTAAACATTTGAAAGCTTCTTGTTTACATTAGCTTTGTGCTTTTCGTTCTAAACACAGCCAGACCTGGTTCATAAATGAATTTTTATTGACTTTAGTTCTTGTTTGCGAAACTATTTAATTAATTACATTTCGGGTCAAAAGGTACTAAAAGTATTTAGAATAATTAACTATTTAGCCATATATAGACATGTTACGATAGTTGTTTTATCTTGAGAACGCTTAAAAACATTGACAAAGTGTACAATGATCAAGATATTATGGTTTCGTAAGAACTAAACGCAGGTTTCGCTGAGTCGTAGTGCAAAACGGAGCTTATTCCAGCATCACACAGGCACCCCCACCAGACTCCCATACAACACTAGTGGCTGCCTTGGGATCAATCTTTAATTTCATTTTACGGCTAAACGGTGCGTCGTAGAGAAAAACGGAGCTTATCCTAGCATCACACAGACACCCTCACTAGACTCCCATACAACACTAGTAACTGCCTGGGGATCAATCTTTAATTGCATTTTACGGCTAAACGGTGCGTCGTAGAGAAAAACGGAGCTTATCCTAGCATCACACAGACACCCTCACTAGACTCCCATACAACACTAGTAACTGCCTGGGGATCAATCTTTAATTTCATTTTACGGCTAAACGGTGCGTCGTAGAGAAAAACGGAGCTTATCCTAGCATCACACAGACACCCTCACTAGACTCCCATACAACACTAGTAACTGCCTGGGGATCAATCTTTAATTGCATTTTACGGCTTAGCGACATTGAAATTCATTGTCGACTTTACGGTTGTGACTTTGTTCTTACAAAACCACTTGTTGTTTAATATAGGTCGAACACGTCTTATACAATAGTTTGGAATTATTACTGCGGGATTTTAATGTTGGAATTATCTTGTTCAGTTAATCGTATTTGGAACACCTTTGTTTTTTGGATTTTAGAGCTAATTATAATTCGTATTAACAACACCATATTTTTTTACAAGGCGTGTAATTTAAAGTTACGATTTTCAGGCAGTGTTTTGACTTTTATAGCTGTAACTTAATTTGTTACGATTATTTGTATGTTCACTATACAACCGTTAGACAATGTATCATGAGGGTATGAAGTTTGAACACAATAATATAACCAGCTTAGATGCGATATGGTTTAGCTGTTGTCAGTGTGGTTCGGAGAGACAAAAGAGAGATCCCACGGCGTTTGCAAGGTAGTTGTTAACCTTGTGACCTGCCAGTGATACAGGCCTACCCTGTAAGGAACCGCAATGTCGTTGCGATATCTTGACAGAGCTTCAGGGTGTGGTGGGCTTCCCCTTCATATAATACCGCTGTCTGTCTTTGGGACGGGTCTGTGTAATCAAACGCACACCACTAAACTTCGCAAAACACAAACTGGCAGAATTCGCTCTCATGCACACAAACTCAGAACTTACCGGGTTAATTCTAATTTGTACACCTGAGGCGTGTTAAAACTTCGTCAAAATATGATTTTGAATTAATTCACATGTTAATTAAAAGTTCAGACGCACTGTTGGAATATTGTGGGTGGCATAATTCGCAGTTAATATTATTATTCAATATGATGTTTCAGCTCCGTCGTAAAGGGGTTTGTTCACTCTGCCATCTCAGTTCACTCTGCCATCTCAGTTCACTCTGCCATCTCAGTTCATTCATTATTAAACTAATTCTCTTCCGTAAACAAAATAACACATTTCACAATAATAAACAAAACATTCTCAATGAATACAGATTGATAACTTATATATTGGGCTCACAAGCCTTCACGCTGGCGTAAGAAGTACGCAACGTAAGAAGTACGCAGTGTAAGAAGTATACGCAGTGTAAGAAGTACGCAGTGTAAGAAGTACGCAGTGTAAGAAGTACGCAGTGTAAGAAGTGCGCAACGTACGAAGTACGCAGCGTAAGACGTAAGAGCAAATAGAAATGAATCCTATCCGAAAAGGGGAGGAATCGCGTAAGACGTTCTGTTGCCTGATTGGCCAACGACTTGACGCGGTACGCCGACGTAGGGGGGACGTAGCGACGTGGGTAGTAACACTGTCACTGTTACTGTCACTGTTACTGTCACTGTTACTGTTACTGTTACTGTCACCAGGGTTGATATTTCCCACGCTCGTCGACAAAGCCCGAGGTAAATTCTCTCTCCAAATACCGAACATGCGACGGATATTCCCTCTCGAAACTTGTTATCACGTGTTTGTGTAACAAACGCAAGGGTGTATTACAAGCGGGCCTAATGCAATCACAAGACGAGTGTGAGATGTTTTTATACACCACCGCTTGTCAACATGAAAAGACTGTACGGCAAGAACTCTCGCAGGTCATGAACGACATTCATAGTTGCTATTCGACGGTTATTGAAACAACTCCCCTCCCCCCCCCCCCCCCCCCCCCTCCCCACACAACTCACGCCACTCTTTGTAATTAATATTTATATCTCTCTCACAATCTGAATCATGCATCACCAATCATACCGGAAATCAGCTTATAGTCGAAATTATTTCTGGATGCACATTTGGTAGGATTGTGTGGATCTTATGGCCTGAGTTGTGGATGTTTTTCTATACATAATGTTTTGGCTGCAACCTCTCAGTTCTTTATTCTCTGTGTATCAATTATGTATTTATAAATGCAAGTAAAAATAAGATCGGTTCCATGACCATTCTCATTGTTATTCCCATGGTTCTCCGGCATTTTACAACAACCGTTACAGTAAAGGTGGTTTATCCCTGAGAGTGAAGCTTGTACGAGGCCCCGCCTGCAGGCAGCATTAGTTACTCTCTCTGACACCTGGAGCGCTGGTGCTCGTTTCACTGGTTGGCCTCGAGTGGTCCCATGTGCGGCATGTATTCCATAATACTACACAGACATTCACTTAGAACATAGTACATACATGCAAGAGTGGCTTGTAAGACTAGGTTTGGGGGTTCAAGTGGTAAGAAAACTATAAATCAACACGTTACGTTAGAAATAATCTATGTCTGTAACAGAATACATTTTGTTGGGATTTTTATGAATGGCATAAAATATGCCACACAAGTTCAGATTTGACTTATATTATCAATTTCATAAACTTTATTGGGAGACATACGCTTTAATAATATCATATTCCAGGCAAGCATGTTTCTGTTTTTGTAAGCACACATTTTGACCATCGTGACGTCACGTGAATACTCCCTTGTTGCAAATACGTTAAAGTGGGTTATTGGTTAGTAGTGGCTTGACCTAACTCAACGGTCAAAATGTGGGACAAAAAGAGGGGGGGGGGGGGGGTAATCGATCAACAAGAATCTGTCCAGCCACAAGCATGAGCCACATGAAACTATAAATCAATTTTGTGAAAATAGAAAACTTCCTTCCTTATCTCGACTGCGTCCTTATATATGACCTAGTGAACCAGGGAGAGCAGCGATATACCCACACACACAGTATGCTACACGTCAGCTTCACAGGGCAGAACCACTGATTAATACGAGACTTAACTTAGTTCGGCGTCAAGACGTGTTCACAAAAAATGCAACACTTATCGTTATAATTAATTGAAGGCTGTGGGACTAATGACCCGGTTAAGATGTTGCTTCTCACCACTCGTCCCCATCGTGTGTTGTTGTTTACGTAGTCAGAAACAACACGTGTTTGCCGTGAGGTGTGTACTGTGTACACACATTTCCTTAGCCTACATGTTTGTTATTAATATTACTATATTAGAATGACATTATCCCACTAAATTAGTCCCATTTTGTCTAAAAGTATTTAAAGTTATGTTAAAACTTTTCGTTACTAGTTGAAAAGTACTGCCTTGGTCGCTTTTTATTGAAAATTTGAAGTACAAACTTCAAGAAACGTGGCATAAACGAAAAATACGTCAATGTTACTGTAATAAAAGCCACTATTATGATTTTAAACTTAAAATGTTACTTCTCAGCGTTTCGGGACATTAATATGATGATGTTGTGCACTCTATATTTATTATTCTTACGATAGAACATGGTATGAACTCAGTGTATTGTAGACGGTTTATTATGCGAGAGCATGCAGCTTTAAACCAACCAAGCTCTCGAATGTCAGTGTTTCTAAGCCTCACAGCTCCTGTAGTAGAAACTGGGCTGGTATCATTAAGTTCTCGCATTAGTAAGGTGATTCAACAAGATTCTTGGTTGAATCTCTATCTAGCACCCACGTTAGACAGTTCAACATATCAATGTTGCTTATTTCATTGTAGAACAAAACTGAAGCAATTTGTGCATGTGCTTGTGCATTCAATCAGTTCGATGATGTATTGACCCGTGCATAACTCGATGCTGTGTTTCTTGTAGAGGTGTCAATGCAGGTAACGTATAAAAAACCTGTGATTGCGTCTCTGCACTAATTAAAACATCTTCAAAGAGTTTGAAAGACAAGTCGGGTGTAAAAAGAAACAACGTGTTAGCGACACTAAACTCTTTGAAACGTGGATACAGCTTCAGCTCTGACGAGACAGCGTCGAGTAATTAACTTTATTACAAGAACGTATTACGTATACCTACCCTCCCTCAGTAATGAACTCATCCAAGATTACGTCACGTATTTTCATCATCGTGCATCACTAATTGGACGAATCATAACACACGACACGACACGACGCGACGCGACGCGCCAACTATAGTCATTTCCATATCAAGAAGACTCTTGCCCACATTTCATAGTGGCCTTATTTGTTCTACCATGGCTTGTATTGATGATATGACATACTTAACCCACTATTGGATCAAGATTGAACATTTTATTTATATCCTGAGGTGTATCCTATAATCATATATTCAGTTATAAAAAAGCCTTACAGCGGAGGGTATAAATATTTGTAGCAGTCATAGCAATTTGAAGCACAATAAATAATATAATGTCCCCCATTAAAATCAGTTGTGGTTATTGAGTGGGTAGAAATAAAAAAATATATGTTTTATGTGAAACGAGGGTTGTAGCTCAGCGCTAACTTGTTTCCTTCAATGCAAACGGGCGCTTCTGATTGGCTGGTGGTTCTCAGGGAGGTAACAAGCTAGTGGCGGGATAAGTAATTGACTCCGGGCGATAGTAACTTACACATGCGTACACATGCTGCAATGCTGAATGCTGCTCAGGCATGTGCACTATAGTTACCGTTATGTGTATAGCGGGAGCTGCGACTTGGTTTACCGACCCAGTGCAGTAGTGGGGCTAAGTTCCCAGGGGAAGATATTTACTGTGCATGCCCATGGTTTACACGGGGCTTGCAACAGCTTTGTCGTACAAACAGTTGGAAAGAACCCAACTCCGAGTCCGGGGATGCGGTTATGATATATGTTTCTACAAGGCATGGGAACATGACATAGTTGCCAGCCATGGCGCCGCTCACGTGGATATTAGGGGTTTGTTTAATTAGTGTGGCTCACAAAATAGTAAAACACGTATTTATTACGTCACATGTGTGACGTCAGCATCTGACGGGCCAATGAGAAGGAATTACTGGGACTCAAACCAGACTCGGCACCTCCACCAAATCCGACACTATTGTCATTGAAACTGTTTGGAGTAAAACGACTTTTGTGATAAAATTAATAAAGCTTTAGCTAAAACTTTAGCGTGTCTCGTGTTTACGTTGAAATTCCAATTCAGCAATTCTACCGTCTAATGTTGTCATTAAGGGTTTTGTTGTAATTACTTGCTCCGTATTACAACGACCAATTACTTTTCCTCGTTTGGGGAAGTTCAATTGGAAGAGTTTTCCTTTATCTTCTGTGGATTTGCTTCGAGCCCAACATGCATATATATAGTTTTTCTGCGGCCATCTTGTGAATGACGTCATAGACGAGTGAATCGGAGTCAATCAGCGGGTGGGTTTTTCAACCAGGATCACCAACCTTTAACCTTTGCCTTCGTGTACCCGGACGGACAACCTTCGTCATATACCCAAGTGGTACCAAAATCGAGAAACTCTCTCTTCAACCACCTTCTTGAAGCTTGAAAATGAAATATATATAGAGTATATAACTCGTATTCGCTTGCGATTATGTAATGCAGTAAGTTTTAATTGCACTAATGGAACGACTAAACAGATAATAACAACTATTACATCGTTGCAGTTTGTTGCCGGTATTAAAGGATTATTGTCTGCCCAGAATTGAAGTTGTAATCCATTTGAAATAAACGAGTTGGCAAGAATAAAAGAATAAAGCTCACCTCCACACTGCATGCAATTAGCGGTAGTACTTTGTAGACTGGTTCTATGTAGATTAGAAATCCTTCACACAACTTAGGGGAGTACGGAGGCTTTGATCGTAGTCAATAAAATTAATGCAATACATTTGGTGACTCTTAAAAAGTTTTACTTCTCTTGAATTGTTTTAGTTTAAGTAGAGATTGGAGTGGATATAAATGGATTGAGGTCACGTAATGGTAGAGATAGAGAATGGGAACGAAGGCAAAGAGGTCAACGCAGAAGTACTTTAAAGTCTTTGCCTTATTGGAGTTTAGAAACTGCACTCGGTTATTATTTAAATTATTGTTACTGGTTTATTATTTATATTAATTTACCGCATTTAACTTATTGCGACAAAGCGCGCAACATAGGCTATACGTTTGAAAGTGTGTATTAAAACTTGCAAACATATAGACTCATCCAGCCATATAGATGACTCGAGTGGAGACAAATGCATTGATCTAATATTAAAGAAACTGCTCGTAATAACACATTCGGTTAGAGTATTGCATTCTTCTAGTATTGTATATTTTTCTTACTCCGGAAACATTTCAAGAAGTTTCATTCGAAATACACAAAATGAAGAATAAGAATAAAGTAGGAACGAACAACCGTAGAAAGTGGAACATGCCGAGGTCGTTATGTCGTCTACTGTTTTCTTTTATTAAGCTTTCTTTTCTTTTTTGAGAATGAAATAAGTGGCCTGGAAAATATGTCTGAGACATACACAAAATAACATGCTTCTTCTTGTAGCTGTGAATGCAGCTATTAAACTCTGTACGCCCGCTTTTAGTACAGACGAAACTACCTTATTTTGTCTTGGCCAAGCTATTTTAATTCCGGTAAATCGTTAGTGTGACTTTAGTTAAGTTCTTTGGGCTTCTCTTTGGACGCCCAGCGGAGCTATACTTGAGATTATAAAACAATAATCACTATAAACATTAATGTTAATTGTCATCACAGATTAGTTACGTTTGCAGAGTCGATTAAGTATGTGATTTGTTTATGGTTGCTATGGAGTTTGTTCTTCTTATGGAAGATAGCATGTAATAAAACAATACCATAGCAACAACCCCTGTATTTAACTTGACACTTGACTCTGCATACGGCCAAGTCACTTCAGAATTACGCTCAAAGATGAAAATGATCATTTCGTTGAAAAGTTTATTTTTAGAGCGCAGAGTAGTCTTCTTTGCGATAGGCTAGTTTATAACTTAGTACAGATTCCTGCAGTTTAAATAGCAAGTCAACCCTTTAATTCACATCTGTTCTCGTACTTACCTCATCTCGTATTGTTTCAGGATCGGAGTCGAGTCTGGAGACGCGGTCCGAAGATGGCGAAGTGACGTCACCATGCGCCGACCAAGACCCGACCACTCACGAAGATGACGACGCTGAGGACGCCGCATCCAATCAGATTGAAGAGATTAATAACCAGCAATTAACAAGTACGTGTCAACATATTCGGTCTAGTCGCACCACTTAACGTAACATGATGTCTGCCGTGTCTACTTTACGCTATAGGACGTGACTTAGCTGGGCGCTAAGGCCTGACTGACTCAGACAACTTGTTATGACGTCTTTGCAGTGTCTTAGTGAGGCAGATCTTTACGCTATAGGACGTGACTTAGCTGGGCGCTAAGGCCTGACTGACTCAGACAACTTAGTTATGCTGTCTTTGCAGTGTCTTAGTGAGGCATATCTTTACGCTATAGGACGTGACTTAGCTGGGCGCTAAGGCCTGACTGACTCAGACAACTTGTTATGACGTCTTTGCAGTGTCTTAGTGAGGCAGATCTTTACGCTATAGGACGTGACTTAGCTGGGCGCTAAGGCCTGACTGACTCAGACAACTTAGTTATGCTGTCTTTGCAGTGTCTTAGTGAGGCAGATCTTTACGCTATAGGACGTGACGTAGCTGGGCGCTAAGGCCTGACTGACTCAGACAACTTAGTTATGCTGTCTTTGCAGGGTCTTAGTGAGGCAGATCTTTACGCTATAGGACGTGACTTAGCTGGGCGCTAAGGCCTGACTGACTCAGACAACTTAGTTATGACGTCTTTGCAGTGTCTTAGTGAGGCAGATCTTTACGCTATAGGACGTGACTTAGCTGGGCGCTAAGGCCTGACTGACTCAGACAACTTAGTTATGATGTCTTTGCAGTGTCTTAGTGAGACAGATCTTTACGCTATAGGACGTGACTTAGCTGGGCGCTAAGGCCTGACTGACTCAGACAACTTAGTTATGATGTCTTTGTAGTGTCTTAGTGAGGCAGATCTTTACGCTATAGGACGTGACTTAGCTGGGCGCTAAGGCCTGACTGACTCAGACAACTTAGTTATGACGTCTTTGTAGTGTCTTAGTGAGGCAGATCTTTACGCTATAGGACGTGACTTAGCTGGGCGCTAAGGCCTGACTGACTCAGACAACTTAGTTATGACGTCTTTGTAGTGTCTTAGTGAGGCAGATCTTTACGCTATAGGACGTGACTTAGCTGGGCGCTAAGGCCTGACTGACTCAGACAACTTAGTTATGATGTCTTTGTAGTGTCTTAGTGAGGCAGATCTTTACGCTATAGGACGTGACTTAGTTGGGCGCTAAGGCCTGACTGACTCAGACAACTTAGTTATGATGTCTTTGTAGTGTCTTAGTGAGGCAGATCTTTACGCTATAGGACGTGACTTAGCTGGGCGCTAAGGCCTGACTGACTCAGACAACTTAGTTATGACGTCTTTGTAGTGTCTTAGTGAGGCAGATCTTTACGCTATAGGACGTGACTTAGCTGGGCGCTAAGGCCTGACTGACTCAGACAACTTAGTTATGACGTCTTTGTAGTGTCTTAGTGAGGCAGATCTTTACGCTATAGGACGTGACTTAGCTGGGCGCTAAGGCCTGACTGACTCAGACAACTTAGTTATGACGTCTTTGCAGTGTCTTAGTGAGGCAGATCTTTACGCTATAGGACGTGACTTAGCCGGGCGCTAAGGGCTGACTGACTCAGACAACTTGTTATGATGTCTTTGCAGTGTCTTAGTGAGACAGATCTTTACGCTATAGGACGTGACTTAGCTGGGCGCTAAGGCCTGACTGACTCAGACAACTTAGTTATGATGTCTTTGCAGTGTCTTAGTGAGGCAGATCTTTACGCTATAGGACGTGACTTAGCTGGGCGCTAAGGCCTGACTGACTCAGACAACTTAGTTATGACGTCTTTGCAGTGTCTTAGTGAGGCAGATCTTTACGCTATAGGACGTGACTTAGCTGGGCGCTAAGGCCTGACTGACTCAGACAACTTAGTTATGATGTCTTTGCAGTGTCTTAGTGAGGCAGATCTTTACGCTATAGGACGTGACTTAGCTGGGCGCTAAGGCCTGACTGACTCAGACAACTTAGTTATGATGTCTTTGCAGTGTCTTAGTGAAGCAGATCTTTACGCTATAGGACGTGACGCTATAGGACGTGACGCTATAGGACGTGACGCTATAGGACGTGACGCTATAGGACGTGACGCTATAGGACGTGATTTGCTTTACTTGCCATTGTCATCCTCAACAAACCATTTTGAATACAATTTTAAAAAAAAACACTACCATGTATTTATGGACGTTTTGTTAAAAGTGTTTGGAAATACTGTGGTTACCAAGCTCTGTGGCCAACTGAAATAGAGGCCGTGAGATGATTACATTACTGGCACGCGTGACTAAACGTGCGTGCGCGTGCGTGAGTGTACACTGTACATTGATGCTGTACGTTCTAATAAAGATGTAGCGCCTCGCACATTGTGCTGAACGTGGTCGCATGTGACACAGCGTCATGTTATTTATAATTTATGAATAGTCAACAGTCAACACGCTAGTCTGGAATAAAATATTTGCTTATGATAAATGCTCTCCTGCAGCTCAGTAAATATTCATTTCTGCATTATAATTAATAATACTTAAAATATAGTGACATGTTAGAAGGCAATATAGAAGCTGTAGGTCCGTCTGTTTGTGTTTAATTTTAAACCAGCTTGGTGTTATTTAACTGGCGTGTTATTCTGACCCACTGCTTCGTTGCTATTTTGTATTTGACGATAATATTATGATACAATGGAAATAAACATATCTGAACAAATACTAGTTAGCTTTTATAAAACACAATGTTTCTTCAACATGGTTTGCATATAATTTGTAGGATTGTAGCCAATGACGTGTTTTGAATGAAAACTCCACAACTAGGGCACTGAACAAAATGATGAATGTGTGCTAAGCACTTGAGCAAGATAATGTTTTGACAGGACGCTCGCTTGTTGTTTCAGATGCTCAGGACCCGCGCGCGCAGTCGCCGCAGCAACGCTACATTGTTGAGACGATCACCATGACGACGGTGACCGAGCGACGGATCGTGCGCGAAGCAGACGACGATCACAAGAAGCCGGAGGAGGGTTCCAAGATGAGCGGCATCCTCAAGGGCGGCAAGCTGTGGAAGAGCGACGCCGTCAACCCCGAACACGAGGAGGTGACGTCATTCGGCTCTCCGGGATCTCCCGAAGAAGTCGACGGCAAACGCTTCGTTCGTTTCAACCATGACTCCTCGGACGGTGCGCAGCCGCAGGACGACGACGAAATGGACGAGCCCGAAGATGAGGACGGTAACACATCAGGGGAACAGGAGGCGGACCAGTTAGAACCCGCCTCCCCAGACACCACCGAACTGACACTGACCTTCAAGCTAGGCAACCACGTCCTCGTCGCCAATAGTCTCAAACCCAACTCCGCCGTGCGCCAACTGTTCCCCGCTCAACGTCTCATATCCCCGAACCAAAAGTACCTCCAAGACACCGGTGACGCCGACCTAGAAGAGGGTGACCCTATCAAAGCAACTCCCCAGCAGTATCTTGTGACGGCGGAATCGTTGAAGTTGTTTGAAGAGTCCAAACGAGCAAAAGTATCAAACTACTATAACAACCAGGAGAGCATCATGTCCAATACTCTCAACACGGACGATGTCCCCGTCAACACTAACCTGATCAAGCGCACCATTGAGCGGAACACGTTGAGACGAAGCCTGCTGCGTTACGAGCCGGGACGCAACAAGCGCTGCATGAAGCGCCACGACGACAACTCATTGGTCGAGCGAATCAAACAGCTTACGTGTGACGTGGACGATGACGCGCAAGCGCACGACTACGGAGAGATACTAGAACGGTCGAGTCCTACAGGGGAGGAATCGAAGCCGGTAAAACCCAGCATAGAAAACAACCTGAAACCTAATTCCATTTCCTCCAACGAGATCGGTAGTAACGGTATTCGGTATAACGACAAAAGCCTGTCTCCTTCTTCGTCTTCTTCATCCGGCTCAACCACTTCCACTTACAAGAAACTTACAGATCTGTTTGGAAGGCGGAACGAGAAAATCCCTCACGAGCATATAGACCACATGGGCCTGCAACAAGAGTACGTGGTCAATGCTGACTACAATAATACGGTCTACTTGAGTCCTCCGGATCTTGGCAACGGGTTGCCTCTCACTCCTCCCAAAGACTTTGGGGTTGACAGAAGTGGTGCTCAACAGACATTCATCTCACCCAAACAAGCCGTGACGAAGACCGTCACCTCCGAGGCTCGCAAGCAGTTCTTGTCGACGCTGGCGCCCCTCACTGCGTGCGTGGGGGCGGGGAACGGGGCGTCCACAGAGGACGGAGATTATTACCACGTATCCCCGGGGATGCACCCGTTGACTGTCAGAGTAGGCGATCGTCTGAGCGTAGCAAGCACAAACACAGAGTCTGAATACAGTTTAAACGACATAGAAGAGGTATTAGAAGACGAAAACTCACAGCCTCAGCCCGATCTAGTGGCAGGAACTCAAACGGACGCGCGTACTCAAGCAGCGAAAAGTTCCACGTCTAAAGGGGTGCTTAGTTCAAATTCAAAAGGCTCAGGTGTATCAGGAAATTCATCAAAGTCAGACACACAAGGAGGCAGCTCGAAAGTATCTGGAAATAAAGGGAATGCTGTCAAGTGTGTGTCGAAAGGAACGGGTGTTCAAGGCGGGAGTCTTAGGGTGACAAACGGGAAACAAAAGAGTGCACAAGGTCAAGGGTCAGGGTCAAAAGTTCCTCCCGGGGCCCAGAATCAAGATCCTACCGATGAACTGGCACTGTTTGTACAGCAAGATGCAAGTCGAACTGAACGCATTAAAAAGCGATATAGTTTAAATTCGTCGCCACCAAATACATCCGACGATGAAAACGACGACTACGGGTTTAACAAGCGGCCATCGGTTCGCGGCATAAAACCACGGTTTGGTTCCACCACTGAGATCTTACAACAGATGCAGTCGCAGATGCAACCTCCTACATTGGCGTGCAATTCCAGGGTAACGTGGCCGTATCCGAACGAACCACATCCCAGGAAGGGTATGCCTGTGAGAAGTCCTCAAATGCCCTGCGTACAAGAAGAAAATGTGGTTTATTACCAGGGGAATTATAATGGGAATCATATTTGCGCAAATCAAAACTTTACCGGGCATCAAGTTTGCGTTCAGAACCATACGAATATCGGTTGTGGTCATCAGGCTGTGGGTTGCGTGCAGAACCAGGTACAGAGTGAGAACCTTGTCAAGGACGGGATGGGTAGGAAGTATGTCTCTAACAGCACGATATACGCGTCGACCGGTAACCTCTATGAGAACCAGAACCAGATCATGAGGATCGGGGGAGGCTGCAGTGAGGGCCAGCTGTACGGTACGCTGGGAGTGAGATACTTGCATCACCAGACTCACCTACAACATCCGGGTACTTCCAGCTCTCCCCCGCCACCCGGCGTCCACAGGGACTTCCAGAACTACAATGTCACCAACGTTGTGCATAGCCACGAGGGACTGCCACCCTGTATGAACCAAGACCCTCGGTTCTCGGCAGACATGCAAAACTGTCATCACCACAACAAAGAGCGACGCTTTTCCGGGGACGTTCTACCACTAAGTCAGAAGGAGTTGCGGTTCTCGGGGGAGAACCTGCCGAACCAAACGCCACCACAGAATCAAAAAGAACTGCGGTACTCGACTGAAGGGTTGCCATCGACTGGAGTAAAAGACCCTAGGTATATGAGTGAGAGCGTGCCAAACTGTCACCATCAAGAACGATATTCCGAAGCACCGGCCGCTAACCAGAAAGATCCGAGGTATTTCTATGGAGATATGAATTCAAATCAAAGGTATGCAGGAGTAGGCGAAGGAGTGCCAGCGCAGTTCCAAGATGTCCCGTGTAATGTCCACTACCAAGACCCAAGAGCTTCCGGTGTACAAACATTAGACCGGAACTTCACAGCGAGGCGGTGCAATCCCAACGCCGTCCAAATGCGAATAAGTCCCACATCTTCCACCCAAACACAGCAATACCAGACCACGCTATCGTCCACCAGTGTTCGTATGAGCGCCCCCTTCCCCGACCCTAACATCACCGCCATCATAGACCCACACTACAGCACCTACCGCCCACCGAACCCTGCAATACGAGTAGGTGTGGGGCAGCAGCAAACCATCCGAGTGCCCTACTCCGGCGCTCCAGTGCAGGTGCACTTAATGGCGAGGGGAGTGCGAAGTGAGAGTCCACAGCGATGTGTCTCTCCGCTAGGCACACCGCCAGGGATGATTTACCCACCGCAGTGTGTTGTGGCACGAGGCACGCAGACAGTACACCAGACTTACCAGGGAGGCAGAGGGTACTACGGTCGTGTAGCAGGGGAGCACAGTGGCACAGGAGGTAACCCAGCCATAGTGGCGGGGATGTTGTTTGAAATGGGATACCAGGATGTATCGGGAGGTATGCAAAACAGTCTAGCAAATGCTTATGCAGACTCAGGACGAAGTCAAATAAGTGAACTACCCCCGGGCAGTAATTTAAGTGACAGTTTTAGGAGTGACGCCCAACAAAGTCATGACACACTTCACCCCGAACAAGGTAATGCTTCAGATGGTCATGCTGGAAGTAACCCGAACGAAAAGAGTCCGAGCTATGATGGGTCCGACTCAAGATCCCAACCAGTCAACGGTTCCTATGACAACCAGACTGACACACGACCCCAACAACAAATAATCTTTCTACGAAAAACAAACGCGCCTATGGTCTACCAAACTCAAAGTTTGTCACCTACAAAGCAAAGTTCGGAGCGCGGAGTTCCCGAGGGAGCAGCCAGTGTCCCTACAAGCTTTCCTCAAGATTCTACTTATTCCAGCTCAACAAATACCGCCACAAGTCCGATGGAGCCGACCGATCAGTTGGATCAAACCTCAGTGACGTCATCTCCAGGCGTTTATTACGCGATGAACGTTTGACAAAGTCACGAATATTGTTATTACTGGAGTTCGTACGCACCCAACGAATAACCCCTTGCGTTGTTCCACCCCCTGTTTGGTCATCAGAGCACAAAGCAAATAGGGGTTAGTGCAAGTACATCTTAACGGTTCATGTGCTTTACTGATCAAACATTCCGGTGTAGGTACATTTTGGGGATGATTTGATCTGTTTGTGCCAGTTGAATATTTCCATGACTAAATCGGCTCAGAAGCAATTCATGAAAATGTCTACATTGTATCACTACTGCAGTACTTTGTTGTTTTTGTTAGTCCATCAGTTGATGTTTTGAACACACATATGGGTGATTCAGGCTAGAATTACAACGAATCTCTAGTTTTTAGGGTATCTAGCCCCTACTTAAAACTAAACAAATGGCATGAGCTGTTACATCATATTTATAATTATATCTTTGTTGTAATTTGAATGATTCTTCTGACATTTGTGCAATGTTTGTTATATCTTTTAATTCGGCAATAATTGGAACTGTTTTGGTATTTTATCAGGGTGCTCAACAGAATGTCCCTTTGTATGTTGGGTCATACTCATGTAATTGGTTCTCATCAGGGATGGTTATCACATCGTGTGTTGCACTAACATATATTTTCAATCAATACAGAAACGAATTTTCATTGTTGATCGTTCTATGTGTGGCATGAGTGTAATTCACGAAGTCTGCTAGTTTTAAGGCTTGCCAACTTTTGAAAGTAGTTTTTAACATGTTGTCATGTCTACTTCTTCCCGGTAGAAAGCAGTAGTAACTCCTCTCGTCAAGAATGATATCCGGAAATTACACTCTGTATTTTTTGCCAGCTTTACAAAACGAACAAAGCGCGAACGACAGAACCAAGTATATACTTTTTTGATGAAATTTTAAGAGTTGTATTTTTTTCGAACAAGTATAAGAAAAGTATGAAGAATGTTAATACATGCTAACATAATTTGTTGGCATTCAAAAATAATACAAATCGTATAATTATATTTTATTTGCAGTATCTAATTTCCAAGAATAATATTCATTATTATTACAGTAATGAGTAATTTTCAAGTAGACGAATGAGGCGAGCGACACGAAAAGGTTGTGGACCAATCAAAAGATTGGGATTCGTGCGAGTAGGCGAACGGCGCGAATGAATTTGAACTTTAGTTGCTCCTTTAATGCTTTCGATAGGCGCAGTTTACGGCAGCAAGTACAAACAAAACTGTGTTGGTACCCATTTAAAAACATTCAGTAACAGATAAATTGCTAGCAATGTGATGATCAGTCACTCGCGCCGCTCAATTCTCTCATTTACACGGAATCAAGGCAACGAGAACTTCCGTTTTATTATACTGATATAATGACTTGAAACAGAGATAATATCTTGCGACAATACATTGTCTTGTCGCCTACCCCTTACACGGAAATACCGTCGGTCACAAATGTCCAACTTCCAGGCGTGCATTTACTATTTAGAACGTTGAAAAGATTGTTCTACCACAAATTTTACTTGATTTCAAGCTTTCCAAGACTGATTTTTCACCTGTTATTTGAACGATTTGTGTCGCGAAGACGACCTCCCGAACCAAACAATATCAAACACGCATGATCATGCCAGATTGACTATTTTACCCTCTGAATACTTTTGATTACAAAATCGTATACATGCAGTATGGTTCGGTATTTGTAGATTTTTAATATTGAATTGTATACCATAGAATAGGTAATCAATATTAATGTTTATAATAACGTTAATGTTACTTAAAACTTAACGGTGCCAAAAATTATGTGAGATGTAACCATAACCCAAAGTACTATTTTAACTTAAGATTGTTGTGTATAACGTTAAACTAGGGTAAATCTAGGTACCACCTTGTGTGTAATTCATTGTTTGCAGATGATCTAACCCGTTAAATAGGACTTCACACAACTTAGATGTAGCACATGTTTAATGTAGTGTTAACCTGTGTGTGAAGACTATGGATTACACAAACAGGGAGCGTGATAATGTATATCTAGATCAAATTGTGATGAAGGTAAATACTGTGTGGTTAAATTGATGGCGAAACCAAAGATATATATCAAACTAGCTAAGGACCGAAGAATTGAACGTAACCAAATGTAGCCAAGTGCTAACAAACGCGTTTCATTTGAAATATATTTTGATGTAACGAAAACTGGAAAACTTGGGTATGGCCTAGTTTCTGAGAACAAAAAATATGTAAAAGAATAAAGATTTACGTTTGGAGGTATGAAGGGAATTGCTGAACTAATTGGCCTAACGGGTATACCCACTGAACAAGGCTATCAGATTCCACAAGATGTTTTAATTAATTAAACACTTGTACCAGCGAAATGGGGCTGATTCCAAAGATAGTACACTAAGATGTTTCGTAACTGTTTTGTCATGCCAAGGCCTACACTGCAATTGATTGTTTTCGGCTTGATCAAATATATGAGCCAGTTTGCGACTTGATATTGCTTTATTGTTTTAATAACAACGTGGATGAATTTAATAGTGACATCATCCAGTAACATAAAACCGTGCTATAATAATTTGTGTTCTGTTTTTCTGTCTCGTATGTTCATTCAATCGATATGGGTGTTGTATTTATGATGTTAATATTTACCACCTGATTGAAAGAAATAACCAACGTCTAACATCAAACACCCAACACTGAATGAACAAACTGTTATCGTCGAGGTTGTTTCAAATGACTCAATCTCCGAAACGAGAGTTTGTAATGTTTGTGTTCATGTTTTATATGTTTCCTCAACAGTAGAGTTTGTGAACGTTATTAGAGGGAACTCTTGGATAATAATGTCACCTTTACCCAAGACCCGACGGAGGACTTGTAACGATCCATGTAATAATAATTGTTGAAGTAGGTGATTCATTCTTTGCAAAATGTTTGTCTGTATTTGGATGAATTATTACAATATTGTTGTTTTCGGCCTGAAAGCGAATGCAGTAAACAGAAACAAAGCTAAGCTGGAATGTCTTTGTAGCTTCGACGAACGGGTCGTGGTTATATCGATTGAAATGTTACTGCCACAGCACCGAAAAGTCATTATAATACACTAGTTAATTTGTCGTGGCTACAGTTGAATTCCCAATCTTGTAAATATTATATTTTTTATAATTTTTGCAGGTTTAAGTTATAACTTAATAAAATTTAAGTAAATAAAAACTAGCAATGTTTTACTCGTTCATTAAATTTGTTCTGGAGGCGACAGTTATGTTTTCGAATGAGAGTTTCTACTTATTTATACGATATTTAACACGTCGTGTTATTAAAGTTATTATGTTTCATATGATCGGCGTTGCAGCGTATACACGATGACTTTTTATATAATTTAAATAAATCTAGTTTTAACAAAATACAACAGTATTATACATTTTTACCCAGGATTAAAAATCCATTATGTTACTTAATTGTGTACATAACATGTCTATTCCTCATACATTACTACAAAGTGATTAACAAATATCTAGAAGATGTGTACTTTAGAACATACGACCATTTCAATGTAATACCCCAAACGGCTGTAAATATAATTTAATGCGTTACTTTTATCCCATCTAACTTATCGATGGACTCTTCCATGTTGATTAGTGTTAAATAAAAAATATATTTATGTCTTCCTCGAAGAGTTCTTCATTTTACCCTTTCATCCCATTAATTTTATCCTTTCAGTGATAAACTTATTTCTTAATGGTTGAGTGAATGGTTGGCTTAGTAGTTGTTTTACCATGGCCCACACCACAATTCAAGGCCCGAAATATGGTCGAAATATGAGAGAGGAGGGAGGAAACTACCATATTTAGACGATAACGTATTAAGCTGGGTGATCCATTGAGCATTTGACTCCACTTGAGCATAAATACACATTAGATAATCTATAACGTTCAACTTGCAACCCAATCCCCTCCCTTCCCTCCCCGTGTAAACACATTGACTAAAACAGTATCCAAGAAAAGAAAGCAAGTTTACTACATAAAATGTGTAGGTATACGAAAACATATTTTTGATAAGAAAGGAGCTTGAAGATTATGATAAACGAGCCCAAGATTCAAATTAAATTAAGTAATTGATAAAGCTTCCATCTATCTATCCTACACCACCTACACCCACTTACACCTACAACTACTCTACCTACACCTAACTTAACTATCTATATCTAACTCTACTATCTGTATGTTTACCGCTAGAGGTGGCTCAGAGGTAAGAAGCGAAACTCTAATACGGGAGGCTGGCGGTTTGATACCGGCCTGACTGAAAGTTTGTTCCGAGTTCTTTCTCAGTCACAAAGCGAAAAGTAGCCTACTAATAATCCTCGACATTAATTCAATATTACTCAAACAAAATACCTAGTTAGTCACTGAAGGACATGAAGAGGGACATGGATTGTCCCTGGGCAGGTTTCCTACGAAAGATTATTATTATCTGCATATTTAAAAAATGCATTCAAAGATAATGTTAAAGATAATGTAAAAAGAAATAGAGTTCTGCCTCGGATATACAATCAAGAGGTATGTCAGACACCCCTGGCCCCCGGGGTCGCGGGTTCGAGCCCCCCTCTATCTGGGACTGCAACCCCACGTGGTCGGCAGGTCGGGGTGCACTAGTTGATCTGCCAATAACAATAATAATCTATGCTCTGTGTTGTTGACACAATCTTAGGGTTACCGTCCGTTCGCTTGAATTATTTTAGACCTCGCAAGCTCGATACTACTATTCCAAGGTCTTTGCGCAAGATACGCAAAGTGTTTACCACAACAATGACCGGTATATTGTTAGGCGGAAGGAGTGAATTTGTTTACCACAACAATGACCGGTATATTGTTAGGCAGAAGGAGTGAATCTGTTTTACACAACAATGACCGGTATGTTGTTAGGCAGAAGGAGTGAATTTGTTTACCACAACAATGACCGGTATATTGTTAGGCAGAAGGAGTGAATCTCTTTACCACAACAATGACCGGTATATTGTTAGGCAGAAGGAGTGAATCTGTTTTACACAACAATGACCGGTATGTTGTTAGGCAGAAGGAGTGAATCTGTTTACCACAACAATGATCGGTATATTGTTAGGCAGAAGGAGTTAATCTGTTTACCACAACAATGAACGGCATATTGTTGGAGTAAATCTGTTTACCACAACAATTACCGGTATATTGTTAGGCAGAAGGAGTGAATCTGTTTACCACAACACAAATAGTTAACCAAAAATTACGTAATGCATTTCATTTGGTAACCAGACTTTAGCCGTGTTGCTCTGGATAACAATATCCCCAGCGCATGCGCCGATTAGGAGCGACAAAGCTGGTTGGGGTGATGGTCTTAGCTGGATTAGCGACCTCCCCGTATCTTATGAGAGCCTGATCAACCAAGCCGCCCACGAGCCTCAATGCTGCGGATAGTCGTAATCCCCGACCAATCGCGCCCGCCCGATCGAAGTCGAACTGCTCTGTATAAAGTGTACGGCGATCACACACACTCTCACGCAGGCACGCAAGCACACACAACTGGAAGAAATTACGAGTCGAGTCCAGGTAATTTTTTCAATAAGAATCCAATCTTTTATAAAATTTAGGTAAGTAATGACATGTAATTTGCTTAATGATAAATACTGTGAAACACTGCAAAGATTTTATGCCTAGGTTATGTGTATATAGGCCTAGTGGTGGATTTTTTCGATGGGGTACCATACAGTAGAAAGAGAATACTTGAACGATTATAGAATTTGCTCTATAAATCTAAAAAAATATTTTAGATTTAAAAATTTTAACAAATATTAAATAAAAATTAAAAAAAATTAAAAAAATGTAAATAAAAAAAATATTTTTTCAGTGCCATGATTTTTCTTTCTCACTAAACATTAACGGAAAAGGGTAGCACGTTCAATTAACGTTTTCAGGTAATATCTAGAGAACGTGACGGAACACAATACTGATTAATAAATAAACATTTAACAACCCTATTGACATTCTGCACAATGTATAGTGTTGTAATAAATAAAACCTGAATTAAAAAGTTACAAATAATGTGTAAATCGTTATAGTTGTTAAGAAAATGATCTACAATAGCATTAGTTATGATTCAGGGGTCTGTAACAATTCACACAATCATAGTTATAGTCATAAGGTCCGACAAACAGTGGGTTGCTAACTCCATGGAGGCCATAAGGCTATTTTTACAATCGTAAATTTTAATCATATTCATATTATTAATTTAATTTTGCCATTTATATTACACTACCTGACATTTTTTTAGGTCAGTTTTTTTACTTACGAAACTATGTCGTGTCGTGTATATTTATCTCGCTTTCAATATTGTGTGGCGTTCTCAATGTATTCCTAAAATCTAATTTCGGGACCCCTCTGTCGTACTTGACACCAAGATTAATATAGTATGCTTTATGTATACTATATTAATCTTGATTTGACACACATAGCTGCAATAAACAATAAAAAATGTAAGTCGTATTATTAAGAAATGAGGGCTCAGAATGGACCTCTACTTTTGGGGATGATATTGCACACTATGAGCTATACACACCCTTCTTGCGTATTCTGCGCTCCTGATCACTGGCAGAGTCTTTCAGGTTCAACCGAGTATCGCAAGGCCGCGCTGACTGCTGACATAGCATCGATCCGAGCACGTGACCTCGCTCGTGAACCGGAGAAATCCAACCCCCTCGCCGCTCAGACGGCTGAGCCAGCCAAACGATGCAGGTTGTTCAGTTCAACGTATACGTAACACGTAACTACGTAACTACTCCTTACACAACGTTAATTATTTCTTAATTTAGCAAATGACAATGCGCCTCCGAATGCCATTCATCTACCAATATGCATCAGTTGTATATACCTTACTACATGTGATACAATAACTGCTGGACTGTTTGTTATTGCACGAATTCTCAACTATATGTAGCGGTGCGATAATAATTACGAGTTTATTAATTAAAAGAGAACGACACACACAACCCTACTTCTTTCTGCTCATCAGGGGCTGGCTCTCTTTGAAGCCCTCCTCGGATTGTTTGGAAATAATCTGGCAAAATAACTAGATCTACATCAAAACAAAGTTTTTAGCTATCTACATTTACAAAAACGTTTAAAGATTGTTTATTTAAATACACGATCACAGTTTGTTGTGTTTAGTTTGATGTTTTCTCTAATGCCGACATCAAACTTAGTGATCGTTGATATTTCTTGAGTTCATCACACACCACACTATTGTGAATAGTTCGTTGTGTTTAGTTTGTCTTGTGTCTATTCCATGCACGTCTTTTCTTTATTATTATTTATGTATACTATATATAGTATTGTGTATTAATATTTTCATTATATTGCAGGGGCTCAGGCTGGCCAGCACCATGACCTCTCCCTCTTCCACCTCATTTCTGTATTATTTTCCTTTCCATGTGTTTGCAAGTGAGGCTGGTACTGCGTTGCCATACCTACACATCTCTATTCTTTGTATTTTGTATTCATTTCATTGTGTTGCAAGTTATATTCACTTAATTGTAGTTATAGTTTATGTTAGTTTATTGATCTGCAATTGTTCATGTAACTGTATGTAATTGGTTGTACTGCATTATTACTATATTTATTTATTTATTTATTTATTTATTTATTTATTTATTTATTTATTTATTTATTTATTTATTTATTTATTTATTTATTTATTTATTTATTTATTTATTTATTTATTTATTTATTTATTTATTTATTTATTTATTTATTTATTTATTTATTTATTTATTTATTTATTTATTTATTTATTTATTTATTTATTTATTCAGGATTGAAATACAGCTATACAGCCATTTTACATTAAACCTACTACGTACTATTATGCCTTTAATTTAATTATTACGTAAAATGCGGTCAAGAGGCATATTACGTGGCATTGTTGCTGGTGCTGGACAAGCAACGAGGGCTGGGACGGCAGTTACGTCTAGGACGGGGTGAGAGAGTCACCTCGTAGCCACGTCACGGCGTAACAACGTATTCTATCTGTACTCCGTGTGGTACTGTTGTACTGTGTTACTGTGTCTCGGTGTACCAAGTGCCTGTGCCGATCCCCTGAATACCATCCGCCGTCAGCAGTGGGCCTACTGCGAAGAGTACATCCGCCAACGCAAGGTACGTCACTGCCAAAGGCTTCCGACTAACGGGGACAATACACGTCGTTTTTATATCTTTCACAGTTGTTTATTTTTATTAATTCGTCGTCAGTTTTGCAGATCTTAATATGTTCTTATCTCAGCTATATTTTGTATCCTGCATTTATTTGTTTGCCGGTCTTCCCGCCCTCACCAGCCGGAGTCAGCGCAATATATCATTTATCTTTTATCTAGAGAGTGAAGGTCTAAAGGTTAATCTAATGGAAACTGTATTCCCTTTTGATAAAGCCAATGCCAAAATATTTTTATTAGACAGACAATTCAGATTTGTTTCACGCAATGCAGAATTTCCCGAGATGCGATGCAAAGTATTTGCTTGAAATATAGTGTTGATTTTTTCTACGCCAATCAAACGCTGCCAACCAGTGTGTAAATCTATACAAATGTGGCGTGGTTCAACAATCGACGATCTCAATTATCGTTTTAAAGAATATCAAAACTGCCGTAACCAGTGCACCAGTGCACACCGCCCAAATACACGTTTTATTGTAGAGTGTGAACTTCCTACACTTCAGTAGGTATTTGACCAGCACAGAGAATATTATGACGTAACAATGTTCAATTCTAAAATGCGTAATTATTATTTACATAAAACAAAAACTAAGCTAACAAGTTTGCTCCTCCGAGGTCACTCACTATAATATGACAGCAGGCGACCGGAGGTTTTCAATTATTTCAGTCTCTGCAATTCACACACGCACACGCACTTTACGCCGTGCACGTATAAATATGACGTGTTGGGTGGGAGTGTGTATGTAAAACATTGTTGTAAATATTTTTAAGAGGATCAAAGAAACAGGACAACAAAAACAATGTATTAATTCCTTTTAATACATATTTACAAAAACAAGTAGCAACGTACGTTGCAAAGCATCGTGAAACAGCGATGTGTTGTGTACAGACAATGGATGACCATAAGGCGATACATTGCATTGACAACGTATTTTATGTGTTATCTGAGATTCAGGAAACGGGCAGATGGTGGCATTATATTTTTAATAAATGTTTAGTTCATTTAGACTACGCCATCTTACCAATTGTGGCTTTTTAACGTTTTGTAGCTTATTAAAATTAATGTTCCATCATTTTCTCAAAGAAAATAGCAATTATTGCTGTGAAGGTAGAAGTAGTTTTCTTATCAATAACCTCTGCAAGGCTGTCTCGTGAACTAGGAATGTAAGGCACTCTTATCGCTTTCTGTACTCCTGATATCACAGATCGCTAGGAGGAACCGACATTGGGTACGTTCCGTAACCTCTTTGGGCGCGCCCAAAGATGCCCAGTCCATTCCGTAACCTGCTTGGGTAGCGTCTTGGGCACGCCCGCAACGCCCAAGCTTTTTCTCCGGGCACGGCCGGTCATGGCGGCAATTCAAAAGTGAATGTGCTGTCATGTGTACCATAGTGCCAAAAGGAACTGTTTTTGTGGTTCTATTGTAGATCGCCCATTATTATTCGGTGATAAATTAATTATCACTGGCGCAATCCTGGCCAAAACTAATTCAAAGGTGGACGGCCTTAACCTAAAGTGCTCCTTGAAGCCAGATGGGCTGTACAAGGGCACTACTTGTTCCACATAATTTTGGACACGAGGCAATTGGACGAATCTGTACGAAAACCTGACAATATCATCAAGTCTTCCATTTCTTCCTCAGAACTGTCAGAATCTGACATGGTTACATTATATAAAACGTCCCTTCCGCCATGTTGAATTTCGCTGTCCGCACAAGGCGTACCGAAACCTGTCGTGCCCAGACAAGCCCGCAGACGCCCAACCTTGGGCATTATGTAGAGGTTTCGGAATGTACCCATTGGCGACTCCCACTCTTGCCAGCCTGCCTGCTCCCTCCCGCCCCGGTACAACACGTTGCTGTTTGTTTGTTGTCACCGGCAAAATTGTTATTATAATTTATATCACAGTGCCTAATGGAATGGGTAAGATTTTATTACATTTATTGTAAACGGTTGATAACCCTATAAGTACTACCAAAGATTACACATGGTAAATATTATTATTATTAGTATTATTATTATTATTATTATAATAATGTTATAATATAATTTAATAAATAACATGTAAACACCGGCTTTGACCGAGATTGATGACTGTTTACACTAGTAACATGTGATTAGTGAAGTTAAATAAGGTAGACACATGGAAATACTTGACATTACGTCCGTATAACATGTTAACACCGGTTTTGACCGAGATTGTATGATTGTGATACATTCAATAAAATAATAATAATAATAATTATTATTATTATTAATTATTATTAATATTATTATTATTATTATTATTATTACTTTATTGACAATATTCAAATACAACAAGCATGAATGGATATTGAAAAGGTAGACAACAGAGCAAGGTCCATACCACGTCCATACCACTTGGGGTCTACCACAAAATATGCAAATAAGAAAATATATAAATAACCCACCTCGTGTGCACTAATTTGCTTTGTTTTTTTAGAAGGAATCTAAACTCAAAGCCATTTTGTTCAGAAGTACGAAATCGGAATTAGTGACTTTTGGCTATACGCCCACCCCCACAATGTATAAAGGCACAAGCTATAGAGGCTTTTTTACTTCTACAAACTTTCATTTAATTTTGATTATAGTATTTACCAACACATATTTTTAAGTTGTTGATTGTTGAATTCGATATTGCATTCATTCACATTCACATGAATTCACATTCACATTCACATTCATTATGCCATTCAGAGAGGTAAAGTACGGCCTTTTATAGTTTCTATATTTTGTTATTGAGTGAAGATCAGAGTGACCGCATGGGTTCGATTCCCAGTCCCAGCTAGAAAAATTCAATAAACTTTAGAGAAAATTTGGAGGAGAATTTTTGCTCGTGGGAGAGTTTTTATTAAGTTCTGGTTCGACTGATTTCTATGCTAGGAACTGATTGTTAATGCTGGCCTAGGTCGTTATAATGTGTTCATTGTGTGACCAGTTTATTATTTTTAGATTTAGTTTTGTGACGAAACCAATCTTGGTATGTATGACCAAAGGTGAATAAACTGAACTGAACTGAACTCTTCATACACTAGGGCCTACTATGACTAAACTGCATTTTTATTGAGAACACAACGTATCGGTTCCTGGGTTATGATAAAATCAAAAGTCGCGTTTACGCTCCCAACTCCTAACTGTAAAATAATAAAGTTATGTTCTTATTCGGTCGTTGCAAAATATCAAAATACGTTTTCTGTGCCGTTCTTTAAATTAGAGCGCTAGATAAGTTTGACACCTTTTTCACCAATGGGTTCGTTCCGTAAACTGTTAAATATGCCTTTAGCATGCTTTGTCCTGAAACGCCTACAACCAGCGTTCTGTAAATAGCATCCCAAGTGTTTTGAGCACGCTTGAGACGCCCGACGATTTCGTTAAGGGAACCCGCAACTGACGTCACATCAGGACTACAACAATGGAACAAATGAATTGAACTGATGGACACACAATCAGCTGTCAAAATAGTAAAATTACAACCATAGAAATAAAAACAAGTGTAGCAATAGCAACTGCTCGCCATTTAAAACTTTAAATGATAGACAACGACTAATTGAAAGTTTTGTATGTGTACCTGTTTGTTTTTTGTTTTGTTTTCCAAAATCAGAAGAAATTATTTTTTGACAGCTTGTTGTTTGTCCATCGATTCAATTCATTTGTTTCATTGTTGTCTTTTGGTGTTGCTAGTGCCCTAGGCGCTAAACTACAAATTACAATGGCGGAATACTGTGTCCCCGCTCTCCAACACAGTAATATGTGAAGGAAGTAGATTAGACGTTGTAAACACATTTTATTATCTTGAAACTAGCCCTATTGTTCGGTTTGGGCATTGGGTTTATTTCAAACCCAATGGTTTAGGGCATGTCTGTACAGGTCTTTTATAGGTTAGGGTCGCCATGGTCAGGCCGAACCTGGGACTAGCTTTCCTTTGGCTTATGGCTAGCAGGCTATTTTGATGCTAGATCAAAATAATTACATTTACCAACGCCATTAAAAGCTTAATCCTGTCACCTGCCATTATTTAATTTTTAAGTTACCGCCACAGACAACTACCTTCGTGATTTGACCGTTCCGAAAATATTGATGCTCAAGATGCTGGGGTGAGTGACGTCATCCAAGTGTCTTGAGCATTTTCAGCTAGTTTTGGAACGTACCCAATGGGTTAACTTGCACCGGATTGCACCTACGTCAGACACACGAACAGCCAACAGAACAGTTTCTCTCACAAGTTAACAATGGCGGACATCGGCGATAACATTGATCTTGGTGACATTACGAAGATGAAAGTAAGTATGCATTTCTTACCCAGGGTTTGTAGTGAATTATATTTGCATCATCACAAGGTTTTATTTCTATGTAACTCATCTAACAGTATGTATTTCCAGCAAGTAACTAGGTTAGCCAGACCTATTTCTGCCTCGCGAGGTTGCGGCTGTTGTTTGAGGTTAGGGTCGACAGGTTTCGGCCAGGCCTAGGCCTAGGCCTAGCCTAGGCCCTAGGCCATTGTGTATAAAGGATTGGATACACAACAATGGCTATATGTTGGTTTGTTTGGTTGTTTGAATGATTTTCTGGGTAGGCTATTTTTATCTAAAACATAATTTTACCCAAACCTCTGTAGGCTATAAAGCTAAGTTTTTGCCTTTATCCTTAAGGTCTACAGCTTAAATAGGTTGGGGGAGGGAGGTTTGGACAGGTTGCCACTAGGCAGTTGCAGCCTTGAAGTGTTTAATCTAATCTAATCTAATCTAAAAATATTTAAGTGGGGCCTAATCATTAAACCAGATGTCCTGGTAGAACCATGACGTCTGGTCACCCGAGCCATGACATGTCTGCAGCTTGCTTAGGGCCTATGCCTGCGTGTAGTGTGTGTGTGTGTGCTGTGCTGTGCTGTGCTGTGCTGTGCTGTGCTGTGCTGTGCTGTGCTGCCACCGGGGACATGGTAGCCCATGCGTTTGGGGTGCAGATCATAAGGGTATGCCACCTAGGGACGTGGGTTCGAATCCCGTATAAGCCATGGTTGTTGTGTGTAGTTTGGGGCTATGCCTACCGTAATTGCCATTCATCTCCATCTATCACCCCTTACCGTCTCGAATAGCATATGAGCAATAATAATTGAGATGCAAAGCAACAAGAATCATCATCATCATCGTGTGCTGCAAATTCAAATATTTAATTTGATTTCTAGCAAGTAGGCCTAGGCAGTTTGATTGTTTTCTTTAGGTCTAGATTTTTGCTGATCAGATCATCTAATATCAATTGTTAGATCAATATTTCTCAATATAGGCCTACCTTAACCTAAATTACGATATGGTTTTCAGGTTGCTGATCTGAAAAAAGAGTTAAAAATGCGGGGTTTGGATTCAAATGGCAACAAATCCCAACTGATTCAGAGGCTCCAGACAGCTGTTGGAGAAATTGCAGAGACAGATTCAATGTTGGCAGATCCAGATACCGATGAAATTCTTGACGAAGATGAAGTGTTGGCTGTAAGTAGGCCTAGGCTGTATATATTATTAATTAAGGCTTTATGTCGTTCTATCCGGCGAACTCCCGATTTCTGTCTGTTGAAATTGCTTTAAAAATGGTCAAAAAGTAAACCAAAGTGTATGTTTTTCCCTAGATGATAAAATGCTCTTTCTTACGAATGATTCTCTGTTGGTGGAGTGTTTTTAGTTTTGAACTTGAAATGGCTATGCAGAGCTAGGCTGGCTATTTAATCTGCTCATAATATGTATATTAAGTATGTATATTATAAGATTGACGATGCCTATATTTGTACCATGTATTAATCGACAGGCAAATAAATAAAAAATAAATAAAATAAAAATCACAACCAGGACTATGATAGCATTGAGTTTGTTAGTGTAGGTAGAGACCCAGCGGCCATTGGCGGCTCTCTACCAATAAATTTCCCGTGGACTCTAGTAGTATGAGCGCATACCGCTAGAAAGCGCTACACGTACCCACTGATGTCAGCGTTCCCGTGGAAAGAAGGGATACTACGTAGTACGCGCAGATGCGAAGTCGGTAAGGTAGTAGTATCCAGATGGCGGTGGATATTGTTATTAAAGCATTATCATTTGTTCTGATAAACATGTCAAACGGGCACAAAGTTAACAATAAGAAGCTAATACTTTATTGGCTGTGGATATTCGTACGGTCAGCCGTAATAATAGTGCAAAATTATTCGTACGGTCAATGATTTGATTGGATGGAGGCGCGCCGTAACAATAGTGTAAAATTAATCATACGGTCACTGAAAACTGTACGGCCAGGCGTAATAATATGGTAGGGCCTACCAGATTATTCGTACGGTCATGATTAAAATAGTGTATACAGAGAGATATTCATAAAGTCACTGATGTAAACGATGTACGTGATCATTGTCAAGAAGGTTGGATATTCTAAGCTGTCACCATCGTAATAATTAGAGGCCATCTTTTCTTCAAGGACGTGAGCAAACCCAATGCCCAAGCTGATTGGCTGCTATTGTGGTTCAAGGTAAACACTTTCCCTAACCTGTAATGTAAAAGCCCCTTATAGCGAGCGTAGGCGCTTAAGGGGCTGGTATCCATGCTGTAACATGTATTTGTTAAATATCAATATCAATAAAAACCTTCAACCTTTTGAACTTCTAGAACTAAAAGCCACGAATTTATCCAAGGATTCATACTGACTGTTGAACTGGTTTTAGGGTGTTTTCATGTACTTACGTACGCCATATTGCCATATTTACGTGATTTACATGTCAAGACGATGTATTTTATAAATGCCGATCAGCTGTTCGCAAGAAATACCGCAAAGGGAATTGAGTTTAGACCTATAGCATTGGGTTTGAATTTCAAACCCATTGCCTATAGATGGCTCAAATATGGAAATTTTGTCATCATTTGGTTGAGGAGTGTATTTTTAATTTAAATACTTAACCCAACCATTCAAACTAAAACTACACCCCTGGATTTGGCTAATTGCTCAAAAAATTCACTCGGATTGCTAAAACGATCGCCTTCTTGCAACGCCATGATCCTACCTCTCTGGAAAGTAGTCGTCGAATGGCGCGACGCGACGCGGCGTGGCTGCACAGCTGTTGTCGCAGTGATACCGACGCTCGCCGTTTAGCGCTTAATTCGCGAAATTAAAGATGGCGGCCCTGACCGTACGACTAGTGCAACATTATTTGTACGGCTGACCGTACGATTATCCACTCCGTACTTTATTACAACACATTATAAGGTTTTATACATTATATAGGCTAGGCTGTAGTACTACGTTACTAATGTAGGCCTAGGCTTATTGTAGTCTAGGCCATTACCAGGCTACAATAAGCCTAGGCCTACATTAGTAGGCATACATTAGTAACGTAGTACTACAGCCTAGCCTATATAATGTATAAAACCTTAGGCCTATATAATGTGTTGTAATAAAGTATTAGCTTACTTATTGTTAACTTCGTGCCCGTTTGACATGTTTATCAGAACAAATGATAATGATAATAACAATATTCACCTCCATCTGGATACTACTACCTTACCGACTTCGCATCTGCGCGTACTACGTAGTATCCCTTTCTTTCCACAGGAACGCTGACATCAGTGGGTACGTGTAGCGCTTTCCAGCGGTATGCGCTCGTACTACTAGAATCCACGGGAAATTTATTGGTAGAGAGCCGCCAATGGCCGCTGGGTCTCTACCCTACACTAACAAACTCAATGATGATAGTGTAAATTAACTAGTTGCTTGTTACTACAGACCACTTGTACTATTTTTGGTATCAGGCCTATGAATATGTGCCTTGCAGGTCAAGTTAGGGTTGAAGCTAAAATAGGGTTGAACATAAAATCCTAAAATCTAGCCGACCAGTTCCCATAGTCTAGTTGTCAAAATATCAAAATGTAACAATAAACAATATTTACTCACATCAAAGCCACAGGCATATTGCATTTTTGAGTTTTGAAAATGCTGCCTTTCCTCAGATAGGCTTAGGAGGCCTACAATTTTCTGAATATTTATTTATTTACCTAGTCACAGACCTAGGCCTATGCCATTTGGTAATTGATTTTCTAAACTCATTGTGCAAGCAGTTTTTATGTAAGTGAATATGGTAAGACTTAATTAATGTAGTCTTATAATATGTCCCCTCATAAACACATAGGCCTAGGCCTAAACTAAACGTGCAATGAATTCAAACTCGAAAAATTAAAAATTTGGATTCATTTTTAGTGAAAGCCTATAGTTTTATGTTTTGTTTACTGTTTATAGGAACATTAGACAGCCAGGTCATTGATTCTCTTTTCTGTCAAACCCTATTTAATAGTATTGTAGGCATATACTGTAGGCCCTAGGCCTATAGAAATATTTCATAAATTTAATTGTTGTTGTTTCTGTTCTCTAAGGATGAGATGACATCGATGGATGATATAGACGACATCCATGACGACAACATAAGTCCAGAGTTGTTGCGTACGACAAAACGCAAGATGACAGAGAAGTCACTGGATAATGTAGCTCCCATGAAGAAAATCACTTTGAATCGGACCGCAATTGTTTCATCGTCAGAAAATGAAATAGACGAGCAAGAGTCCAAAGAAGAGAAAGCAGATGAGGGCACAGAAGGCAGAAAGGTCATCAAGCTTTCAGAATTCACAGTTCAGGAAGTAAGTTTCGTACTAAAAGATCCACTTAAAAGTACTTTTTTCAGCTCAGTTTTATATTGGTATGAAAGAGAAGAGTGAAGAAAAACATTTTACTTAAAAAGTTGAAGTAGGCCTTTGTCTAATAAAAAAAATAACAGCCAAAACCACTTCTTATGACTATGAGTGACATCACTGTTGGGATTAATGAATCTTTCTTTTTCAGCGTTTGGAGAAGCGTGCTGCAAAGTTTGGTGTTGTGGCTGAGGTGTCATCCGATGCCAGAAAAGAAGCCCGAGCAATTCGATTTGGCATAAGTTCTTCCACCTCTGCAACTTCAAACTCCACAGTGCCAGTTGCGGTAAGTAGGTCAGAACCAGTAGGTAACGACAAGTCTTAAGAATTTTGAGATCATAAGATTATATATACGTTTTCTTCCACGATGTCTTTCTCGCTGCTGGATCCTGGGAAGAACGGGGAATATTAGGCCTACCAAGTTTTATTCAATGGATAATTAGTAGAGACACTTTTTCGTGGGTGGGATTGATGTGAAATCCAGAAATTAAAAAACCAACTCCGACCGGAAATTAAACCCAGGTCTCCCACTTGCTGGGTGGACACCTTGACCCGGTCCCTAGACCACCAGGACTGACAATTCAGTGTCTAAATCTGCATTAGGTTACTACATCCCTATATAATTGCTTATTAGCTCATATTACACACCGGGCCTTGATTTTCTTAACTACAATTGGCTAAAAATTGGCTTTAAACCTGTTACTCCATGGCAACATACTCAAAACATATCACGAAGATTGCCACCATCTGCATAGTAGGCCTTAGTCACAAAGAGTTTCTACTCTTCAATCATATTTTCGTACTCAATAGTGAATACTTAATAGGCCTATACATGTAGATATTAGGGATGACATCGGGTAGTAAAATCTGGATTCGATTCCAGCCCCTCAAGGATTCGGGTAACCCGAATCCTAGAAGTGTAAATCACGTCGCTTAACATGTCATAGCGGGTTTATATAACTTACTAGTGATTAAGGATTAGCGACTAAGAGCGCGTTCATAAAACTGACTAGCCGCAACAGGCCTCTCTCATTGGCCGACAGTGAGAATACTGCTCTCCGATTGGCTGTGAGTGTGACTAAGGACTTGACCAAGGAGTTGAGATATTTTCAACTTCTTAGTCAAGTCAAGACAAACCTTAGTCACAGCCAATCGGAGAGCAGTATTCTCAATTGTAGCCAATGAAAGAAGCTCGTGGCTTATTCACGGGTTAATCACTGGTCAGTTATGTAAACCCGCCATTATTTGAAGGCCATTGACCGCCCGTGGCAGAAGATGCCAGCGTGCGTTCTGTCAGCCATTGATGACGGTCGGGAAGGGGTAGGGGTAGGCCGAGAGCCAGTGGGAGCACAGGCAAACCAGAACTCGCCCGCAGCAATCACACCACATAAAATAGGCTAATCTATTTTTAATCAAGCCGATAATGGGTACATAACGGAGCAGGAAAGTATTTTATTGAATGGAAACAAGTCATTTTGTTATCACCATTGTTGGCGCATTGTTGAAGCATACAACAATTCAACTAAAAATGTACCAGAACAAGATTCGAATCCTTAGAACAGATTCGGGTAATTTTTGGATTCGGGTAACCCGAATACCCGGATACCCGATGTCATCCCTAGTAGATATAGATCTTCACTTCTTAAATATTACTTTTTAATATGCCTATGTCTGTGTTTTCTTCTTACAGACTAGCCCTAGCGCCTTCGAACAACTGAAGAAACGATCTGAAAGGTTTGGCTCATCAGTATCCAGCATCATGACTAAGGTAAACTATTTTAAAATTTACTTTGATGATGGATGGTGCCAATACATATCTAAAAATCAATGCGTTTTTAATCAACTTTCAAAATACCATACGTATGTCTTTCCGTATAAATAGAGCTGTGAAAAATTTGCAAATGAGACTACACTGAAAAATGTAAAATTACTGCACTCTATTAACTTATAAACGAGCAGGGATTGATGAATTCTAAACTAGAAAATAGTAAAAATACCAAACAGAATTGATTCACTACCAACCACCAATAATGTTACAAATTATTAAGGATGTGCGGGTAGTGATTCTTATATTTGGGTCGGGCTCAGGTCAGGTAGTGTACAAAAACAAAAAATTAATACCAATTTATTGATTAGACAAAATACGTTGCATAAATGTGGTTTATGAATCCACGGAATTTGAGTTTAAATCTTCTTTAACAGATTCGAATTTTCGTAGTATTTGAAAATTTGAATTTCCCGCCATATTTGGCGCCATTTCGGCCAAGAAGGATTTCTGGCGTAAGCGCAGTATAAGGAGGTATACAGTAGTGAAAGTGCTATGCTTGGCACAGCAGACGACTTCGTAGCGGTGGGTTAGACCAAATTTGACTAGAACTAGGAGGATACCTGGGGGGGGTTAAGGAATACCTACCTCCTCGCCACCAATATGGGCTAACTCGGATAACTCGTCGCCAGGGTGGCCTTAGCTGCGTACAGTGGTGTAAGGTCGGTAAAGTAGTAGTATTACTACTTGACCAACTTTGAGCACTGTCAGAACTGGGGGGTGAGTCTCGACTTCCTCGCGGAAACGAAACTTTCGGCAGGCTAAAATCTATTCTTGACCAATCGGAACCATGGGGCGCGTTTTAAGTATTTTCTACAGTCTGCTAGCGGTGAATCAGTGAATCATCCAGGTGGCGGTGAATATTGTTCTGATAAACATGTCAAACGGGCACGAAGTTAACAATAAGTAAGCTAATACTTTATTACAACACATTATATTAGAATCTATACATTATATAGATTAGGCTGTAGTACTACGTTACTAATGTAGGCCTATTAATGTAGGCCTAGGCTTATTGTAGCCTAGTAATGGCCTAGACTAAAAAAGTTGGGCCTAGGCCTAAGCTAGGACTACACCACGTGATGAATTGACGTCACTTTCGCCTGTAGGATGTAATTCCGACAGCCAAATTGCAGACGGAATTACTTTCCACAATCGAAAGTGACGTCAGAAGATCACGTGGTCTAGGTCTAGCCTAGGTCTAGGCCCAACTCTTTTAGTTTAGGCCATTGCTAGGCTACAATAAGCCTAGGCCTACATTAATAGGCCTACATTAGTAACGTAGTACTACAGCCTAGTCTATATAATGTATGGAACCTAATATAATGTGTTGTAATAAAGTATTAGCATACTTATTGTTAACGTCGTGCCCGTTTGACATGTTTATCAGAACAAATGATAATGCTTTAATGACAATACCCACCGCCACCTGGATGATTAACTGATTCACCGCTAGCAGACTGTGGAAAATACTTAAAACCCGCTACATGGTTCCGATTGGTCAAGAATAGATTTCAGCCTGTCGAAAGTTTCGTTTCCGCGAGGAAGTCGAGACTCAACCCCCTGATCAGAATACATGGCAATGTGTTGTTATTCACACACACTGCCCCCTTGTGTGCAGAAATTAAAAAATTAGTATAATTAGGAAATAATAATAAAGTAAGATAGAAGGTAAGGCATCTTCATATTAATATCAGTTCCTCCCAAGATTTCCAGTCTTGCGCTTGATCTTGAAGTTCATAATTTTGTACTACTCGACCCGATTTTTTCGGGCATAATTTACGGCCCGACCCAACCTCGGATAAATTTCGTTACCCGAAAAATACCCATTTTTCAGGTACCCGCACATCCCTACAAATTATAGGCATATATGTAGACCCAATTGTATAAAAAAAATTCATATTGTGAATTTATTTACATCGTAGGTTCATATTGCAAACAATTCCAGCAAGGTGGTTTTTTTTAAGCTTTTTTTTTTTTTTTTCTGTGCAGAGTTGGCCTATTCAACCATTCTTCTTTCTTGCTATCCAATACAAGGTTGCCTCCTTCACTAAAGGTGTTTGAATTATTATGGCTGTAAGTTACAAACAGAGTTAAAATTAGAGTTAAAATCAATTTGATTTTCAAGCTTTAAAATAGAGTTGGAGTAGGTCTACATTTTTAAACTTGCTTTTAAATGAACAGGGCTACGCAGCGCTAGTCTAGATGTCTTCCAATAAATGACGTTCTGAATGTGGTTCTGTTCCGACAGGCGGAAGAAGAGGAGAAGCTTCAGAAGCGACGGGAACGTTTCGGCCTGGTGGAGGCGAGCAGCAACGGGAGCGTCAAGACCAAGGTCACGAGCAGCACCACCTCTACGTCCACCAAGGTGCCCATAACGTTCGGTGCAACAGACCCCGCTACCGACGACAAGAAGAAACTGCGCGCCGAGAGATTCAAGATCAAGATCTAGACTATCTAGGAACAGACTATCTAAAATTGTAAGTACATATAAAGTCTTTAAACCCAGAATACTTGACAAGGTAATGTTGACAATCTGGTGATTTTTATAACATCACTTTTCACATTCTAATTATTTCTAATACAGTTCAATATGTTGCTAGTTGTATTTAAATGCACATTCTGAAGTTTGTCACATTTGTTCTGGAAATATACAGTGGAGGTCCTGCCAAGTCTATGTGCTGGATTCTTACTGGATTAGAAGTTTTCATTAAAATGACTTAACTTTTATTTTTGAGGTTTTGTGTAGCTGTAGCCTCGTGAGATAGTCTATGCATTTGATAGACTGAATGGTGACTTCACATGGCATTTTTATTTTTGGTGTCGCTATATAGGCCTACTAAGTAGAAATTACTTATAAGTTATAAGTGACATAAGTGGTCTTATTTGATTACTGAGGACAGTTCAACCCATGGTTGCAATTTTCACTTTTGAGTAGTTGCCTCGCTAATAGCGACGCTGCAACACAAAATAGTACCGGTACCTTGATTCTTTGTTTGCACTGTGAGCTCTCGATCCTAGCTATGTGCTAAGTTAATGGTTCTTGAGACAAATAACAAGTCATTAAAGAGTTGTTAAATTCTTTACAAAATAATGGTGTGCGTGTGTATGACATCAACTTGCGGAGGATTACAAGTGAAGAATCTTATATGTATGTACAGTATTGTGGAGTTATGGACATGAATGGTTTTCAATACATTTGGGGAATTTTCTGTTTTTAGTTTGAATCCCTAAACAGATTACATAACAACTTTTGCACATGTTTTCATCTGAAGTCCATGTTTAGATAATCTTAAAACACTTGGCTATTGAACTTTAAATGTTTTACTTTTATCTGCAAACATTCTGTTACTAAGTAGCCTACTGTACCAGCACAGTATGTATGACTAACAAACTTAATTTCAAATTTTGTAATAAAAGTCATTTTTCAAATTATCGTTGTACATATTAGTACCTACTTGCCTCCCTATTTGCTCACCTTATAAACTCGTAATTTTCCGCAAACGATTTCATAATCCGGAGATGCTCAAATAACTGAAATGTGAGGAGCATGATGGAACAAGCTCATTTCTTGAGAAAATGTTTCCAAGGATGTCAGCCGGTTAGCCTTGATGAAAGTTAGACAAAAGAAATTTCAGGAGAGTTGTTCCTTGAAATAAATACATAAATGTTCAATTCAATGTAGGCATATATGATTGATGGCCCAGTAAGCCAAAAATGCGGGCATAGGAAAAAAAGATGTTCAAACAAGGCGCCATGATTCGATGATGTATTGAATCTTTTACAAAATGTTCATACTGTACATAATTTTGCAATTTGCGACAACGTTAGTTTAGGCTCAGGGTATAATTTGGCTCAGGATAACTGCCAAATGTAAGGGGCGACGAAATTAGGTCCTCCAATTTCCTTTTTCCACGCATTTACCCTTTAAAATATAAATCTAATTATTTCTCCTCCTACCTGTCCCTTTCCTCCAATCTCCTTCTATGTCATGTGAACTACTGTAGTTGTAAAGTACATCGTTCAGCAACATATTAATACTGTAAATAATAATTAAAAACAAAAGAATAAATCATAATAATAATAATTACAGTATAAAATTTTATTGTAATTCAATTTTTGCAGCAATAGCAAAATCAACAACATTCTTAAAGTAGGTAACTCAGGCTGGTCCCCTACGAATTCCAGTCTTACTTTGTCACTATAATTTGTATAGCAAAATAAAACAAAAAATTGAGCAAAATTAAATACATACTAGTAGGCCTAATAGTGTGTAAGTTACAATACACATTCATAACAATACCATAATTGCATTAGGTACTGCTTAATCAAAGATATGTGAAAATAGCAATGCTGATGAATGCAAGATAGTTCATTTTCATGTCTTTTGACATTTGTCGACGTTTCAAGAAATATACACTGAATCTGCTGCAAAGTGCTTTCAACTGCTATAAAGTAGCATATATCCTTGATAACGTTTCTTTTCCTTACATTTCTTCAAAATCAAAATGGTAGGTGTGTGTATCTCAGTTAGTTGTTTGTTTGTATCTAGTAAAATCATTTGTCACCCATTGTGAGTGCCATTTTGAGATTTATAGCTAATTTAGTAATTATTACCTTCATCATATTACAAGTTCACAACACAAATTAAAATAGCACAAGAGAAAAATGTGTAGAAATTAAATGATTATATTCTCATAGGCAAAGTTTTTTGTTCATATCTTTAAAATAGCATTCAATGTCAAAGTAATAGATTTGGAATTATGAGGGGCTTGATATTATCAAGAAACAAGGTTCTTTTTCAACAGTATTAACAATCTTACCACAGAGGGTTACTGTTATTACTGACCACGTTACATAAGGTATCAAATAGAATGTTCAAGGTTCGTTTTCTTGTATGCTAAAAATAATGCACTGCATGGAACAAGTGTACGATCTTTACAATCTCCCTGTATGTTTGCAACCAGACCCAAAATGCAAGAGAAACATCGATAATATTGTAATCATTCACCAAACAAAAGAAACTACAATACTGTACTAACTAGTAACAACTTGTAAACAAGAGCTGAAAAACGTTACCTTTCATGACCATTTTAACAGTTCGATTTCAAAATATTTCATTGTCCTAAATGATTAGATATTAATATCTTCAAGTGACAAATAAAACAATACAATACAATCAGACCGTGGCAGATTCAGGAATAGCACCACATGAGATAGTCTTCCAGCACCGCATCGAACACTGCTCTGAGAGTCATCCTCTCCGCTGCGTGACGCGAGGCGAGACTAATGACAACGCCTGTACTCCCGCCTCAGATAGTCTTCCAGCACCGCATCGAACACTGCTCTGACAGTCATCCTCTCCGCTGCGTGACGCGAGGCGAGACTAATGACAACGCCTGTACTCCCGCCTCAGATAGTCTTCCAGCACCGCATCGAACACTGCTCTGAGAGTCATCCTCTCCGCTGCGTGACGCGAGGCGAGACTAATGACAACGCCTGTACTCCCGCCTCAGATAGTCTTCCAGCACCGCATCGAACACTGCTCTGAGAGTCATCCTCTCCGCTACGTGACGCGAGGCGAGACTAATGACAACGCCTGTACTCCCGCCTCAGATAGTCTTCCAGCACCGCATCGAACACTGCTCTGAGAGTCATCCTCTCCGCTACGTGACGCGAGGCGAGACTAATGACAACGCCTGTACTCCCGCCTCAGATAGTCTTCCAGCACCGCATCGAACACTGCTCTGAGAGTCATCCTCTCCGCTACGGCCCGCCTGGCGTCCCGGCCACACGGCAGCACAAGACGCTTGCCGAGACTCACGGTGTATTGGGGCTGCATCGACCGAGCTCCGGCAGTCCTGGCCTGGATGCTACGGTTGACGGCCAGCGCTACGTCCAGCAGGTCGGCCTCCAAGGTCGAGGCCAGGAGATGCTCGCACAGTGTCTGGATGTACCACGTACCTAGGTCACATTTGCACCATTAACCACAGCACTTGAAGTTGAGTTGAACTGTCAAATCTTGTCCACCAGAGCAAAAGTGTGTCAAAGTTATAAATCTTGTACTTATAGATAGGGTAGACCTACCTTTCACTTTGTCTCTAAATGAAGCGTAACCGGGCACAGTTGACCACAAAGTAAGCATGTCGCTAACTTGAGGGCGTGTCTCTTGAGAGCTAGTAGGACCGTCGCTCGCAATGTCACTTGTAAACGATGTTGCGTTATATGTCACAGCTGAAACCGTTGTAAGTACATGTAGAGTTAGTAAGGACTCATTTCTTATCTGAATCCTTAAATAATAAGGAGACTACACAATAACGTCGAAATTGTTTCGGCCTGACGTGGCCTTGTTCAGCCGACGAAGGTCGGCTGAAGGAAGGTCGGAGGCTGAAACAGTTTCGACGTTTTTGTGTTTCTACCAACTCCGAGGTCAACAACAAGGTAAGCTGTTGGTTTCCTTCCTAGCCAACCCCATGCTTAATAAGTTAATATCCAAAGCCGTTAGGCACTCTCTCAACACATTCACATCTATAACCTGTGTTGTGTTTGTTTCGTGAGTTGGTATCTGTATTTACCCTCTAACCTCTTCCCTCACCCTATTACTAGAGCCATTTGGCCTTTGAGACAACACAAAGTTACCATGTAGCTTTTGTTGGCCTTGGCAAGCCTGAATGATCAAAACCTTTGGCTTTCCTATCAAGCTGCGGCAATGAATAAGGCTCTCAATGCAGTCAACACTCACTGCTATGCTGTTCACACCATAAACAGCATCTGAAAATAAAATCAGTTACTTATTAAACTCGGTTGGGCGCTTTTACTTATAAGTTTAATTTATTTATACACACATTACAAAGCAAAGCATAATATCAGTTGTTAATGAATGGGTATAGAAATACGTACAACACTTATATACGTTGCTCAAGAGATGTAAATGGGAGAAGCCTCTTAAACAAATCTAGACCGATGTTACAGCAAACTTACTTCGTACTCCATGCGACAATATGCAAAGCACAAAACAAGAGTGGTTCTCTTGCACAAGACTTTCTGTAGATATTTGAATGCACCTAACCAATTCCGTGTCGGTAAGATTGTCCCACACTTTGATTGTGAAGCCAAAGTTTCCGAATGCTTCTATGAGGCTATCCCTGTCCTTATCTGTACCTGTTCTTACTTCAAGTAAGTCTGGAGCTAAGCAATCCTGCAAAGAAACAAAACATTTACTATTCCCAATCTTATAAAGTCGAGGATTCGAGTTTAAATAACTGGTGATTAAAGAATCTAAAAAAATTATCAAGCCCAAAACTACACCATGGAGCTATGATAAAATATTTTAATGTTGCTGCGAAAAAGTCAAGTTATTGTTAAAATGTATACATAGTTATTGAAATGTATACATGTTAATTGAAATATAAATAAGACACATCTACAAACATCCAAACAAAATTACTATTTGCATCATCATGCAAATTTTAATCAGGAATTTAAAAATAAATGCATGCTGCTAGTAGGTGAACATTCAACTTTGGCCTAGCACTAATATTGAATTAAATTTGACACTACTATTGAGATACCGTAGATTATTGATCTAGATAGGTAACTCGTTGGTACAGTGGTTAGCATCCCTGCTTCCAATGCAGAAGGTCCCGGGTTCAAATCACGCTTCAGGCAAAAGTTTTTTAACTCCTAATATGGATTCCATTCCAACACTTCTTGGCTTAGGAATAAGTAAACGGTGACTTTGGAGCCATCCTAGCACAAAGCACTGAATAAATTCAAAGTTGTTCTGAATCGGCCTTGTTGATTCTGGCATGTGTCCACAGGTGTTTGCACTGTCCAATCACTGATTCGTGTGTTTCATATTTGAAATATAGATCTTTGATTGGTTATCGCTCACTCGTCGATCGTGTTTGGAGCCTACGGCTACAGGGTTGGCTTAGTCGTTTTAAAACTTAAATTAAAGTCCCCTACTGAAAATCAGTCTTTATACTGAGTGGGTCTCTATAAATAGGCCTACGAATGTATTTTATTTTTATTTATTTATAGATGATGACTGACCTAAAAGTCCAAAGAAGGTGGTCTCAAAGGAATAGGCCTAAATTATGTAGGTAGGGTTCAATCTATATCCTTGAGTGCCTATGCGTTATGCCTAGGCTACTAGTAAGTGGTAACATTGTAAATACCAGAAAAAATATAGGCCTGTCTAAAATTAAGCTTACCTTTAAAGCTGGATTGGAATCCTCATAAAAGTTTTTCTGATTAATAATTACACAAAATCCAACATTTTTTGGATCAATATTATATCGTTCTGGAGTGTGTGCTGTATTTTCACGAGGCATCTCACGCGTCGAGACAACGCTATGATCTGGGTGATTCGACAACACTCTGCTATCTGTTATGTCATCACGCGTCGATACAACGCTATGATCTGGATGATTCGACAACACGCTGCTATCTGTCATGTCATCACACGTCGAATTGATTTGGTATGTTGCATACCGCCTTGCAACAGATTCCAAGTATTCAATTAGATGATATTCTTCAATTGTTTTTAGATGTTTCGTTATGTTTGTTAAGTCAACAACTTGATTATGAATTGTCACATGTTTTTGCGACAACCAATAAAGTATGTGCATCTCCAAAAAGTCTGGCTCCTGACCATGAAGCGATTGAAATTCATGTCCTAAGTCCTGTGTAACTAGGTGTATTAACCTTCGTGACTGCTCGAGGGTAAGTCTCTCGCACATGAGATACAATGCCTTCCGCATTAAATCAACATTCAGTGCAATGTCAGGGTTGCTTGGTAAGAACCTTTCGCTCACGTCACTTTTCTGGTAACCTAACTTTTCAACAATTTTGTAGTTCTGGACGATGCACAAGGCTTCCAGAAATGTTGCTTCCCAATCGTGGTGAATCGACTGTGATCGAGCCCAATCGAACAGCAATCCAGACCAAGGCAGACTACCATTACGCTCGGCTGACTCTGCAGCTCTAAGGCACTGAAGTGCAGTGTCTTCATTCTTGTAAAGCAAGAACACCAGCGACACTCTCTCGTAAAAGTCCAATTCCCTTTCTATTTTCTCAATAACTGCAGGTGTGATGTTGCCTCGGCAGGGTAAAGAATTCCGTAGGTCTCCATTCCACACAGCACCTGGCAATTGGTTGGAATAACCATCAGGCTGATTGCTGACATGGGAATCCGTGCAAGTGTCTGCCATCTCAAATAAAAATAACTTCGACGAAAAGTGGTTATTTATAAAATTCTGGTAACAAAAACAAAACAAATAATCTTGGAAGGAGTTGGGGGTAGGCCTAGGGTCTATACTGTGGCAGCTAGGGGAGCTACGGAAGTGGTAGGCCTATGCCTAGCTGCTGAAATAAATTTAAAGACATTTGTAATGCAAATTAAATAATGGTAGGCCTAGGCCTACTCGTACTTAGGTGACTAATACCGAAATAAGCCATTTTGGTGCAAGTCCTCTAATTAGAAGGACCTAGAGAGAGAACGACCTAGCCTATGGACAAACCCCATGACTTAGGGGGACGGGGGCGATATTAAAATGTTCCGGCCTAGCTTCCTAGACCTAGCCTAGTTCTGATTTGCTATGTCCTAAGCCTAGGCTATAGATAACTAACCTAGCTAGGTATTTATAAGTAGCCTTAGGCCCAATCTTTATTCATTTGACATTCATTCATTGGGGGCAGGTTTGGACCATTTGCAGCTTTGAAGTGTTTAATCTAACCCTTCGCAATTACTCCGCTAGGAGTAAATCCAGTAGACCTTGAATCTAACCTAGCTAATCTTTGACCGACACATAGGCCTAGGCCTAATAAAAAAAAGAAATAAAAAAAGATGCGCATTGTTAACATACCTAGACAATTCTATGGTTGAATGTGTAACATTATGTAATTCACTGTTTTTTTAATATTACACTATCATAACTCAACCTTTAAAGAGCGAACTGTCACTCTGTCAAGCAAAGCAACAACAACAACAGGTGTTTCATTGGTTTCTTCGCCGCTAAAGCACCAGCGCCTCCATGTAAAGCAGGCTGTGGCTAGTTTTAAAATATTTACGCTAGATAGCGTAGAATATTTGGCGCTTGCTAATTGGTCAGTGGACATTTGACAGCTGACGTGTTGATATGTCGTCTGCTTACAATCTGGCGTTCAAGTAAAAGTAATCATAACGTGTGAAAAGCTAGAGCATTTAGGTTCGTGGAGTTAAAATCTGTTTCAGCGATGAATAAAAACACGAAGCTTTTCGTGTGTGCATCTGGCATATTTGTTTGCTATTTTTACTACGGTGTTCTACAAGAGAAGATCACACGAGGCGTCTATGGGGAAGGTGTGAACGAAGAAAAATTTACGTGTATGCTGGCTTTGGTTTTTGTACAATGTGTTGTAAATTACATTTTTGCGAAAATAGTATTGAAGACCGTAATGAAGCAAGGCGAAGACACAACGAGAACCATTTACTATTCTTCGAGCGCCCTAACCTATATTTTGGCCATGGTATGCAGCAACATGGCTTTGCAGTGGGTCAACTATCCAACCCAGGTCGTCGGAAAGGCTGGAAAACCCATTCCAGTAATGATACTTGGAGTTCTACTTGGTAACAAAAACTATCCTCTTAAAAAATATTTATTTGTTCTATTGATAGTGGTGGGCGTAGCTCTCTTCATGTTCAAGGATGGCAAAACAAGTGGTAAAGAAGAAAGTTCTGTTTTGGGATTTGGTGAATTTTTACTTATCCTTTCTTTGGTAATGGATGGTTTAACTGGAGCAATACAAGAACGAATGCGGGGAGAACATCAATCAAAATCAGGTCATATGATGCTCAACATGAATTTGTGGTCGGTACTTTATTTGGGTGTAGCGATTGTCTTTACAGGTGAAGCCGTACTTTTTGTTAACTTTGTTCAAAGACATCCCAATATCGTGTGGCACCTTATCACCATTTCTATTGCAGGTGCCCTTGGCCAGTTTTTCATATTCTTAACTGTCAGTGATTTTGGACCATTGCCTTGTTCTATCATGACAACAACTCGAAAGTTCTTTACTGTACTTGGTTCTGTATTACTATTTGGAAATACTTTACTGCCAAGACAGTGGATTGCTACCATTCTTGTATTTTCTGGTCTGTTTCTTGATAGCATGTATGGTAAACCAGCTACTAAAAAGAAACAAATTACTTAAACACTCCCACATATCATCAAATAACTACATGCCTGACTACCCAATAAAAATACGTACTAGTACAGTGCAAATTATTTAACATAATTACAGACTTATTTTACAAAAAGTACTCTAATTTTTACTGGTTTATATCAATTTGTAGATTTTGCTAAAATGGGCCTAAGTTGGAACCCAACCTTGCAACAAAATTACCTCCACATGAACCGTTTAGCCCGGATGCCCAAACGTTTTTCTGTAACGTTGGTATTGCTGGATAGTTCTGATTTTGCCATCGAGGGGCAGTGCCTTTGTTTAGGCCTATTCAGCCCTATGGGAGCAGTGCCACACAGGTTCCACACACTGCTGGGTTTGTGTAGGCCTCTACATCAAAATATGTTCTGTATGTTCTCATAAAGTTCAAGCAAATCATTCTTGGGCTATAATATCAAGAATGTTGTAGGAAACTGCAAGTAGTTGGGCCTAATAGGCCTATCCTAAAATTGTTTGAGATGTTCAGTGTCATGCACTCGGCACTCCCCATCAACAATTATATGCTCATGTGGGTGTTAAATAATGCACTATCAGGATTAAATAAAATAAAAATAAATAAATTCACATTTAAAGTCTACCCACTCAGTAACTTAACTGATTTGCAGTGGGAGACTTTAATTTAAAGCCTTTACCTTTAGGCTCAGTGTTGGATCCAGCTCTCAGTCGTGGGAGAGGCAATACATCGGCCTAACTGTAAACTCCCCTTTTCTTTCACATGTGGGGAATGACTTACACATTCTACTTCAAAATTAGTTGTGTGTTTTATTTGGAGACTGCACGGTACAGCCAAATACTGTACGCCTACTATGGCATGGTACATAATTTGGTACAGCTTCCTAAATCTTCTTATTAAATGCCCACATTTGGCTATTATGCATCATGCTTCCTAAATGACATTTATCGTGCCGCCTTGATATTTGACTTATCGCTTCTAGACCAAATACCAGTATGTATTTTTGCTGTTGGTCTTAGAAATGGACTGCCCCCCTATGATCAGGTGCAGTCTTGGGTAAATTCATTTTGTAAATTGAATTTATATCAACCCACCTCATCGTTTAGCCAAAGCATGCGTATTACATTAGGGTAATGCATTCAATTGTTGTAAATTGACTTGGAACACACTCGTGAAAACCCTCTTCATGAGTGTGATTCAAGTAGCCTATTATATGAAAAAAAGTACCAACCTGTAGATTAGGTACATGTTTGAAGAGTAGGCCTACGTAACTAATGTCTGGCGAACTGTAGTTTCATATGATAATATGCATGTCTGTGAGGTTTCTTGAAGAAAGTCAAAATTTACTTTGTATCTTTAAGTTATTTATAACTTAAACATACAACATAAATTTTGATTCACTTTACTCAGTCATAAGTGAATTCTTAAGTAGTCTTTATTGTGCAAACGACTCGTGAAGAGGTACTTATTAAAATTGAAAGGGAACTTATTTTTAATGAAATATGCAAATGTTCAGACAGATTTAAAATGTAGGCTAGAAGGGTAGGGACACACAGATTGAAAAGGTAGAAGGGTTAGGGGGCTAAATGTAGGCTACTGGCTATCTATATACATAGCCTATCTTAATTAATTGCTTTTGCAAAACAATTTTTGTTTCAATGTGTGTTTCTTAATGCTCATTTCATGTCTTTGTGTTGGAAATAATGTATATGCTTACTAGTTCAATAGTATAAAAGTGGTTAATTTACTGGGCGTGTTGATAGATTGTGGTTTAGTGGAACTAGCACTAACTGACATTTCACTTGTTCTATTCATATGATGGATTTTTTCAGATGAAATGGAGGATTTTAATTGACTGCTCAAAGCATTAAATTCAACAATAATTATTATTTATTGTGAATTTAAGTTTTATATTATGCTTTCTATATATAATAATGTAGGTATAGATTGTTGGTTCAATTTGGATATTTTCTATTTCAAATTATATCAGTAGTAAAACTACCTATCCCAACATTCTACTGTTGATGTGATTGGAAAGTTGACGAGGCTCAACTAATTTGGTGACGATATAATTTTGGCCTAAATTAAAAAAAAATCTGCACTCTTCTTCAAATAAAATCTTAAACATTTGTTTAGCGGTAACCCTGAAAGAGTTTATTTAAAACAGGAACCAAATATAATATAAAATCTAGGCTATACCGACAAAATGTCTAGGTCCTGACTGTGATTACATTAATGTTATGTTAATAAATGGTTGTTTAAGTTGCTAGAAATGTGAATATGTTGTACTGCACAAACATAGATTATGGAACAGAAACTATGGCACAAATATTTAGTAATACCAGTGCTGACACAAGAAAATATTACATCCATTAGAATGTGCATTATTGTCATGACAGCAGAGTTTATTTTACATTTTGCAAACAAACTCACTTGCATAGCTGGCTGTTTTTTTTTTTTGCAAACCCTTGTATTTTAAACTAGATGACTATTTATACATTACTAGACTTTGTATAACCTTATATTACATTCAAAATGTATTGTTCATAACTTCATTATAATTTATTTATTGTATGGTAGATTTATACTGTGATCACACAATTATCTATGAATATCAATACAAGTAACATATTGATAATGGAAACAAATTCATTTAATTAATGCAACCATTTTTCATAGGAATCTTGATAAAAATTAATCTTAACTACTAGACTATGTAATTTAATTATATTACTACCCATAGTTCAAATATAATATTTTATTTATGAATATAGTGGTCATTTTTTTATTCTGTTCCCGAACAAAGGAATTGTATTATGACAGTATTTTATAACTATTTATTTGTGGAATAAAATCATTCCATATCTTCTTATTGGTGTCTGTCATCTTCGAGACAATATTATTTTACAAATACATAGTTAAAAATGTTTTCATAATATCACCAACACTGCTACCTTGGACTCCATTTGATGCATATAACCGTATAGGCCTATGGGGTAGTAAGAGTAAAGTTTTTCCTATTTTTACTTGGGGCCCAGGGCCCATTATTTTTATATTAATTCTCAATATAAACGTCAGTTTATATGTATATGAGATCTCAATTGAAATACATTGACTAATTTTAACAGGAAATGCCCCCTTTCCTTCTCTTCTTTGCTTTCCCTAACAAAAGGATTGCAAAAGCAAAACAACTCTTCATATGATCCTGTTAGTTGTTTTGCCTGTCCTGTCACCTGCCATAGAGCCATAAAGCAGTGGTAACTGCATGGCCGAGAAGTCGGCCACCATCGTAGCAATGGCGGGTAATTGCGTTGACGCGTTGACGAAAATCAAGAACCTAAATTACGTTCTTGTATTGTTAGGTAAGTTACACTGTGTAAATTGCTGTATTTTATATAATTTATTATTATTTTTTTATTATTTTATTATTATTTTATATTATTGAATATCAATGCCACTTCCATCGGTCTCACTAGCATGGAAGTTGCAAGTCCATTCAGACTTCGGTTTAAACTGCCACGCGGAATTGCAATGTTCGCCTGTCTTTTCAGAGATCAGCTGAAATTCTTCTCTTCCTCCGACATCAGTTTGCAATGCAGTGTTATTGCTATATAAGATAACGCTGAGTGGTGGACTAGGGCGGCAATGACGTAATGCAAATATAAACAATTTTTCGACGCAAACAACGCCTGATTAATCTTTGCTTAATTAAGTACACTACATGTGTCACAATCTATCTGCTCAATAGTAAATCCTCACGTTTTAACAGTGTTGCATTCAATATGTTACATTTTGTAATAATAATTTTCATACGAATCTCGGTTGTATAGGATACTTACACACCGGAGCGGTGTTGGACTTTAGGTGTTGGACTAAGTATGTATGTTAGGGTATATTAGGGTATTTGGATAGTTTGGAAGGAATATTGAGGTCTGCTTAAAAGTAAAACTCAATCGAAGCATTTACTCTGAGAAAAGCCTCGAAAAACATAAATCAGGATTACCGGAATCGAACCAGGGACCACACGAACGACAGTCTCGCGTGCTACAGCTGAGCTTCAACTATCGGTACGTGTTTCAATAATTATTGTAGGTCTAGAATGAATAACAGTTTTAAAGTGCTAATTTTTAAGTCATTGACCACTGTGTAGTAGAATTTGGTTGTCTGTTTATTAGAATTAGGAATGCATTCTATGTAACGTTTGTGTTTGTGTACAGTTTATGTATTTGTTGTGTACATTATTTATGTTTTTATATAATTGTATTTTACCAATATTTTTAATTAAGGTATCGGTTACACTCAAGGGGCTTTGTAGTCCTTCGTAGCACACTAATAATAATAAATATTAATTATCAAATCTCTCTCTCTCATAAGCCACCATGCAGGTGAAATAATACCGCTTTCACACCAATACAGCTTTCTTTACTGTAGGTCTACAACACACCTGCAGCCTGCATAGATGCACATTGTATAATGTACCAGTTTGTGGAACCTGTGGGCCTGTGGCAAATAATGGTGGTACCCATAGTGGTGTATTCGGGCCGAGGCGGGCTATGACACTGTTTTAAACTCATGGCAAGAAAGTTCTATTTTTTTATCTTTCCTATTCAGTTATAGAACTGATTTGCAAAAGAGGATAACAAATTGAACTATCAAGGAGCAAATATAATAAAATAGCACAACAACAAAACAACCACTACCGGTACAGAAAGATGTGAAATTTGGTATTTGGCTCCACACTGTTTCTTAATTTGTTTGTATTTATTTATTCATTCATTGGTTTGTATTTTTAATGTTATCACACTGCATTGATTAATGATTGAGAGTTATTTACTAACACATTTTGACGAAGGATATACGGCGGAAGTTGGAAAAATGTCTGAGGTTGAATATTCGAACCAAGTTTGAGACCTTTTGGAGCAGCTATTAGGTCCCGCCCACCTACCTAGTAATATGGAAATCTGTTTGACCGGCCGCTTCGTTCCAAGTTTTGCCGCTAGAGACCGCGCACTGTACGATGTTCACACGATTCGAAGTCTGGGGCGCGTTGGGGTTGGGGAACTTGGGACATGGGGGGTTTTCATTTGGGACACAAACAAAATTTATTTTAAAAAAGTGTTGCGCAAATTGTAAGTTTTAAAACCCATCTCAAGGCAACCAAGCCGGCAAAATAATTAGAACCAACCGATTTTTTTTTTTTATTTTTATTATTTTTGTCGGCACTTTTCTGAGTAAAATGGTATGTCTTTATTAACAATTGCCCAAGATAAATGGGTAAAATCAGTATTTGAATCGATATAAACGCGTAATTTATTACGCATTTTAACGCTCGGCACACATCCATCACTTCTGCGTGAATGAATGATAGAATGATATGTCAGCGGTTTTTGTTTTGTACACTAGTGGATTTCTTCTTTCAAATGTTGGCATTCGGTTACTGTATCTTAGCATTTGACTTTAGAGCTAGCTTCACAGTATTGACAGCGAAATGTCAAAAGTTTTGACATGTGTATAAAGGCCTATTGATTGTGTTTTTGTAAATTATAACCACTATAATGCCTCGTTTTCAATCCAATAAGAAACATTTGGGTTCTAGTCGGTGTACTGAACCTAGGCCTAGTATTTCTGTTGCTGGCATTGATGCAAATTGAGTAAATACTTAACAACGTGTGCGGAAAATAATCACCGGCAGATTCTAGACCTAACCTCACATCTGCGTTCGATTTTCTAAGTGCTTCAAAATGAAAATTGTGAGGATAATATTCATCAAAGTACCAACAGATGTCAAGGTAATTCGATTATTGATCTATCATTAATTTCTAACCTGAATCAAAACGATATTTACTGCGGCAGACAGTGAATTAGACAAACTACAATCCCCAGGACAAACGAACAAAGCTATGTGCCCTAGCCGAATCTTTAGACTAATTTTCCCGGGAATATTTATTTTTGATACAGGAACATGTATCTCAGGAACTAGTATATATATATAAAGATAATAATGTGAAACTTTCAGTAAACAAGTATTATGATGTTTAAAATAGGGGAAGCCCTATTCCCACGATTATCGTGGCACGATAATCGTGGGAATAGTTTACCCACAACGCGGAAGCTATTAACACGAGTGGCTCGTGGACTAAAAAATCGTGCCACGAAATCGTGCCAATAGCTAACGCGCAAAGCAAAAGCTATTCCCACGATCAGGCCACGAGTGTTCCCTGCGTCTTCGTCAAGGGGTGCTTACGGAAACCTCTCGAGTTGAAGAGATCGGATGGATCTGGTCACGTGATGGATTTGATCAGATTCCCTGGATCTCATGTCTGTTTCCGAACGAAAAGTTGTAGTTGTTTATAAATCTAAATATAATTATAAATCGTGCTTCCGAAATTAATCTTATTTAATTTACTTTCTACATGAAATACATCGAAATGTTCTTGAATGTCTTCAAATAATTCTTTAATCCCACAAATCCCACATTGTGCGTCGTCCATGATGGCAATACAGCCTATAGTTTATAGGCGTTAATTTTGAAAAGGCGGTGAAACAGGCTGTGGTGCGAGATCCAACCCAAGGGATCCTTCTTTTAGCAGGATCCCTAAGATTTGATCGGATCACTTGATCGGATGGATCCGTGAAGGTTTTCGAACAGAGGTTCTTGCAATCTTGTATGTTTCCGAACGAACAGATCCGTTCGGTTCAACCAGATCAGGGTTTCCGTAAACACCCAAGGCCGCACGACCGAGCGCCACGATGGGAAATGCGGCAACCCTGTCAGCTCGCGCCGCCAATGACGTCAGAATCGTGCCCCGGGAAACAAACCCAATCTTATTGACTGGTTACGCCCAATCCAATATGACTATCATGTGGCTCTTATATACTGTGCTACGTCAGGATAGTGCCCCTAAGAACACAACTTACCTCATATAGACATGTTAAGACCATATGACTCTCAGGTGGCTCTTATCTACTGTGGTATGTCAGAATCAAGCACCTGAGAACTAGCCACTTCATATAGACATGTTACGCCCTATACGACTCTCAGGTGGCTCTTATCTACTATGGTATGTCAGAATCGTGCCCCTAAGAACAAGCCACTTCATATAGACATGTTACGCCTAATACGACTCTCAGGAGGCTCATATCTACTATGGTATGTCAGAATCGTGCCCCTAAGAACAAGCCACTTCATATACACATGTTACGCCCAAAACGAGATTCAGGTGGCTCTTATCTACTATGGTATGTCAGAATCACCCCTAAGAACAAGCCACTTCATATGGACATGTTATGCCCAATACGACTCTCAGGTGGCTCTTATCTTATCTTATCTACTATGGGATGTCAGAATCGTGCCCCTAAGAACAAGCCACTTCATATAGACATGTAACGGCCAATACGACTCTCAGGTGGCTCTTATCTACTATGGTATGTCAGAATCGTGCCCCTAAGAACAAGCCACTTCATATAGACATGTTACGGCCAATACGACTCTTAGGTGGCTCTTATCTACTATGGTATGTCAGAATCGTGCCCCTAAGAACAAGCCACTTCATATAGACTTGTTATGCCCAATACGACTCTCAGGTGGCTCTTATCTACTATGGTATGTCAGAATCGTGCCGCTAAGAACAAGCCACTTCATATAGACATGTTACGCCCAATACGACTCTCAGGTGGCTCTTATCTACTATGGTATGTCAGAATCGTGCCGCTAAGAACAAGCCACTTCATATAGACATGTTACGGCCAATACGACTCTCAGGAGGCTCTTATCTACTATGGCATGTCAGAATCGTGCCCCTAAGACCTAGCCACTTCATATAGACATGTTACGGCCAATACGACTCTCAGGTGGCTCTTATCTACTATGGTATGTCAGAATCGTGCCCCTAAGAACAAGCCACTTCATAACGACATGTTACGCCTAATACGACTCTCAGTAGGCTCTTATCTACTATGGTATGTCAGACTCGTGCCCCAAAGAAAAAGCCACTTCATATAGACATGTTACGGCCTATACGACTCTCAGGAGGCTCTTATCTACTATGGTATGTCAGAATCGTGCCCCTAAGAACAAGCCACTTCATATAGACATGTTAAGGCCTATACGACTCTCAGGAGGCTCTTATCTACTATGGTATGTCAGAATCGTGCCCCTAAGAACAAGCCACTTCCTATAGACATGTTACGGCCTATACGACTCTCTGGAGGCTCTTATCTACTATGGTATGTCAGAATCGTGCCCCTAAGAACAAGCCACTTCATATAGACAGGTTACGGCCAATACGACTCTCAGGTGGCTCTTATCTACTATGGTATGTCAGAATCGTGCCCCTAAGAACAAGCCACTTCATATAGACATGATACGCCCTATACGACTCTCAGGTAGCTCTTATCTACTATGGTATGTCAGAATCGTGCCCCTAAGAACAAGCAACTTCATATAGACATGTTTCGCCCAACACGACTCACAGGTGGCTCTTATCTATATGGTATGTCAGAATCGTGCCCCTAAGAACAAGCCACTTCATATAGACATGTTACGGCCAATACGACTCTCAGGAGGCTCTTATCTACTATGGCATGTCAGAATCGTGCCCCTAAGACCTAGCAACTTCATATAGACATGTTACGGCCAATACGACTCTCAGGTGGCTCTTATCTACTATGGTATGTCAGAATCGTGTCCCTAAGAACAAGCCACTTCATATAGACATGTTACGCCCAATACGAGTCTCAAGTGGCTCTTATCTACTATGGTATGTCAGAATTTTGCCCCTAAGAACAAGCCACTTCATATAGACATGTTAAGGCCTATACGACTCTCAGGAGGCTCTTATCTACTATGGTATGTCAGAATCGTGCCCCTAAGAACAAGCCACTTCCTATAGACATGTTACGGCCTATACGACTCTCAGGAGGCTCTTATCTACGATGGTATGTCAGAATCGTGCCCCTAAGAACAAGCCACTTCATATAGACAGGTTACGGCCAATACGACTCTCAGGTGGCTCTTATCTACTATGGTATGTCAGAATCGTGCCCCTAAGAACAAGCCACTTCATATAGACATGATACGCCCTATACGACTCTCAGGTAGCTCTTATCTACTATGGTATGTCAGAATCGTGCCCCTAAGAACAAGCAACTTCATATAGACATGTTTCGCCCAACACGACTCACAGGTGGCTCTTATCTATATGGTATGTCAGAATCGTGCCCCTAAGAACAAGCCACTTCATATAGACATGTTATGGCCAATACGACTCTCAGGAGGCTCTTATCTACTATGGCATGTCAGAATCGTGCCTCTAAGACCTAGCCACTTCATATAGACATGTTACGGCCAATACGACTCTCAGGTGGCTCTTATCTACTATGGTATGTCAGAATCGTGCCCCTAAGAACAAGCCACTTCCTATAGACATGTTACGGCCTATACGACTCTCAGGAGGCTCTTATCTACTATGGTATGTCAGAATCGTGCCCCTAAGAACAAGCCACTTCATATAGACAGGTTACGGCCAATATGACTCTCAGGTGGCTCTTATCTACTATGGTATGTCAGAATCGTGCCCCTAAGAACAAGCCACTTCATATAGACATGTTACGCCCAATACGACTCTCAAATGGCTCTTATCTACTATGGTATGTCAGAATCGTGCCCCTAAGAACAAGCCACTTCATATAGACATGATAAGCCCTAAACGACTCTCAGGTAGCTCTTATCTACTAATGTATGACAGAATCGTGCCCCTAAGAACAAGCAACTTCATATAGACATGTTTCGCCCAACACGACTCACAGGTGGCTCTTATCTATATGGTTTGTCAGAATCGTGCCCCTAAGAACAAGCCACTTCATATAGACATGTTACGCCTAATACGACTCTCAGTAGGCTCTTATCTACTATGGTATGTCAGAATCGTGCCCCTAAGAACAAGCAACTTCATATAGACATGTTTCGCCCAACACGACTCACAGGTGGCTCTTATCTATATGGTATGTCAGAATCGTGCCCCTAAGAACAAGCCACTTCATATAGACATGTTACGCCTAATACGACTCTCAGTAGGCTCTTATCTACTATGGAATGTCAGAATCGTGCCCCTAAGAACAAGCCACTTCATATAGACATGTTACGCCTAATACGACTCTCAGGTGGCTCTTATCTACTATGGTATGTCAGAATCGTGCCCCTAAGAACAAGCCACTTCATATAGACATGTTACGGCCTATACGACTCTCAGGAGGCTCTTATCTACTATGGTATGTCAGAATCGTGCCGCTAAGAACAAGCCACTTCATATAGACATGTTTCGCCCAACACGACTCACAGGTGGCTCTTATCTATATGGTATGTCAGAATCGTGCCCCTAAGAACAAGCCACTTCATATAGACATGTTACGCCTAATACGACTCTCAGTAGGCTCTTATCTACTATGGAATGTCAGAATCGTGCCCCTAAGAACAAGCCACTTCATATAGACATGTTACGCCTAATACGACTCTCAGGTGGCTCTTATCTACTATGGTATGTCAGAATCGTGCCCCTAAGAACAAGCCACTTCATATAGACATGTTACGGCCTATACGACTCTCAGGAGGCTCTTATCTACTATGGTATGTCAGAATCGTGCCCCTAAGAACAAGCCACTTCCTATAGACATGTTACGGCCTATACGACTCTCAGGAGGCTCTTATCTACTATGGTATGTCAGAATCGTGCCCCTAAGAACAAGCCACTTCATATAGACAGGTTACGGCCAATACGACTCTCAGGTGGCTCTTATCTACTATGGTATGTCAGAATCGTGCCCCTAAGAACAAGCCACTTCATATAGACATGTTACGCCCAATACGACTCTCAAATGGCTCTTATCTACTATGGTATGTCAGAATCGTGCCCCTAAGAACAAGCCACTTCATATAGACATGATACGCCCTATACGACTCTCAGGTAGCTCTTATCTACTATGGTATGTCAGAATCGTGCCCCTAAGAACAAGCAACTTCATATAGACATGTTTCGCCCAACACGACTCACAGGTGGCTCTTATCTATATGGTATGTCAGAATCGTGCCCCTAAGAACAAGCCACTTCATATAGACATGTTACGCCTAATACGACTCTCAGTAGGCTCTTATCTACTATGGTATGTCAGAATCGTGCCCCTAAGAACAAGCCACTTCATATAGACATGTTACGCCTAATACGACTCTCAGGTGGCTCTTATCTACTATGGTATGTCAGAATCGTGCCCCTAAGAACAAGCCACTTCATAACGACATGTTACGCCTAATACGACTCTCAGTAGGCTCTTATCTACTATGGTATGTCAGACTCGTGCCCCAAAGAAAAAGCCACTTCATATAGACATGTTACGGCCTATACGACTCTCAGGAGGCTCTTATCTACTATGGTATGTCAGAATCGTGCCCCTAAGAACAAGCCACTTCATATAGACATGTTACGGCCTATACGACTCTCAGGAGGCTCTTATCTACTATGGTATGTCAGAATCGTGCCCCTAAGAACAAGCCACTTCCTATAGACATGTTACGGCCTATACGACTCTCAGGAGGCTCTTATCTACTATGGTATGTCAGAATCGTGCCCCTAAGAACAAGCCACTTCATATAGACATGTTACGGCCTATACGACTCTCAGGAGGCTCTTATCTACTATGGTATGTCAGAATCGTGCCCCTAAGAACAAGCCACTTCATATAGACATGTTACGCCCAATACGACTCTCAGGAGGCTCTTATCAACTATGGTATGTCAGAATCGTGCCCCTAAGAACAAGCCACTTTATATAGACATGTTACGGCCAATACGACTCTCAGGTGGCTCTTATCTACTATGGTATGTCAGAATCGTACCCCTAAGAACTAGCCACTTCATATAGACATGTTACGGCCAATACGACTCTCAGGTGTCTGAGAGTCGTATTGGGCGTAACATGTCTATTGCAATGAAGTGGCTAATTCTTAGGGGCACGATTCTGACATACCATAGTAGTAAAGAGCCTCCTGAGAGTCGTATTGGGCGTTACATGTCTATATGAAGTGGCTTGTTCTTGGGGGCACGATTCTGACATACCATAGTAGATAAGAGCCTCCTGAGAGTCGTATTGGCCGTAACATGTCTATATGAAGTGGCAAGTTCTTAGGGGCACGATTCTGACATACCATAGTAGATAAGAGCCACCTGAGAGTCGTATTGGGCGTAATATGTCTATATGAAGTGGCCTTTTCTTAGGGGCACGATTTTGACATACCATAGTAGATAAGAGCCTCCTGAGAGTCGTATTGGCCGTAACATGTCTATATGAAGTGGCTTAATCTTAGGGCCACGATTCTGTCATACCATAGTAGATAAGAGCGTCCTGAGAGTCGTATTGGCCGTAACATGTCTATATGATTTGGCTAGTTTATAGGGGCACGATTCTGACATACCATAGTAGATAAGAGCCACCTGAGAGTCGTATTGGCCGTAACATGTCTATATGAAGTGGCTAGTTCTTAGGGGCACGATTCTGACATACCATAGTTGATAAGAGCCTCCTGAGAGTTGTATTGGGCGTAACATGTCTATATGGAGTGGCTATTTCTTAGGGGCACGATTCTGACATACCATAGTAGTAAAGAGCCTCCTGAGAGTCGTATTGGGCGTAACATGTCTATAAAAGTGGCTTGTTCTTGGGGGCACGATTCTGACATACCATAGTAGATAAGAGCCTCCTGAGAGTCGTATTGGGCGTAACATGTCTATATGAAGTGGCTATTTCTTAGGGGCACGATTCTGACATACGATAGTAGTAAAGAGCCTCCTGAGAGTCGTATTGGGCGTAACATGTCTATATGAAGTGGCTATTTCTTAGGGGCACGATTCTGACATACCATAGTAGTAAAGAGCCTCCTGAGAGTCGTATTGGGCGTAACATGTCTATAGAAGTGGCTTGTTCTTGGGGGCACGATTCTGACATACCATAGTAGATAAGAGCCTCCTGAGAGTCGTATTGGGCGTAACATGTCTATATGAAGTGGCTATTTCTTAGGGGCACGATTCTGACATACGATAGTTGTAAAGAGCCTCCTGAGAGTCGTATTGGGCGTAACATGTCTATATGAAGTGGCTTGTTCTTAGGGGCACGATTCTGACATACCATAGTAGATAAGAGCCTCCTGAGAGTCGTATTGGCCGTAACATGTCTATATGAAGTGGCTAGTTCTTAGGGGCACGATTCTGACATACCATAGTAGATAAGAGCCTCCTGAGAGTCGTATTGGCCGTAACATGTCTATATGAAGTGGCTTGTTCTTAGGGGCACGATTCTGACATACCATAGTAGATAAGAGCCTCCTGAGAGTCGTATTGGCCGTAACATGTCTATATGAAGTGGCTAGTTCTTAGGGGCACGATTCTGACATACCATAGTTGATAAGAGCCACTTGAGAGTCGTATAGGCCGTTACATGTCTATATGAAGTGGCTTGTTCTTAGGGGCACGATTCTGACATACCATAGTAGATAAGAGCCACCTGAGAGTCGTATTGGCCGTAACATGTCTATATGAAGTGGCTAGTTCTTAGGGGCACGATTCTGACATACCATAGTAGATAAGAGCCTCCTGAGAGTCGTATTGGGCGTAACATGTCTATATGAAGTGGCTAGTTCTAAGGGGCACGATTCTGACATGCCATAGTAGATAATAGCCGCCTGAGAGTCGTATTGGGCGTAACATGTCTTTATGAAGTGGCTTGTTTTTAGGGGCACGATTCTGACATACCATAGTAGATAAGAGCCACTGTAGAGTCGTATTGGGCGTAATATGTCTATATGAAGTGGCCTTTTCTTAGGGGCACGATTCTGACATACCATAGTAGATAAGAGCCACCTGAGAGTCGAATTGGCCGTAACATGTCTATATGAAGTGGCTAGTTCTTAGGTGCACGATTCTGACATGCCATAGTAGATATGAGCCTCCTGAGAGTCGTATTGAAAGTAACATGTCTAAATGAAGGGGCTTGTTCTTAGGGGCACGATTCTGACATACCATAGTAGATAAGAGCCACCTGAGAGTCGTATTGGGCGTAATATGTCTATATGAAGTGGCTTGTTCTTAGGGGCACGATTCTGACATACCATAGTAGATAAGAGCCACCTGAGAGTCGTATTGGCCGTTACATGTCTATATGAAGTGGCTAGTTCTTAGGGGCACGATTCTGACATACCGTAGTAGATAAGAGCCTCCTGAGAGTCGTATTGGCCGTAACATGTCTATATAAAGTGGCTTGTTCTTAGGGGCACGATTCTGACATACCATAGTAGATAAGAGCCACCTGAGAGTCGTATTGGCCGTAACATGTCTATATGAAGTGGCTAGTTCTTAGGGGCACGATTCTGACATACCGTAGTAGATAAGAGCCTCCTGAGAGTCGTATTGGCCGTAACATGTCTATATAAAGTGGCTTGTTCTTAGGGGCACGATTCTGACATACCATAGTAGATAAGAGCCTCCTGAGAGTCGTATAGGCCGTAACATGTCTATATGAAGTGGCTTGTTCTTTGGGGCACGAGTCTGACATACCATAGTAGATAAGAGCCTACTGAGAGTCGTATTAGGCGTAACATGTCTATATGAAGTGGCTTGGTCTTAGGGGCACGATTCTGACATACCATAGTAGATAAGAGCCTCCTGAGAGTCGTATTGGGCGTTACTTGTCTATATGAAGTGGCTTGTTCTTAGGGGCACGATTCTGACATACCATAGTAGATAAGAGCCACCTGAGAGTCGTATTGGGCGTAACATGTCTATATGAAGTGGCTTGTTCTTAGGGGCACGATTCTGACATACCATAGTAGATAAGAGCCACCTGAGAGTCGTATTGGGCGTAACATGTCTATATGAAGTGGCTTGTTCTTAGGGGCACGATTCTGACATACCATAGTAGATAAGAGCCACCTGAGAGTCGTATTGGGCGTAACATGTCTATATGAAGTGGCTTGTTCTTAGGGGCACGATTCTGACATACCATAGTAGATAAGAGCCTCCTGAGAGTCGTATTGGGCGTAATATGTCTGTAGGTGGTCTCGTGTGTTTGCTTTAAAATTTTTGGTTGCAGGGATGCGATCGCATCCCGGGCCCCTAGGCAAATCCGGGCCCGTCAGGTATCCTATCCTATGATGTATATTGCTAAAAAAATCTCGCCCAAACTTAACTCACAGAATCTTGAGACTCGCCAAAGACCCCCACCGCCCGGGAAACCTTGTCAAATCCGCTCGCACGCAAGCATTTTGCGACTTGCGAGTGACAATATTGAGTACTTATCAGCAACACTAATGGCCGTTGACCTACCTCGAATATCGTTTTCTTTATATTTTAATTACTCGCCCGGTAGTGTTACTGGTAGGCTGGCCTCTGTTAATCGCGTCTTAAAATCGCGTTTTAGGCCATAAAATTCAATGCAACCCCCAAAAAAAGGGTTCACGCCCTCGGCGTAATTGCCTCCGGTGGCTGGGGCTTCGCCCCAGACACCAGCTGTGCCGCGCCACCTCGTGCGGGCCCCCCAAAACCCAGCATCCCGGGCCTTGTTATCCCAGTCCGCCCCTGCCGCACGATACTCTTGGCCCGATCGTGGTGATAGCTTTTACATGGCGCTCTAGCTATCGCCACGAGTTGGAGGTTTACATGGTTGCCGGGTTTCGTACCGCACGATACTCGTGGCCCTGATCGTGGTGATAGCTTTTACTTGGCGCTCTAGCTATCGCCACGATTAGCGGGCACGAGTTTTTGGTCTAGGAGTCAATCGTGGGAATAGCTGCCGCAGAGTGGGGAGACTATTCCCACGATTATGGGACACGATTATCGTGTTTTCGTGCCACGATAATCGTGGGAATAGCCACTCCGTTAAAATAGACTAGACGCATTCTGGTGGCAAGAAAATAAACTTCTATAAGGATGAGTTTATCTGTCAATTGTTCATTGTTGCTTTATTGTTAAATCATCAATGGCGCAGATAAGGGTGTTGCTTAGCAGCGCTATCTATGTGTTAGTTTGTTGCAGCCATAAAATGAAGGGTTTAATTCCTAAAAATTATGAAAGGAATACAAATGACAAAAAAAAACATAAAATTATGAATTTACAAAAAAAAAATAGTTGAACATAAACTGTGTATATGGTAAAATTTACAAATATCTCTGTAGGTCATTTTACTCAAAACACATATATCTACGACCCCTAAAAGTCTTAATTAAGTCTGTGTGTAGTAAAATGTTCCTAAAATAGCACAAAACCACATGTTAAATGTTGGTGGCTTGGTTGCCTTAATAAGCACGGAACAATACTTGTTCACCCATGGATGTTGTTATCAAATACCTTACTAGAATTCTAGTAAGGTATTTGTGGTTTTTTTGTGTAGGTACCGTACGTACATGAAAAAGTTCAAACTCGATCTATAATGAACGGTTCAAAATACGGCTTCGTGCCTCCCCCGGCAGGACTACTAGTTAAAACATAAATGTGCATATCTTTTGAACAGGGCCAGCACTAACTAACACTAACGCAGCACTAAAGAGTGGAATAGAAGTACGTCTAACTCAATGGACCCCATTACAACCCCACTCGGACTAAACCAGTGTAAACAATAATTGTATAGGCGAATAAAAGTTATGTATACAGCTCAAAAGAGTATGTAGGTAGAACAAAAGGCCTATTGTTCATTAAAAAAAATCTCAAATAATGCATTTTGATTTTGTCACAGTTGGCAAATTGTCTTATTTTAACAGGTTTCGACTGACTCAGACAAAGCAGGTTCTCATGGGAGTGGTTGATCGGGTGGTGGGGGGGGGGGGACAGCTGATGTCTCACAAACGTACATAGTTACCGTTGACGGGACGTGTGGTGCTCGGTGCTCCTCACCTGTCCTCTCATGACTGGGCAAACTGGCAATGTTCTTTTATTTATTTATCTATTTATTTATTTATGTATCTATCTATTTATTTATTTATTTATTTCACATATCTTATTCAGTTATATAACTTATTTACAGAGGACAATAAATACAACTATACAATATACACGCAAAACAATAATAAAATACTAAACGAATACAACAAGCATGGAGTGTAGAGAGAAAACACAAAGCAGTATGAAAATGAGATGGTTAATTGACGTAAGAAATAGCACAGGTGAGAAAAGGTGTGAAGTAAATATGAATATTCAGTATTCACTACAAAATATGGCAAAGAAAATAAGAAGGGTAAGCCTACAGAGAAAAGTAAAATATAAAAAGGAACACACCGACACAGAAGATAAAATATGTTATTTTTATTAATTCGATTCGATATTTTTGAGTTCAGACCCACTTAGAACGTTTTGACTTGAGTCAACTTTGTACAGCCTCTCCCTCTCTCGGCTTAGCAGTCTTTAATAACCCTCTCATGATCTCGATTATTGCTTCAATCCACAACTGAACAATCTAATTAATTATTTGATTGATTAATTAGTCGACTAAAAATTAATGAATTAAACCGTTATGCCCACTTCCGCCTTGTTTTGCACAACACCTGCCTACTCTGCTCACCTGCTGGTCATTGTAAACTACCACAAAGAGGTATCCAGGGTGACAGTATTAAATTAAGTAGTAGTAAATGCAGGCATTTCGAGGTAAAAACTTCCGAAACCTTGCTTATCCCTAGAATAATTAATTTAAAAAGTACGTTGTACACTCAATGACATTCTTCTAAATCGAGGGTACAATATCTTCGGTAATGCTTCCGTCACGGGTGGGTGAGCGGCAGCCAACCAGCAACCGTGGCTAATTCAGATACCTGCTCGGGTTGACCGAGACCGTAAACACGTCATTGATTGATGACGAAAGCATTACCGAGGTTGTTTTGCGAGACCTATAGTAGTAGTAGTAGTAGTATTATAATGGGATTATTTTTCTAGTTAGAAAAAAACCCTTGCTCCCCCGTAGTGCCACCACTGTATTTAATTGTATTAGTCGCATCTTTTTCTTCCCACTATTACCTGGCCAGTGGCGGTTTATCCACATTCCACACTAATGGAAAAGGTTGCGTAACGCATAGGTGGATTTAAAACATTAATGAAATAACAAAAAAAGATTGTGGAAAAGCAGTTTGTAGCATTTTCAAAAATACATCTCCCGATTTAGCATCTCGTAGCAACGCTATCTTTATGTGCTTGTACCTACTCATGGAAAAACCGTACTTCCTCAAGTGAAAATGATAAATTCAGGAAATGTTAGCAAAGTTTTACTAAATTTCCAGACGATTATGTATTCACGACCTTCCCCCCCCCCCAGACTTCCTTGCGCGCGTCACGTGACCATCTTCGGCTGGCTAATGTGACATTCCATTCAATTGAATGAGATGACGTTTGACCGTTCAAATAGGAGTCACGTGACCATCTTCGGCTGGCTAATGTGACATTCCATTCACTTGATTGAGATGACGTTTGACCGCGTGACCAAGTGGGCATTGATTGATCTGATCATTTACACGCGCGGCTTCTCGGCTGCGGGAGATGATTGCTGCGCTGTGAGGAACATTCACCGCTGGTTCTATTTCACTCACTGCTTGTATCTGGTGGGTATGTCGAGTTGTTAACCTGACTATTACATAATAGTTAAAAATTTAAATCAAAGTTTCTCTGGCTGCAAAGTGACCCGTTGAGGCAGTCGGGGTTTGTTTTGTTGCTACTAGCTTAGTGTTTGTCGTAAGACAAACGTTGCTAGTAGGGTGGGATGATTGTTAGGGTATATTTAAGACTCCAGTGTTCTCATTGTGACTCAAGAAACCCTTTGAAGTTTGAACAAACCTATAGTCAATATTGGCGGTGGCCAGTACTGAACCGACGACCTCCCGAAGTCGAGTCAATAAGCGCACTTAACTTTATTGTAATTAAGGCCAGTGTAGGGGGCACAACCGCACAATGCCCTCTTTGGCCTGATGAGTGATGATTGATGAATGATAATGAGGAAGGGAGGAGGGGAAGCCTGCTACGAACCCAATGCTATAATTCTACACGATATCCAAATGAAATATTTCGAAGTAGATTATATTATAATATTTAATATAATATGTATGTATTGCAATCCGTTGCAGCAAATATGTCAAAGAGCAACAACGCTGGGAATAACGTGCGTGTCAGTCAGTGTCAACCCACCATCATCTTATCAGTCTTTAGTCACCAACCGAGCAACACAAATCCAAGTAAACTGATTTTCCCGAGTTTCACGATAAAAACAAATCGTTATCAGATTGCATGTTGTTGTGTTAGTTGTTGGCCAAGCCGCCGCACAGCGCCCCAGTCTCCGCTCGCTGGGCTGTAGCGAGCTCAGCTCAGTCGAGCTCGATACCTCGTCCAGTGTCGGTGTCTCGTAAGCGCGCAGACAAACGTGGCCGCCGACTGTCACAAAACAAAACACGGTCATTTTAATTAAACCTTCCGTAGACAGTGAGTCACTTGTTGACGAGGTTTATCGACGACGGATAGTCGGTTCGGAGTGTAGACACTCGAGTGTTCTCTTCTCTCCCGGGCAGAGCGTAACAATGAGAACATATTATTGATGTGCAGTGAAATGTGAGTCCAGTGTCGTGTGGGGTGTTACTGTTACTCAAAGGGTTGCAATATCATTGACGCATGGATATACCATACGGAAGCACGGGAAAATGTGTCTGTCATCATACAATGGATTAATATGTGATGTAAGTACCAATGTTTACATTATTTGCACCATTGTGTGCATTTCACCTGATACGATTTGAAAGTAGCTAATTTTCTCAATATTTCAGAAACGGAATTTGTTCATAAACATAGACAGATTGGACATGTTGCGATTGCGGAATACATTTGCATTTGCGCTGACCTTTTTTGCATTTGTGGAATGTATTCTGTAATGTGCGCACCGTAAATCTGTGCACAATCGTGCGTGTTGTGCAATGTATATTCTCTAATGTACGCACTGTGAATCTGTGCACAATCGTGCGTGTGGTGCAATATATTCTGTAATGTACGCACCGTGAATCTGTGCACAATCGTGCGTGTTGGGGAATGTATTCAGAGATGTACGCACCGTCAATCTGTGCACAATCCTGCATGTTGTACGATGCAGTGAAAGGCGATGCGATCAACGTCTGTACTGAACTAGTGGAGTGAATGTTTTCTGTGGTTTTGTTATGATTGCGGTCTGGCAGTCGGGCGATTCTTACTGTCTTATTACAATCCATGCGACCATGAATATCTCTAAAGAGAATGTGGAAGTGTTTCCCAATTTGTTTTTCTTGTGTCCAATTTTGTCGTTCTAACAATGGTTCTAACGTGAAGGTTAAAGTTAAATATGCTAAGCCCAGTGACACTTGTCAGCCATAGCTTCATAATTAATGATATATTACGTCGTCATTTTGTTAATACAGTTTTTTTAACTTACCAATCACTACAATGCATTTTTTTTTTCGAGGAATAATATGAATAGTACGAAGGGTAATCGAGACGATAGCAGAAGATGAGTTATGATGCGGGACATGAATATGGGAGCGACGTAGACTGAAGAAACATGTTTTCTGAAGGACGGCGTAATTTCTATCCGTATGCTCATCCACTATTATGCTAGCCTAGAAAGAGTGTCAAAGGATTATTTTAAATTATTTGAGCTGGAAAATCAGTGAGTGGGTCGACTGTATTGTTATTGGCCTAGTGTCAACGAACTCTTCCCAGAGATGCTAAGTTTATCGTTGGATAATTATACAATCGTCGGTAATTGTTTAGTATCACTGATCGCGTTTCGTACTCACTTTTTTTCTGTATTCCTTTGCGATATTGATCATATGCGCAACACATTATTGTTATTTCATGATTTATCTGTAAGCTCCAGTGATTTTTAATACAAATAGTCTCTTCTTTCATATTAAATTATCGTTTTGAAGTTGCATCGATTTGACAACACAATCACGTTAAATATGGCAATATAGTGACGTGCGAGGGCGCAGCTGTTCGGAGCACACATAAAGTGTGGTCTACCAACGTATGTACATGAAAAAACCCTACCTCTTGCGCCCGAAAGTGACTTTGCCCGAGGTTAGGGGGTGGTTTTGGATAGTTTGCCAGAGGTTAGGGGGGGGGGGGGGTTTGGATGTACGTGCAAACTAGGCCCCTACGATTAAATACCCCTTCTTCAAATTATGCAATTATGCAGATTTGCGCCCGAAAGAGACTTTGCCCGAGGTTAGGGGGTGGTTTTGGATAGTTTGCCATTGGCAGCACTGCACCGGACACAAGCAGGAAACAAGGAAGAAGACGTCAACTTTTCATATAAAAACTTCAAACAATCATTTATTACTCTTAAAAACTAACTACAATATTATAATAAGCATCAAAAGAAAGACAATTAATCATTGTTCAATAAAAATAACACTTTAAACAAGACTTTGGCGTTTTTCATTAGAAAAAGTGAGTAAGAAGCGCGATCAGTGATACTAAACAAATACCCAATCGTCCATTAAGCGAAGCAAGGGACCTGAGTTCGAAACTCGCATGGACCACTTGAATCGTCTTGACCACAACAACCGCAACAACATTAATAACTACAGAGTATTTCCCGGATATGTAAGCATGTTATCGTCGTGTCGTGACGTCATACAAAGTCTGTTAGTTCTGTGGTGTCAGTCTGTCTGTATAATAGAGCTATTTTTACACCTTTTAAGTTAATTAATTGATTGAAATCAATAATTAATAAATTAAAGGGATGAAGAAATATGCACGAGAGCATCGATCACCACGAGGACACCATCTCGTACGAAACAAAGACGAAATATGGCTACATTGGGGGGTAGCAATATTATTCTAGCCATCGATCGCTGTTGTCACACCAGCTTTATCTGATGTGCTGTCACACCAGCTTTATCTGATGTGCCTCTTTTCAGTTAACTAAACATTAAGGAGGTATTGTCGTAGTTGTGAAGAAATGTCCGAGGACTATCTTATAGCCCTCGAGTTATCTGTGCCTCAAGCATTCGCGATGAGGTATTACTGACGAACAACTTTGAAGAGCCTTCAGTAAGGTTTGTCGTGGCCGGAATTGAACCGGTGACCTTCCGAAGAATTCGAGTATCGTCGGTGCATTGAGTTACGGGACGACTCCAAACGCGCGGGGATTGAGTGGAGGCGCGGAGAGCGAATGTTGTAACATCTTGTCTTGTGTCAACGAACTCTCACCAATCGTTGGAGAATAAATGACCTAGAGCTCTGAAAGGTTCACTCCATTGTTTTCCGAAAATAATTTATTGCAGCAATACGACCTACACGACCTTACCATTGTTATGTCAAGGTTGAATCGAAATAATACATTATTACTAAAATAATCTTACCTTCCTTCTGTGACTGTAGTTTATAAATTTTAACCGTAATCATATCTCCATCTCCTCAAAAAGGCGATGGTTGAATTGTTTCGTTACACAAGAAACAATTCGATTTCAAAGTTTGTGAAACAGTGGCAAGTTGGCTCAGAGGTAGATGTGTAAGAATGTGGGTCAACATTTCCCACTTGACCTCTCTGACACCGGCGGTGAAACCACGCTTCATTAGGGGTGCTACTGTACGCAATTACTCCTTGCGTCGGTCGGGGGGGATTGCTCCAGAAATGCTTCATTATTTCTAGTTATTTTTCATTGACCATTTAACTTAAAAGTCGATGTTGAATTGAAACACGTAGTCTAACTTTTTACATTGAACATGGGGTTGCCATTAGTTGTGGTGGTAAAAAGAGGACATTTTAATAAAGAGTGGTATACTCAGGGATTTATGCATATAGTGGGTAAGAGAGGGGTGAAACCCTTAATAGGTGTAATGGCTGATGTAGATAAGCTTGTAGTGGGCTTGTGAGAGAAATGTGTTTTCGTAGCCTGAGATGATCCCAGCTCGCAGAGAAACCCATAATAGGTGTAATGGCTAATGTGGATAAGCTTGTAGTGGGCTAGTGAGAGAAATGTGTTTTCGTAGCCTAAGGTGATCCCAGCTCGCAGTGAAACCCATAATAGGTGTGAAGGCTAATGTGGATAAGCTTGTAGTGGGCTTGTGAGAGAAATGTGTTTTCGTAGCCTGAGGTGATCTCAGCTCGCAGTGAAACCCATAATAGGTGTGAAGGCTAATGTGGATAAGCTTGTAGTGGGCTAGTGAGAGAAATGTGTTTTCGTAGCCTGAGGTGATCCCAGCTCGCAGTGAAACCCATAATAAGTGTGAAAGCTAATGTAGATAAGCTTGTAGTGGGCTAGTGAAAGAAATGTGTTTTCGTAGCCTGAGGTGATCCCAGCTCGCAGTGAAACCCATAATAGGTGTAATGGTTAATGTGGATAAGCTTGTAGTGGGCTAGTGAGAAAAATGTGTTTTCGTAGCCTGAGATGATCCCAGCTCGCAGTGAAACCCATAATAGGTGTAATGGCTAATGTGGATAAGCTTGTAGTGGGCTAGTGAGAAAAATGTGTTTTCGTAGCCTGAGATGATCGCAGCTCGCAGCGAAACCCATAATAGGTGTGAAGGCTAATGTACATAAGCTTGTAGTGGGCTAGTGAGAGAAATGTGTTTTCGTAGCCTGAGATGATCCCAGCTCGCAGTGAAACCCATAATAGGTGTAATGGCTAATGTAGATAAGCTTGTAGTGGGCTAGTGAGAGAAATGTGTTTTCGTAGCCTGAGGTGATCGCAGCTCGCAGTGAAACCCATAATAGGTGTGAAGGCTAATGTAGATAAGCTTGTAGTGGGCTAGTGAGAGAAATGTGTTTTCGTAGCCTGAGGTGATCGCAGCTCGCAGTGAAACCCATAATAGGTGTAAAGGCTTATGTAGATAAGCTTGTAGTGGGCTAGTGAGAGAAATGAGTTTTCGTAGCCTGAGATGATCGCAGCTCGCAGTGAAACCTATAATAGGTGTGAAGGCTAATGTGGATAAGCTTGTAGTGGGCTAGTGAAAGAAATGTGTTTTCGTAGCCTGAGGTTATCGCAGCTCGCAGTGAAACCCATAATAGGTGTAATGGCTAATGGGGATAAGCTTGTAGTGGGCTAGTGAGAGAAATGAGTTTTCGTAGCCTGAGGTGATCTCAGCTCGCAGTAAAACCCATAATAGGTGTGAAGGCTAATGTGGATAAGCTTGTAGTGGGCTAGTGAGAGAAATGTGTTTTCGTAGCCTGAGGTGATCCCAGCTCGCAGTGAAACTCATAATAAGTGTGAAAGCTAATGTAGATAAGCTTGTAGTGGGCTAGTGAAAGAAATGTGTTTTCGTAGCCTGAGGTGATCCCAGCTCGCAGTGAAACCCATAATAGGTGTAAAGCCTGGTGTAGATAAGCTTGTAGTGGGCTAGTGAGAGAAATGTGTTTTCGTAGCCTGAGGTGATCGCAGCTCGCAGTGAAACCCATAATAGGTGTAAAGGCTTATGTAGATAAGCTTGTAGTGGGCTAGTGAGAGAAATGAGTTTTTGTAGCCTGAGGTGATCGCAGCTCGCAGTGAAACCCATAATAGGTGTAAAGGCTGATGTAGATAAGCTTGTAGTGGGCTAGTGAGAGAAATGTGTTTTCGTAGCCTGAGATGATCCCAGCTCGCAGTGAAACCCATAATAGGTGTAAAGCCTGGTGTAGATAAGCTTGTAGTGGGCTAGTGAGAGAAATGTGTTTTCCTAGCCTGAGATGATCCCAGCTCGCAGTGAAACCCATAATAGGTGTAAAGCCTGGTGTAGATAAGCTTGTAGTGGGCTAGTGAGAGAAATGAGTTTTCGTAGCCTGAGGTGATCGCAGCTCGCAGTGAAACCCATAATAGGTGTAAAGGCTGATGTAGATAAGCTTGTAGTGGGCTAGTGAGAGAAATGAGTTTTCGTAGCCTGAGATGATCGCAGCTCGCAGTGAAACCCATAATAGGTGTACAGGCTGATGTAGATAAGCTTGTAGTGGGCTAGTGAGATCAATGTGTTTTCGTAGCCTGAGATGATCCCAGCTCGCAGTGAAACCCATAATAGGTGTAATGGCTGATGTAGATAAGCTTGTAGTGGGCTAGTGAGATCAATGTGTTTTCGTAGCCTGAGATGATCCCAGCTCGCAGTGAAACCCATAATAGGTGTAATGGTTAATGTGGATAAGCTTGTAGTGGGCTAGTGAGAGTAATGTGTTTTCGTAGCCTGAGATGATCGCAGCTCGCAGTGAAACCCATAATAGGTGTAATGGCTAATGTAGATAAGCTTGTAGTGGGCTAGTGAGAGAAATGAGTTTTTGTAGCCTGAGGTGATCGCAGCTCGCAGTGAAACCCATAATAGGTGTAAAGGCTGATGTAGATAAGCTTGTAGTGGGCTAGTGAAAGAAATGTGTTTTCGTAGCCTGAGGTGATCCCAGCTCGCAGTGAAACCCATAATAGGTGTAAAGCCTGGTGTAGATAAGCTTGTAGTGGGCTAGTGAGAGAAATGTGTTTTCGTAGCCTGAGGTGATCGCAGCTCGCAGTGAAACCCATAATAGGTGTAAAGGCTTATGTAGATAAGCTTGTAGTGGGCTAGTGAGAGAAATGAGTTTTTGTAGCCTGAGGTGATCGCAGCTCGCAGTGAAACCCATAATAGGTGTAAAGGCTGATGTAGATAAGCTTGTAGTGGGCTAGTGAGAGAAATGTGTTTTCGTAGCCTGAGATGATCCCAGCTCGCAGTGAAACCCATAATAGGTGTAAAGCCTGGTGTAGATAAGCTTGTAGTGGGCTAGTGAGAGAAATGTGTTTTCCTAGCCTGAGATGATCCCAGCTCGCAGTGAAACCCATAATAGGTGTAAAGCCTGGTGTAGATAAGCTTGTAGTGGGCTAGTGAGAGAAATGAGTTTTCGTAGCCTGAGGTGATCGCAGCTCGCAGTGAAACCCATAATAGGTGTAAAGGCTGATGTAGATAAGCTTGTAGTGGGCTAGTGAGAGAAATGAGTTTTCGTAGCCTGAGATGATCGCAGCTCGCAGTGAAACCCATAATAGGTGTACAGGCTGATGTAGATAAGCTTGTAGTGGGCTAGTGAGATCAATGTGTTTTCGTAGCCTGAGATGATCCCAGCTCGCAGTGAAACCCATAATAGGTGTAATGGCTAATGTAGATAAGCTTGTAGTGGGCTAGTGAGAGTAATGTGTTTTCGTAGCCTGAGGTGATCGCAGCTCGCAGTGAAACCCATATTATGTGTAAAGCCTAGTGTAGATAAGGTTGATCGTACAATCGGCAATCCGTTATCTGTGCTTCTATATACATGTTTTTAAATTTTAAGAATCGTTTTTGTAAGTAGGCCTAGTGGGGGGGGGGGGGGTTTAAGCTCCAAAATTCCCTTCGGTATGCCACTGAAAATAATGATACCATTTATACTTAAAGCAGTGTTGTAAGGGACCTGAGGCCTAAATACGACTAATCGAATGGGGAACATGACACCTGCATTTTTCGTGAAAAAGACGCGATCCGGCCGAAGTGAAACCAAAAACCCGGACATTTCTTGCTGCCCGGACGCATGAAGAGCATACGAAAAAGAGGACATGTCCGGGTTTAACCGGACAAATGGCAACCCTAATTGAACAGGTCTCCTATCCAACATTTCACGCCTTCTCTCTAACAATGTCGCGCACTTGTGCAACGAGGCTTATATTGATGTTGCCGACCCTGAACACAGTAACGAGTACGACCGCCTTCTCATTCACATCGAGGGGGTTATTGTTGAACCACTCGTTCTACCGTGCTTTATATTCCTATCTCCTACCTCTCTCTACTCTACACGCACACCTACTGATAAACTTGGGGATTAATTATCAAAGGTCAACCAACATTAAACTTTAAAACAAAAATATACGGAATTTGATTTGAGGAATAATGTAGGTCTTGTGTATCATTCACACGGATAGCCAGCTGGCTACCTTGCGGCCTCGGGTCACTATAAATATAAAACACTTGTCCCCACTGAACTGAACCATCAATCTCTCACTCGCAGCGATCCCCGTTGAACAACAACCAGTTTCAAAGAACTGTAATGCAGCTATATTCGTAGAAATAACATACAGCAATGCTCTGCTTACATCGGCGTTCATGTGACGTAAAACAAGTGTTGGCTAGCAGACGATTATCGGTAAATGTTGAAGTTTCAAAAGGGAGCCAAGTTAATTACGCTGCTGTTCAAAATACGCTGTTCAATTGAATTGTCCCGTCATATTGACATGCACTGTGAGATTATGTATCAGATTCTATGATCAGCTAGTGAACAATGCAGACGGTTAATACTTGATCGTTACTTCCCGAGGTTCATTGTGGCTGCTATTACATCCAGCCGACCGCGTTTGTGTTGGTACGGGATATTACAAATTAAAGTCCAAGATTTACTCCAGTCTCAAGGAACGTGAAAAACTTGAATCATGAACGGAAACCCGTTTCCACTGCCAAGGTTGTACCAGATTCTCAGGTCTATTTATCTGCCGACCACGGTCTTAACTTTGTCGAAACGTTGTTACTGATGTGGGGATAATTTGACAAGTGGTCAATTTGACGAGTGGTGATAGGCGGAGCTTGCGCCGAGTACTGTGTCACGTGACTAGCAGTTGGGAAAAGTCCCTACTGTCCGGACGGATCCACGCAAAACACATCCACACTTATCTCGTTCTAGCTGGTATAATATTCATTTTTAAGATATAACCTGGAAAATATAATTAGTTCACATACCAGTGGTCAATATAAAGGTTATTTCAAAATTATAGACGAAGTAGTTAACTTGTTATAACAATTCACGCACTGAAGAGGATAAAATGAGCAAGGTGTGTTTTGTTTTTTCAACTTCAATTGGCGAAAAACTAATGATCGGATTTTGACGAGAGTTTCTTAAGAATACGTACCAATAATGTGAGACAATAAGCAAATAAACTTTCTAGATAGAAAATGCCCAGAACGAAAATTCATAGCATGCACTAATATGCAAGGTGCTTAGTTTCACGGTCAAAACCGCTACTTTTGAGGCCCAACCGATACACCCTGCATATTATTGCATGCTATGAATTTTCGTTCTGAGCAATTTCTATCTAGAAAGTTTATTTGTTTATTGTCTCACATTATTGGAACACATGCTAAAGAAACTCTCGTCAAAATCCGATCATTAGTTTTTCGCCAATTGAAGTTGAAAAAACAAATCACGCGTTGCTCATTTTATCCTTTTGATGCGCGTATTGTTATAACAAGTTAACTACTGGGTCTATAATTTTGAACTAACCTTTATATTGACCACTGGGATGTAAACTAACTACGCTTTCCTATAGGTTTTACCTGAAAAGTGAATATTATAGCAGCTAGAACGAGATAAGTGTCGTACATTAAGCGCGTGAAAGCGTAACAGTTCACGGATTTGTCCTGGATTTGTCCCAACTATGGGCGGGTTCCTTCGTGACGTCAGGGGGCGGGTAAATCACCACTCGTCCATTGTTTGTAATAGTGTTGTTTAGCGTCAAGAGAGCCAGTGGTTCCATATTGGTCTGGGGCCCGAGCCGAGCCGAGTCCCAGCAACCTCGCCAACCGTCGTCTGTCATTTCAAACTGAAACTCCCGGGTTTGGTTCTGATAAGATATCACGGAAACCAAAAGCCATGAAATGTTCTAAAATACGCAAAACAAACAGGTAGTAGGCCTAATGTTTTGGGATTCATAACTAAGGTGACCATATTTTGAATATTGCAAACCGCGACAAACAAAGTGTAAGGATTACGAACTCCATGGACAAGCCCGGGGTCTGGGGCGAAAGAGGCGAAACATTTTTAATTCAAATTTGCGTGCAAAATGCCCAGGAAACAGCTTTCTAACATGAATAAATAAAACAAAATACATATCAATATATAAATATATAATATATTATAATATATTCATATAAATTTTGATTAATACATATTAAGTATCAAAATGAATGTGGGTAAATTTTTGTAGGCATGTTAGGCCTATGCCCGATCGTATTTCGCCAGCCGCCTGTTGACGGAATAAACTCTGCTGACTGTGAGTTGAGTGAGTGCGTGAGTGTGTGAGTCAACGTCTGCGAATGCAACCCGCATTTGACGAGGGCTAGAGAGCAAATGTAAGCGCCCCTTCGTCCCCCCCACTGTTACAATCGGCCGCGTTGTCTTTATTGACAGAATACCGGGACACCTTTTCGCCAAAAATTACAAGCCGGTAAAAATACGTCTTTTCAATGAATCTCTCGGGACACCGGTACAAGTGTTGCGATAACGGTACTGTACCGGTCAAACCGGTACGTGTGGTCACCTAAATATAACTATTTGTGTGTATAGCTCGGTGGTATAGCGGGTATGCTTTCAATGCAGTACAGCCGTACAGGGTTTAAACCCCCGGTTTAGGCTGTGTTTAAACTTTGGAAATTTGGGTGTATAGGTAAACGGTGACTTGGAGCTGTCGTAGCAACGAAGCACATACTAAATGGTACACTATGTCCCGTACTAAAAATCAGTTTTTGTAATTTAGTGGGTATATATAGGCCCTAGTATAGGCAATAAATATAAATTTATTTATTAAAATAAACTTTTTTGCGTGTGATACCCATCGTATAATATTATAATTTAAATAGTTACCGATTACCGTCAGCTTTATCCATAAGTTATAACGTACGATTACACAGAAATATGTATTTTGGTTCATTTACATTTTGTTCTATCTCCGCAATTGAAAATTTGTCAAAAATTTGCGTTCAATTTTGAAATTATAAATTTGTCACCGGATACGCCGCCTCTCGACAAAAACAATATGTGCAACAATAAAACATATAAATAGGTTTACAGTCAGTTTTCTAGAATCGCCCCTCTCATGGTTGAAGTCTAGATCAGCCACTGCTTCCATTGACATATATTATATTTCCTTCTGACCAGACAACGCTATGATCAAAGATTGCTACGATGTCAATATGTTTGTCTGAAGTCTAGGTCCATTGACATATATTATTTCTGACCAGACAACGCTATGATGTCAATATGTTTGTCGTGAGCATTGAACACCGGCCACCACAAAGCGTTGCTAATGATGATGTGCGGTCAGAAAGTATGCATGTTGTTGTCAACTTGTCCTGGCTTCCGGTCATGGAGTGTTCTGCTAGACCAAAGCCGCACAAAGGTAGTTTCGGTTCGGTTTCGGCTACAAGAGTTTTATTGTAATTATCGAACTGGGTAAACCAAGCATTGCATTTCACGTGGAACATAGTACATACTACACATGTTCGTGCATGTTTGACTTTTATCTAGGCCGGATTCACAGATAGTAAGTTGTATCCGAATCCCGCGTAAGGCATGGCTATCTTTATCATCACCCCTCATCGTCTCGAATAGCATGATTGCAATAATAGCGACGTAAGCAAACAATCCCAATAGGTATTTGACATAATGAACGACCGTTGGGGCCGTTATAGTATGTCTGCTGTCTGTTTGGTTATCGTAAATTGCTTTTTGCTGGGGTTATACAGACTTATGCTTGTTCCTATTCCTATGCGGGGAGGAAATTAAAATAAGCTTGGCATATATTATTATCAGCTTCGCTAACCTAAACGAGCTCTAACTTGAGTGCGGGCGTATTGCAAGTCTAGAACTTACAAAGAGAAGCGGCCCATGGACCATCGCCCGGTAACCCGCTTTCCGTGGTAGCCTTGATGGGCTCCAATCACAAGGTCACGTGGTACACATACGCTAATAGGCTACAGGATCTCTGATGTTTACTACCCTTGATTTACACATATCGTAGGGTGTACATAGTGCATAGTACTTACTTTCTCTCACTCAGTCCTCTACGACTGCAGGCCTCGTGTGTTGCTTGTAAATGTCAGATTGAGAGACAGTTTCGTTGTCTAGGAAGTTGTTACGCCCGCCTATGCCTTATAATCTGTGAGCCATTACCTATAATTTAGGGCCTCGAATGACACAAATAACAGTCAGGGTGTGCGTGGTAAGCCTTCACGAATCACGAATGAAGATAATATAAACTAATAAATACCCACTTCCATAGGCGTGCGCAGCGTCTAACATTAGACCCGGCACGAGGTGGCGTGGCACAGCTGGGGTCTGGGGCGAAGCCCCAGCCGCCGGAGGCAATTTCGCCGTAGGCTAAAAATTTTTCGGTTGATGCAATAACTTTTATGGCCTAAAACGCGATTTTAAGACGCGACGCTTTCCGGTGCTATAGAATCTTGTGGCCCCTATAGAGCTATGTTTCGTTTCATTTAAATAAAAGATAAATTAAAACTTATTTGCACAGCCCCGGTTGAAGTGTGCCTTTGCGTAAAAACGCGCTACTGACAGTGCATTTTAATTTAAAGACTAATTGAAAGTTTAGTTTAAATTTAAACCGTTGAGTGAGTAATATAGGGTAGAGTCGCAACGCAATCGTCAGTTTGTCTACCGCCTTATGCTGCCCAACATACTTTATCGGGTAGTAGAAGTTTGCCAAGCGACACGATGACGGATTGATTGATTGATTAATGGGGCTTAACGTCTCATATTTATGCAACGATGGCTAATCGAGACGATGAGCGGGTGATAATGAAGATGAGAAAGATGATAATGAAGAATAAAACCACATCCGAATCAAATCCATTGTACGTCGCGTGAGTTGTCATACGGGAGTCCAGCAAGGGAGGGCAGGGCCAAGTGGGAGGAGAAATATTCAATGGGACAGTGGGGGGGAAAAGGGATTGGGGTGTGGACTGCACTTCGTCTGACTTCTCCTCCTCGACCAGTCCGGCTTGGGTGGCCCTACCAGAAGCATACGCTTCCGCCGGCATAGCTCTCGGGATCAACAAAGCACGCAAACCTGCCCACCACGATAAGGTGGCAGTCCTGGGAAGGACGCGATGACGGAGTTTTCGGCTGTCTTCGTATTTCTTCGGTGAAGTAGCCGACCAATCAGGCTCAGTCATCGTGTCGTTTGGCGAACTTCTACTACCCGACTTAAGTATTTTGGGCAGTAAACGGCAGTAGACAAACTGCCGATGGCGTGGGCCCTCTACCCTATATTACTTACTCAAGGGTTAAACTGCCCTCGACCCAGGCCGGGTTTTAAAGAATTGGAGCCCAGCGCGGGCTGCGCTGGGTCGGGCCGACCGCCAAGTTGACACATTACTCATTAGGTACGGCCTGGGCCGAATAGGCCTGGGCCGTGCGCACGCCTATGCCCACTTCGTCTTGTTAGCATTTCAGATCACACATACCCAGACCCTACCTAGTAATCCATATAAATAACACTCTTGGCTGGCTTGGCTAGTTTCTTTTCGTAGAATCGTTTTTCGTGTATATCTCCTAAACTATCAGAGCTAGAATGAAACGGACTCTTATTTGTTATCACTTACAGACCCTCCCTAGGAACCCACATAACACTCTTGGCTGGCTTGGCTAGCGTCTTCCAGAATTTTTTTCCCGTTTATATCGTAAACTAAGAGTAGGGATGGGCTATGAATGCATCAGGTTAGATTATCGATATCGCGGCGAAACTTTCGATATCCTTACCGATATTATCGAACAAAAAACATTATTATTTCCCCCTTCCTCTCCAACAGGACAATTGGCATGACTGATAGCAATCTTGTAAAACAGTGTGATATGACAATATGCACCTGCGTTGAGGGGTGAACTAATTGTCGTGTTGAGCCACGGGTGGTCTTTCTTGCCACTTCTCCCCCTCCCCCCCCCCTCTACGTGCTTCTAAATGTTGCCATGTGCTCGGTCGGTCTTATTATCGGGGTGTGTGAGCCCCACCCACATAATGACACGATTTTTGGAGGAGGACAAAATAGTCATACGTGATTGGTGGACCTGTGCCTTCTTGTTTGACCAGGGTAGAAAGGAGGTGGAGTGAATATATTTCCATGCGGGAAATTCAAATGTTGAATCATCGCCAAGAAAATATTACATTTTTAGCAATTATTCGATATTTTTATATTTTAGCTATATATATCGATATCGAAATAATATCTTTGGTTTTAGACTTTTAGGTACGTCTCTTATTGTGTTTCGAAATTTCAAAGATAGATGGTTTTTAATAAGTGGCCCCTATAAAGGCTCGAATTACACCCAATGCACTCTGACTCGGGAAATGGTATTGGCCTATATAATGTTAACATACGTGTCGCTGTGTTTGCATTAGATAAGATATTGCGCTTATCGATGGACTCTGCTGTTGCGAACAGGAAGTTGTGCATTCAGTGCCCACAACGTCATCTTCTAGTCCAATAATGTCTACTCCATTGAAACAGATCCAGCAGTAATTGGCATTATGAAAACTCCAAACTCCGAGGGCGTGACTGGTCACTAAGTGTGTGTGTGTGAAATAACGCTGAGACAGAGTCCTCACGTGTGAGAAAGAGAGCAGAGCTCTGTGATAAGGGGTTATGTTATGGCCGTGGTTGTATCGGCGCACCTGACAACTGAGTGGCCAATGGCGTTACGTATGTGTGTGTATTGTTAACTTACCATGCATGTTTCTTAGAGACAAATATTGGTTCAGATTATATTCATGATATCATTGCAACATCCACTTATTGGGGAAAGATATGGAAAGTCACGTGCAGAGTTGTGAAAACCGATAAGAAATAAGCATCATTCTAAAATTGGTCGTAAGGTAATGAAATAGATAACGGTTAGATTGACGTTTCCCTACATGAGATGTGTGCATTTTATTAGGCTCGCTGCCAACTGATTATAAAGATGTTGTTTCTTATGTTTTTGCGGACGTATGTTATGGATTTGTTGTCTTCCGGGATATTCCGCCGCTTGTGAGTATACTGGTCACTGCAGACCGAAGTCTGTCTTGAGCACTGTTGTCCATTATACTCACACAAGCGGCGGAATAACCCGGAAGACCCGGAAGAATATCCGGGATATTCCGCCGCTTGTGAGTATACTGGTCACTGCAGACCGAAGTCTGTCTTGAGCACTGTTGTCCATTATACTCACACAAGCGGCGGAATAACCCGGAAGACCCGGAAGAATATCCGGGATATTCCGCCGCTTGTGAGTATACTGGTCACTGCAGACCGAAGTCTGTCTTGAGCACTGTTGTCCATTATACTCACACAAGCGGCGGAATAACCCGGAAGACCCGGAAGAATATCCGGGATATTCCGCCGCTTGTGAGTATACTGGTCACTGCAGACCGAAGTCTGTCTTGAGCACTGTTGTCCATTATACTCACACAGGCGGCGGAATAACCCGGAAGACAACAAAGCCATATATATAATAGTGAAATCCAGAAATTAAAAAACCAACCCCGACTTGGAATTAAATTGCTAGTCCCGGAGGTCTAAGGGTGCTGATGTAATCAAACACAAAAGGTTGACTACTCTGAAAGCAAGTGGCATAAACAATAAATATGCGTCTGATAATATCACTATTTCCTGTATTTTCAAACCACCATCGTGTATCCTACTTACTACTGAACCTTGGTCTGTTTTTATGCGACAAGATGCCATAGATAGACAGACATACGAATATTGAGATTGTTAATATGTATGTTTATACAATCAACTTCTTAATTAGGTAGTTTTTTGAACACGCATATGTATGATAATGAGCAACTAAACGTGGTGCTAACAGTTACCAACAGCATAGCTATCTGATCGCTTGAAGCTTGACGGTAAATACGTTTACATCTCTGCCTGTTCGTCTTTCCGGGAAGTTGTAGCGTAATTACTTGCTAAATAAACTGTAGAGGTATTTGTCTGGTTATGCACGCTGGCGACCATCAACATTTTGAAGGCCCGGGATTGTAAACATTATAGCCTGTACGTACGTTACGTGTCAGGGCGCGAATATGTTCCGGCACATTGCCTGATCTGCGGTAAAAGCAAGTAATACTATCTTATTGGACATTAGCACAGATAACTTCGTGTGGCTACTAGCAACTGACGTCACTCACAGCTACCTTGAGCCTTCCCCTCACAATATCCCTCTATTTCATATTTCACCCACTCGTCGTCTCGATTAGCCAAGTTGCAAATATCGGTCACGCGTCGCACAGCCTATCGATACACATCTTGATCTAACTCTCATTGTATTTTATTAATTTGTTACATAACTTATTGAAATAGTTCTTAGTTAACATATCCGTGGTCGTTATAACGATTGTTTCCAAATAATAGAGACACCGTTTCAGTTGTTATAACAATTCACACACCAAACAAGAAAAATTTAACAAAATTTGTCAATTTTCTCAACCTTACTTTGGCGAATAACTAATGATCGGATTTCGACGAAACTTCTTTGAAATACTCAGCTAACATTTTAGACGAGAAGTACACTTTTAGCACAGTAATATGGAATGTTTTTCATTCGAGATAGGCACTAAAATAAGTACACGAGTGTTTTTTAAACGCTACAAAGTACTTTTTGGCGTCTAATGGAAATAAGTTTTAATCAAATCCTTTTCTGTTAAAAGTACAAAAAATCCCCAGAACTATTTTTGGAATTGAGAGTGGTATATGTGTGTGGAACAAACCTGTCAACACAATGTTGTGCACATGCATAAATTGTGTGTATGACCGTAATTGAATTACAATTAATTTGGTTCTGAAAACTTGCAGAACAATTTAATTCTTGAAACGAATAATATTGAGCCCACTTTAAATCGAATATTCATAATGAGAGAGACTTCCATTTGTTTAAAAATCACAAGTTTCTACACATGTATAGATTATGTATGCAGTCTGCCTATCGTACATATAAAATATGGCAGTTGATTTATGATCAAAGAACCTTCGGTCAGCACTCAACCTCCCGAATTAGAATATTGTATGTTGAGTAGTAACTTCCTTTGGGTGTTAAATCTCCTTTATACTCGAAGCTACACCTCTGTTGGTGTTTCATTGATGTTTATTTTGTATTTGAATTAGACGGGGTGCTTGGGAGTTGCAGGGTCCGTGATGTTATACAGGAATATAGATTACAGGACATGACGGCCGGGACATTGATCCTTGCATAGTTAGCCACAAAAACAACGTCATTCGCTTTAGATGATTCCTTTGAAGAGCGTAGACGATCACTTGTCTTTGGTCGTGCTTTGCTCTGCTCAAGTGCTCGCTGCTACATTGTCAATCAAAGCCCGTTGACTCAATTGGTCGAAGGACAAATGTTCGCTGTTATCTTGATGTCTTTCATCCACCCGTACTTTGTGCACTTGAATTACAAAGTGTACATCTCATTGTTACACAGAGTGTTTAATATTTTAACTCATTGTTACTGCAACTTCTAAATCTTATTCTTCTCTTCTTCTTGCAACTTTTAAATGATTATTAATTTGTATCGACTTCCAACAAAATAGGAAAAAACACTACTTACGGTCTTACGTCACAGCTAAGCGGCTTCTCGTAATTACCATTATTACCGTATTATACGAGAGGCGAGAGCCGCAACAAAACTAAATCTAGGGTATTTATGTATGAATTATAATTCTAACATTTTTCCTCAATTTATTGAATTCAAGATGGAATTCGAGAAGTTGGATGAAAAGCGTGAGCAAACATTGAATACCCACCCATAAGCCGGGTAGTAGAATACCCACACATTAACCGGGTAGTAGAATACCCACCCATTAGCCGGGTAGTAGAATACCCACACATTAGCCGGGTAGTAGAATACCCACCCATTAGCCGGGTAGTAGAATACCCACACATTAACCGGGTAGTAGAATACCCACCCATTAGCCGGGTAGTAGAATACCCACACATTAGCCGGGTAGTAGCATACCCACACATTAGCCGGGTAGTAGAATTGAATGAAAGATTCCAAAACACTTCTCACTGCGAGGACTGGGGGCACATTTTGTTCCGGTTGTAAATGAATTCTGTTTGAATTCGATCCTCTTATATGCTGAATTGTGATGTAACATTGAACGAACAAGTTCCCCCCCCCCCCCCCCCCCCCACACACACACACACAGACGACATAATATCAACGGTGCCCAAGAGGTAAAGCGAATAAAACGTCAGATTGTGTCTAGTCTACACTAGAATGTACTTCGAAGCGAGTCTAATTGCACTTTCCCTGTCAGTCTGTTCCTGTCGTAGCCTTCGGATATACGGATTGGTCGGAATGTTTTGTTAAGTATGACGTCACAGGAAATAATGACACAAATCCATCCATCCATTGGTAGGACAGAAATAGTAGGCTATTTCATTTTCAGAAAATATTTTTTAATACATTTTATGATGCGGTTTCAAAAATTATAAAGATCAAAGTTCGTTCTCCATAGCAGAAAAATGCTTTATTTACCTTTTTCAAGCGGACAACGGTTACAAGATGAAAACAATAACTATTACATGTTGACAGCGAAACATCAATATCATTATCATCTCACAATCAAAGACATACGCGTCAACCCCTATGAGGAGGAGGTAAGTAAGTAGTTTTGACAGGTTCTGCATGCTTAGCACCAACTTGTTTCTGGCAGGAATCGTTTACATCTGAACGATTTTGAATTTGAAGCGAAGTTTTCTCTGTGCTTTGGACAGTTCTATAATGACAAAATTATCTAAATATTCACAAAAACGGGACAAAATAGCGGCTGGAGAATGTTGACCATACTCACAGGATGACTTTGTACACAGGTTGTCAATCGATGCCTATAATCATACAGTTGCAAGCGTCGCTAGAAGTTGAGTGAGGGTGGGAAATAGAATAAGTAGTACAAAGAGTAACGTGGTTTATGTGGCGCGTACAAGGTTGCAGAAACCAAAGCCAAATACGATATTCCGCTCCACTACACAAACACGGAAACATGCAAAGCGTGAAGAGCTTTGCTCACGTTCTTTTGATGTCCTTCATTTTTACACCTCCCCGCTGCCACTCTTTCCACTTCGACAGGTTTAGTGAGCCGTAACGAAGCTAATCGTGACGCTGGCCGAGAGATTCGTGGAAAACTGTCCAAGAGTGCCGACAAGTTTACGAGGTAATGAGAGACGAAGGGAGAGACGGACAGGCCCACCGGGCAACCGGGCAAATGCCCCGTGGCCTGCCTGTTTAAGCCCAAATTTGCCCTGGTCCGACTGGAACATGCATAAACTAAACTGCCTAGCGCCGGCGGTAAGTTGCCGCGCTGGCGGCGCTGCCCACGACAATTTTTTATTCTTTACCAATTGGCAATTATGTATAACACTATGTATGTGTTACTGTTAAGAAGATATAGATTTCACGATAAACTTTCGCTTTGCATCACTGCTTACTACATTCGTTGGACCTCGTCACACTGATCGCTGTGCCCGCCGGGCTACTTCAGACTGCTTACTACACGCGTAGGACCTCGTCAAACTGCTCGCTGTACCCGCCGGGCTACTTCACACTGCTTACTACACGCGTTAAACCTCGTCACACAGCTCGCTGTGCACGCCGGGCTAATTCAACCTGCTTACTACACGCGTTGAACCTCGTATCACTGCTCGCTGTGCACGCCGGGCTACTTCACAATGCTTACTACACTCGTTTACCTCGTTACACTGCTCGCTGTTACGCCGGGCTACTTCACACTGCTTACTACACGCGTGGGACCTCGTCATACTGCTCGCTGTGCACGCCGGGCTACTTCAAACTGCTTACTACACGCGTTGAACCCGTTCTCACTGCTCGCTGTGCCCGCCGGGTTACTTCAGACTGCTTACTACACTCATTGAACCCGTTCTCACTGCTCGCTGTGCAGGCCGGGCTACTTCACACTTCTTACTACACTCGTTGTACCTCGTCACACTGCTCGCTGTGCACGCCGGGCTACTTTACACTGCTTACTACACAATTGTACCTCGTCACACTGCTCGCTGTGCACGCCGGGCTACTTTACACTGCTTACTACACAATTGTACCTCGTCACACTGCTCGCTGTTCACGCCGGGCTACTTTACACTGCTTACTACACGCGTTGGACCTCGTCACACTGCTCGCTGTGCCCGCCGGGCTACTTTACACTGCTTACTACACGCGTTGTCTTCGTCACACTGCTCGCTGTGCACGCCGGTCAGCTTTACACTGCTTACTACACGCGTTGGACCTCGTCACACTGCTCGCTGTTCACGCCGGGCTACTTTACACTGCTTACTACACGCGTTGGACCTCGTCACACTGCTCGCTGTGCCCGCCGGGCTACTTTACACTGCTTACTACACGCGTTGGACCTCGTCACACTGCTCGCTGTTCACGCCGGGCTACTTCACACTGCTTACTACACAATTGGCCCTCGTCACACTGCTCGCTGTGCACGCCGGGTTACTTTACACTGCTTACTACACTCGTTGGACCTTGTCACACTGCTCGCTGTTCACGCCGGGCTACTTTACACTGCTTACTACACGCGTTAGACCTCGTCACACTGCTCGCTGTGCCCGCCGGGCTACTTTACACTGCTTACTACACGCGTTGTCTTCGTCACACTGCTCGCTGTGCACGCCGGTCAGCTTTACACTGCTTACTACACGCGTTGGACCTCGTCACACTGCTCGCTGTTCACGCCGGGCTACTTTACACTGCTTACTACTTGCGTTGGACCTCGTCACACTGCTCGCTGTGCCCGCCGGGCTACTTTACACTGCTTACTACACGCGTTGGACCTCGTCACACTGCTCGCTGTGCCCGCCGGGCTACTTTACACTGCTTACTACACGCGTTGGACCTCGTCACACTGCTCGCTGTGCACGCCGGGCTACATCACACTGCTAACTACACGCGTTGGACCTCGTCACACTGCTCGCTGTGCACGCCGGGCTAATTCAACCTGCTTACTACACGCGTTGGACCTCGTCACACTGATCGCTGTGCCCGCCGGGCTACTTCAGACTGCTTACTACACGCGTTGAACCTCGTCACACTGCTCGCTGTGCACGCCGGGCTACTTCACACTGCTTACAACACGCGTTGGACCTCGTCACACTGCTCGCTGTGCCCGCCGGGCTACTTCAGACTGCTTACTACACGCGTTGAACCTCGTCACACTGCTCGCTGTGCACGCCGGGCTACTTCACACTGCTTACTACACGCGTTGAACCTCGTCACACTGCTCGCTGTGCACGCCGGGCTACTTCAGACTGCTTACTACACGCGTTGAACCTCGTCACACTGCTCGCTGTTCACGCCGGGTTACTTTACACTGCTTACTACACTCGTTGGACCTTGTCACACTGCTCGCTGTGCACGCCGGGCTAATTCAACCTGCTTACTACACGCGTTGGACCTCGTCCCACTGCATGCTGTGCACGCCGGGCTACTTCACACTGCTTACTACACGCGTTGGACCTCGTCCCACTGCTTGCTGTGCACGCCGGGCTACTTCACACTACTTACTACTCGCGTTGGACCTCGTCACACTGCTCGCTGTGCCCGCCGGGCTACTTCACACTACTTACTACACGCGTTGGACCTCGTCACACTGCTCGCTGTGCCCGCTGGGCTACTTCACACTGCTTACTACACGCGTTGGACCTCGTCACACTGCTCGCTGTGCCCGCCGGGCTTCTTCACACTGCTTACTTCACGCGTTGGACCTCATCACACTGCTCACTGTGCACGCCGGGCTACTTCACAATGCTTACTACACGCGTTGAATGTCGTCACACTGCTCGCTGTGCACACCGGGCTGCTTCACGGCGAGAGATTGGATAACCTAACCTAACCTAAACTAACCTAACCTAACCTAACCTAACCTAACCTAACCCAACCTAACCCAACCCAACCCAACCCAACCCAACCCAACCCAACCTAACCTAACCTAACCTAACCTAACCCAACCTAACCTAACCTAACCTAACCTAACCTCACCTTACCTAACCTAACCTAACCTAACCTAACCTAACCTAACATAGCCTTACCTAACTCAACTTAACCTAACCTAACCTAACCTAACCTAACCTAACCTAACCTAACCTAACCTAACCTAACCTAACCTAACCTAACCTAACCTAACCTAACCTAACCTAACCTAACCTAACCTAACCTTACCTAACCTAACCTAACCTAACCTAACCTAACCTAACCTAACCTAACCTAACCTAACCTGAGCTAACCTAACACATCGGCCTCCTTCACACTGCTCGTGTGCACCCCGGGCTACTTCACACTGCTTACTACACGCGTTGATACTCGTCACACTGCTCGCTGTGCACGCCGGGCTTTACTACACGCGTTGGACCTCGACACACTGCTCGCTGTGCTCACCGGGCTACTTCACACTGATAACTTCACTCGTTGTACCTCGTCACACTGCGCGCTGGGCACGCCGGTCTACTTCACACTGCTTACTACACTCGTTGTACCTCGTCACACTGATCGCTGTGCACGCCGGCCTACTTCACACTGCTTACTACATTCGTTGGACCTCGTCACATTGCTCGCTGTCACGCCGGGCTACTTCACACCACTTACTACACGCGTTGAACCCGTTCTCACTGCTCGCTGTGCAGGCCGGGCTACTTCGCACTGCTTACTACACGCGTTGTCTTCGTCACACTGCTCGCTGTGCACGCCGGTCAGCTTTACACTGCTTACTACACGCGTTGGACCTCGTCACACTGCTCGCTGTGCACGCCGGGCTACTTCACACTGCTTACTACACTCGTTGGACCTCGTCACACTGGTCGCTGTGCACTCCGGGCTACTTCACACTGCTTACTACACGCGTTGAACCTCGTCGCACTGCTCGCTGTGCACGCCGGGCTACTTCACACTGCTTACTACACTCATTGGACCTCGTCACACTGCTCGCTGTGCACGCCGGGCAACTTCACACTGCTTACTACACTAGTTGGATTTGTCACATTGCTCACTGTGCACGACGGGCTGCTTCACACTTTTACTACACTCGTTGGACCTCGTCACACTGCTCGCTGTGCACGCCGGGCTACTTTACACTGCTTACTACACGCGTTGGACCTCGTCACACTGCTCGCTGTGCACGCCGGTCTGCTTTACACTGCTTACTACACGCGTTAGACCTCGTCACATTGCTCGCTGTGCACGCCGGGCTACTTCACACTTTTACTACACGCGTTGGACCTCGTCACAGTGCCTGGCGCCGGCGGTAAGTTGCCGCGCTGGCGGCGCTGCCCACGACAATTTTATATTCTTTACCAATTATGTTATGTATAACACTATGTATGTGTTACTGGTAAGAAGATATAGATTTCAAGATAAACTTTCGCTTTGCATTGTCTATAATTTACTCAAAAATCAATGGGCTTATTTACATGTGCAAGTTTGAAATTCAAATTTCTTTAAATCCGAGTCCCTCCCACCCCTTCCTTCACGATGTTGCAAGATTTAAATTACATTGTAGATTCGTTGGATTTCGGTGTAACTTGATCTCATTCTCATCAGTCGTTAGACAGTGTTCCAATATTATTGCTGGTGTTTTTCTACTTTTAGCCGAGAAAACTACAGTATTTTGGTAGTGCATTCAGCCTGCTATGTTTTTTCTAAAATGCACCAAATGCCTTCTAAAAACCTGATTTTAAAAAATTCGGCCTGCGGCGCTGTGGTTGGGGGGCCACAGCCCCCCAAACCCCACGTGCCTGGCCTGACCAAAAGTTTGCCCGGCCTAGATTTCCTTCCCAGTCCGCCTCTGCGCGGAAGACCGCAGTCAGGAACCCACTTAGACCGGATGTAGACGTCAGAAACCCACTTAGACCAGGCACGACTGTCAGGAACCCACTTTGATTGGATATGGCAGTCAGGAACCCACTTTGACCGGATGTAGACGTCAGAAACCCACTTAGACCAGGCACGACTGTCAGGAACCCACTTTGATTGGATATGGCAGTCAGGAACCCACTTTGACCGGATGTAGACGTCAGAAACCCACTTAGACCAGGCACGGCTGGTCAGAAACCCACTTAGACCAGGCACGACTGTCAGGAACCCACTTTGACCGGATATGGCAGTTAACAAAACAAACGTTTTGCAGCGAAACCTTCCTTTGGTTTATTGAAATGTTCTGTGGCTGATATGTTTAGGCGTATGAACAATGAACGTAGGAAGTTTGTCCAAGCTGGACTGGACATCTGCATTGAGAGATGCCCGACAGTCACGGTTATAGGGGAGGGGGTGGGGGGACCCACATTGCCGGGGGCGACTCACACATTCACATGGTGCAAGTTATGGTAACGAGACTGTCAGGTGATTAATAATTAACGCCGTAACAATTAATTAATGTCGGTCCGCGATGAGTCGACGGAATTAGTGAGGTGACACCGACAGAAGTGTCGCTGGCGCGCCGATGGTGACGAGCCAGAGCCAGCAGCGTTTCACCCCCACAGGGTTACCCTGTACGTAGACGACAGGGGTACTCAATGCACACTACAACATGCACAGCTAACATGTTTCATGGTTCGTAATAGTTACGTTTATAATACGAATGATTACTTGATTAATATGTAAAACAATGGATAACGTTCAATATATCTGCGACAGCATACGCTACAACTTGTATGTATAGGATGCTAGGAGACGAACACTTGCCGGGCGGGCAGTGCAATGTGCAGCACTAGTCTGTACTGTGACTGGGAGGTAATGCCAGCTCAGTCCACACAGTAATATTGTTGTGTCGAGCCACGGCGGTTTGTCTGTGAAGTCTGCTGACTATCGACGATATACCTGACTTGTCCTTCACGGTTCCTAATTAGCAGCCGCATTTCTATCGCCGACAATCCGTCACGGTTCGTGAACTCTCACACGAAGGTCAAGGGTTCGATACCCACCACCGACTTCGACTAATCTGTGATTACTTGGTGATGATTCATACTGTGGTTGATTGTAGACGTTGGTCTGGTCAATAACGGTTCCGGGCTCGAATCCTGGCTTGGTCATGGATGTCTTGTGGAGTCAACGTCGTCGTATATCACCCAATCATCGTCTCGATTAGCATCGTTGCCAAAATGTGAGACACAACAGTGGGCGCAAGTTGGAATCTCACACGAGAAATGTGTCCTTGTTCTAAATCATAATAAACGATTTAAAACTGATATCATTCGGCGTCTCTGCCAGGGTCAAACAAGAACAAGAACAACTGAGACCCGCTAATGTGCGAGTTACCAATCAGACATTGAACACGGTTGAGTCATTTGATACGGTGGGTGGATCATTGTTACTAAACTCGTAGCTTATCTGGGAATGAAACCCACGTCCGTTGTTTCTGTGCAAGGCTGGTTGTAGTGGGCGCCACCGTGTGTGAGTAAATCAGATACAGACAACATGGGGTACGTTCATATTCAGCATCATGAAAACGCCAGCCGGTTCGAGCGAGGGCATCTACCATCATTCACAAATCGTGGCGGCGTTTTCAAAATGCAATAATTTAAAAGCTCGTCAAATTGTCAGGAATTATATAATTTGACAGTTATTTATACCACGCGTTGCAGCATTTTGTTATCTTCATGTCGTATTTGTTATTATTGGGAAACGATTAGAAAATTGTTTTTTTATTATTTCATTACAAATTTTTAGCGCGCATTTCCTCCATCTTTTCGCTTGTAGGCGTTCCGAAACACTTAACAAAATGTGACGCTGGGACGTGCTAGCTGATGCTGGAATCCCATCATTTTCAGGAGGTTTCGGAATGTACCCATAAAGTGTAACATGGAGCACACGGCAGAGGTTTCCCTTCAGACTTTCAGATGTTTTTCTCCCATCGCTCCATCCAAGCCTCAAGGAGGTCCGGCCTAGTCAATTCACATAAGTTACTTAGGGAATCTTCTAAAACGCGTTGGTTCTCGGTGAAAGTGATCTCCACTCGTTGCTAATTAGTGACCCCTCACTAATCCTGATGAGTTATTCACTTTTCCATGTGAATCAGTATTAACAATAATTAGATCTATAAACTAGTCCACATGAGAATGTGTGTGAAGCGGTACGATGCGATGCAATGAGGCTGGACCGTGAATTCTAGAGCTGATGTAATGTCAACTTTTTCTGCTGGCCAGAAAGTTGTCCAACCAGGAACTTTGCTTGAACATACGAACTGCAAATTCACAGGTCTCGTTTTCCGTCCTCAATCCAAGCATGGTACATCTGTTAGTTGTTACATATTATCTATAAGTATTATGATTATTCTAATAGATCGAGAACGTGCGTGTGATTGGGGTACATGATAGCTGGGTAAGGAGTGAGCCTGAGTGTTATTTAGCAAGCGACCATCAGTATTGTCGACGGCGGAACAGATCCCTCTAGCTAGATGAGGTTCATGAACATACTGTTCTCTACATGAACGTGATCGTGAACGGGAGGGTCGAGCAGTGGTCGCTGTTGATTGGACGTTGGTCTAGTCAACTATGGGTCCAGCTTAGAGGGTCGAGCAGTGGTCGCTGTTGATTGGACGTTGGTCTAGTCAACTATGGGTCCAGCTTGGAGGGTTGAGCAGTGGTCGCTGTTGATTGGACGTTGGTCTAGTCAACTATGGGTCCAGCTTGCAGGGTCTAGCAGTGGTCGCTGTTGATTCGACGTTGGTCTAGTAGTCAACTATGGGTCCAGCTTGCAGGGTCGAGCAGTGGTCGCTGTTGATTGGACGTTGGTCTAGTCAACTATGGGTACAGCTTGGAGGGTCGAGCAGTAGTCGCTGTCGATTGGACGTTGGTCTAGTCAACTATGGGTACAGCTTGGAGGGTCGAGCAGTGGTCGCTGTCGATTGGACGTTGGTCTAGTCAACTATGGGTACAGCTTGGAGGGTCGAGCAGTAGTCGCTGTTGATTGGACGTTGGTCTAGTCAACTATGGGTCCTGCTTGCAGGGTCGAGCAGTGGTCGCTGTTGATTGGACGTTGGTCTAGTCAACTATGGGTCCAGCTTGCAGGGTCGAGCAGTGGTCGCTGTTGATTGGACGTTGGTCTAGTCAACTATGGGTCCAGCTTGGAGGGTCTAGCAGTGGTCGCTGTTGATTGGACGTTGGTCTAGTCAACTATGGGTCCAGCTTGCAGGGTCGAGCAGTGGTCGCTGTTGATTGGACGTTGGTCTAGTCAACTATGGGTCCAGCTTGGAGGGTCTAGCAGTGGTCGCTGTTGATTGGACGTTGGTCTAAGTCAACTATGGGTCCAGCTTGGAGGGTCTAGCAGTGGTCGCTGTTGATTGGACGTTGGTCTAGTCAACTATGGGTCCAGCTTGGAGGGTCGAGCAGTGGTCGCTGTTGATTGGACGTTGGTCTAGTCAACTATGGGTCCAGCTTGGAGGGTTGAGCGTGGTCGCTGTTGATTGGACGTTGGTCTTGTCAACTATGGGTCCAGCTTGGAGGGTCTAGCAGTGGTCGCTGTTGATTGGACGTTGGTCTAGTCAACTGTGGGTCCAGCTTGCAGGGTCGAGCAGTGGTCGCTGTTGATTGCACGTTGGTGTAGTCAACTATGGGTCCAGCTTGCAGGGTCGAGCAGTGGTCGCTGTTGATTGGACGTTAGTCTAGTCAACTATGGGTCCAGCTTGGAGGGTCTAGCAGTGGTCGCTGTTGATTGGACGTTGGTCTAGTCAACTATGGGTCCAGCTTGCAGGGTCGAGCAGTGGTCGCTGTTGATTGGACGTTAGTCTAGTCAACTATGGGTCCAGCTTGGAGGGTCTAGCAGTGGTCGCTGTTGATTGGACGTTGGTCTAGTCAACTGTGGGTCCAGCTTGCAGGGTCGAGCAGTGGTCGCTGTTGATTGGACGTTGGTCTAGTCAACTATGGGTCCAGCTGGGTTGGACATAGATGGACGTGTGGCGTGTATTGTATTTATGTACCACCCACATATCTTGTCGAAATTAACATCGCTCCTAAAATATGGATCGTATAAGCACAAATATTTGCATTTGCATATTGTTTTGAATACTTTTTTATGTGTTTCAACTTTTGTTTATTCTTTATTCAAACTTTTCACACATTATATATTATTATGTGTATATACCTTTAAATTGAACCTTTTGCTGCGAATAGCTAAAAGAAGACTTTCTCCCTGTCTAACGTGAGAATGAAACGTCTGTGAAACGTCGGACAGGGAGAGGCAAGCAGCAACAAGTACATATACTCTAATGTATATAGCATCGAGGAGGTGGGGGGGGGGGGGGGGATGTCTTCAACAGTATTGCAAGTTGCAACCGACGTAACATGTCGTTGCGTTGCCCTAGCTGCGTCCAGTTTAGCTGTGCAGCTGGGCCTATTATTCGTAGCCAGCCTGCTTTGCATACTGTGGCACGGGCGCGCCAATATGCTAATACACCACCGCTAACTGCAGATAGCTAGGTCAACATTTAACAAAATGTTATCTGCACCCGCCAACATTCAAATCCACCCGCATCCGCTACCACAAGGTCGCACTTCTGTCAGAATGTCTGCGACCTCCAAGTAGCTGCGTGGATGATGTTGCATTTATCAGAAGGTTTCAAAAAGTCGAATCACGGTGTACGAATGCAAACGATTCATTAGCACGTACAACTTAACCAACCTTTTGTGGTATTTGTATTCGAACCAATTCCCCCCCCAATTCCTTTTATAACAACATTGTGCTCCAAGATGAAGCTATGGCCATCATGTTATAAGATGAAGCTATGGCCATCATGTTATAAGATGAAGCTATGGCCTTTTATGTTATAATGTGTAGTAGCCTGGGACTTTTCCAACATGTTCAAACAAAGATGCTCTTGTGATCCGATCATCTCGTGACGAATGCCATGTTGAGACGTTTGTTCAAATACTGCGGATAACAGTAATCGAACAAGGTGTTTACTAACCTTTCCAATCTTTTTATCTCGTTCCTTTTATTAGTCGTGTCCCTTTTCGTGAAGCAATATTATCTTAGAAAACGGTTTTACAGAATAATATTTAACGTCATGCAAGGTTCGTTTAATTTCATTCGGTTGTCTCGAAGAAAACAACTCAATTATGCTCATTATTTATTGTTTCAACAAACTAGTTATACAAACGATTTGAAACGTCGGAACCCCTCGGAAGTGCTCGTATAGAGGAGAGTGTGCCTATAATGTAAACACTACTCCATCACGTATCACGTAGCAGTGTACTGCCCCTCCTATTGCTGCCTAGCTGGGAACGAAGCACGCGACATGTGGATTATCTTATGTTTTTCATGTTCAATTCCGCACATGTTGCTTTGTTGTGTATATATTATTATCATGATACAACAGAAGAAGACTACGGTAATGTAACGTATCGCTATTTAACGCTTTTTACACCCAGTGGCGCGCTGAACCCTTAAATTAGACAGGAGAAAGCAATCCCCATATGACCGACCCACCCACCCACCCAGCGATCCATCCACTATTTGGATTATCTCAATCCATGGTTACCCCCATAATATTTTCGGGGGGGGGGGGGGCGGGGGCAAAGTGAAATAACATTTTCCATCTGGGTAGAAGATGGGGGCGCAAGCCCCCAAATTTGCCCCGCAGGGCGTTTTTTGGATTTTCACACTTTTTAACCGATTTTGGGATGTTAAAGTAGGTTCTGGATGAAATTAATTTAACCACGTACTTAGCCAATCAGCGATCGGTATTGGTGGGGGGGTGGGGGGAAGTGAAAGAACATTTTCCATCTGGGTAGAAGAGGGGGGGCGCAAGCCCTCTAATTTGCCCCGCAGGGCGTTTTTAGGATATTCACACTTTTTAACCGATTTTGGGATGTTAAAGTAGGTTCTGGATGAAATTAATTTAACCACGTACTTAGCCAATCAGCGATCGGTATTGGTGCGGGGGTGGGAGGAACTGCGTTTTTTGGATTTTCAACACTTTTTAACCGATTTTGGGATGTTAAAGTAGAAATTAATTTAACCACGTACTTAGCTAATCAGTGATCGATATTTGCGCGGATGTGTCTCAGGAGCTTCGCTGGTTGGCTATGAGTGCCTCGCCTGTGACGAAAGTATAATATGTAAGGTAATCTTGGGCCAAGTATAACATTAGCTGAAAAAGTGCAAAATTAAAACTCAGCGAAACAACGTCGGGACATCGTTGGTGTTCTACCCCCACCCCACTACCCCCAACCACTGCGCAATGGCAATACACGGGTAAGCACTATATACTCACTAACGAATTGAATCGCTTAATATTACGTCGTTTTCACAGTCCTGTTGTTAATATTTTATATTCGTTAAATACAGCCACGCGGATGTTAAAATTATAACTGTCACCACCAAAGAAATAACTTGGATTAGAAAGGGTTGTTTCCACTCTTAATAATTTGAACACGGGTGGGTGTTCACCACCCCTTTGGACCAGGAGCAATTGCTCCTGTGCCCATATGGTCAGAGCGCCACTGTTTACACCCCTAACAACCCAATTGTGCTCGGCTCTGTCTAGCCGTTACAAGTACTATCATGCCCCTTACTGATAAGTGATAATCAGTTCTCGTAACTGAATGCTAGACAATAGAAATAGAAATTGCATTATTGTTCTTTCTTTATTTACTGATGAAGGTAAGCGGGCAATAGATTAATGTGATAAGGAAAATTACAACAATCCATTACCATATCTTATCCAAGTGCCTGAAACGTACTGACAAGCTCCCATGAGCCAACAATCCTGAGCACAGCTATTACCAGTCTGAAAAATGTTCTACTTATATACTTCCGATTGTAAATCAATTGCAATAGATACGTATCGCTTCCAAGAAAATATCCTCTATGTGAACGGAGTGATTACTGATTGCATTTCGCAACATCTTTCTCAAGTGTGACCTAAACATTTTCTACTGTCCAGATTTCAATATCGAAGTGGCCAATGCACCGAGTTCTTACTTCCGACTTGTATGACCTAATTTCTATAACCCATTTGTCTGTGAAATGTGTAATGTCTGCATGGTACCGTGTTGTGAAATAAAAGTACTGAAGAACCGGGACACGCAAGTTATGTCGCCTTGGGGAAATATTTCGAAATTAAGTTGGCCCCATTGTGTTATCGCTCATATTTTCAGCGGCAGAAGTTCTGTAGACACGATACCTATAGGTCATCGTTATTAGACGGTCAGCTATCCCCCCAAATTCAACAGAATGGTCTCACTCGGCCGGACCAGTCGAGAGTAGGCTCAAAAAATTCGTTATTTTTAGCTGATTACAACAAAGGCAATCCGGAAAACGAAATCGGTAGCTTTTACTTTTTATAGCCAAAAAACGGCAAAAAATGGAAAAAGTAATTATTTAAATACTACAAGACTAGTTGACTGATAACGCTGGGACAGGCGTCGAACAATTTGTTATTTCATGTAAAATTAAGAAAAAGTAATGCGAAAATGGAAATCGCTACCGTTTTGCCCTGGAAGAATAAAAACGGCAAAAATGGCACACATTTCATTTAGAAGACCAGTTAACCGATAACACTGGGAGAAGAGTCAAAAAACTCGGTATTTCAAACTAAATGTATCTAATAACAAATAATGTGAAGTTCGAAAACATAAACACGGCCTTTAAAATCAAGAAACGGCAAAAAAAAGGGCACCAATGTATCATAATATAGAAGACCTATCGACCGATTACACTGAGACTGGTGGCACGAACTCGATATTTAAAACTAATTCATAACAAATAAAGCGACTATCGTAATCGATAGCACTTGGCCTTTAGAGAAATCAGAAATCGGTAAATAAACCGGTAACTATTACTTTGTATAGACAAAAAGACGGCAAACAAAATTACAATTTGTGAACTTCATTACCAATTTCTGATAATGCTTGGAGGGATGTCAACAAATTTTATATCTTTTAAGGAAAGCGAAGAAAATGTAATTCGAAAATTTATAATCATAGAGTTGGGCATTAACCAAAAATAAAAGGGGGGGAGGGGGGCATAAAAGGGCCATTTAGTATGTAGTATAAGTGACCAATAAACTTCAAGTAACCCCTCACATTTTATGGGAGAGATACAGGGGCGGACTGGCAGGTACGGAACTACGGAAACCCGTACGGGGCCCCCCCCGGGTGGGGGCCCCCTTGGGGGCCACCAACCAACCCCCTGAAAATATCTTACGCTATATAGATTACGAAACAATATTAAGAGGAGCATAATATGTATCACATGCCAGTGACAAGGGCTATATAGACCATCTAGATGTGCTACTGAGATTTCCGCTTTCCTCCTCAGAGCTTACTTTTTTAGTTTAGTTGGAAATATAAAATATGCAAGTGCTAGTAAAGTTCTTTCTTTAATTTTTTGAATGGTGTTCACAGTTCAACATGTTGTTCCACATACTTATCGTCGTTTACCTTTTTTTTAAACGTGTAAAGATGCGTTTTAAACCAATTATAGGAAACAATATAGTTTGAAATATCCAACTGCCAGGTTTGGACAAGTTATTTCTTTAATTTAATTTTTAACAGTGGTGTTCACAGTTCAACATGTTGTTCCACACCCATATCATCATTTATCAATTTTTACACGTGTATATGTGCGTTCTTAACAAATTGATATGAAACAACAATCCTCAAAATTTCTGCTCGCTAGCTCGCAACTTGAGAGTGACTTTGATAGTTTGCGAGTAAATTTGGTTATGTCTGAAAGTACCACTTTGCCTATTTATAACAGAATAGGCTCAGTAGAAATGAAATAAAGGAGTTTTGAAGTAATATTTCACTACAACACTACTTTCCATAAAAAAGCTGACTGACAAATTGGGCTGATCGCGTGTCTATAAGCGTTCAAAATTTTAAAAAGTGAATTTTGTGGTAAGAATATATATCTATCGGCGCCTACTGAAATCCGATCCAGCGCAGCACTAGCCATAAGATTACTTCTCAAATGACAGGATCGAACTCCTATCCTAGATCTATGACGTAAGGAATTATCAATCAATACTGACATTAGTTTCATTGTTTTTCATGATAAGATTTGGCCTCAAAACGCATTTTAGGCCACTAAGCATCATGCAATGCCGAAAATTGTTTCGCCTTCGGCGACGTTGCCTCCGGCGGCAGGGGCTTCGCCCCCGACCCCAGTTACATCCCGCTCCCTCGTTGCGAGTACAAATAACACGATGCGAGTGGACAACAAGTAGTCGATATTTGTAGAGGGTTGGGAAACAATATATTTTGAAATACACAACTGCCAATGTTGGGAAAATTTCTTCTTCAATTTCGTGTTTTGAAGTGATGGTGTTCCCAGTTCAACACGTTGTTCCAGATAAATATCATCATTATCGATTTTAAAACGTGTTTATATGCGTTCTAAAGAAAATAATAGGCTGAAAATTTTTCGTCTCCGGCGTCTGGGGCTTCGCCCCAGACCCCTTACAACTTCGCCAAGTCCCGGGGCCCCTAAGGTCCCTTTCCGTACGGGGCCCTTACCCCCCCAGTCCGCCTCTGGAGAGATATATGACAACACATTTCATACTTAAAGCAAAATACCTAACAAAATATTGTGTGTGTTACACAACACTCATCATAAGTAATATAACAATAATTGAAATCAGTAGCTTTTTAGATTTGAGAGCAGAAAACGGCAGAGGGCAACTTGTCAGATGTGCGACCAATAAAAAAGACAAATGCGGGTGGGTAACGAATCAAAACAATGCTATTTGATAGTGTTTCAAGATAAATTATAAATCTTATATATATTTCATTTCACCAAGAAGGGTGTGTTTATCAAATCAAAGTTAAAACGCTCAAAATACGTTCAAAACAGTACATTGTGTTCTCAGACTTGTTAAAGTAACTGCACATTTTATTTAGATAGGTTTTATTTTGGTACCATTTGACATAACTGTACCTTTGATTGTTGCATTGCCTATAGGTCAACTCTGCTTAGATATAATATTTGTCGATGATAAGCCACTGTTTTCTGACTAAGCAGGCGATTTAGACGGTCAGCTATGCACTTTTGTGGTCTCACTCGGCCGGACCAGCCGAGAGTAGGCTCAAAAAATTCGTAATTTTACCTGATTACAGCAAAGGCAATCCGGAAAACGAAATCGGTAGCTTTCACTTTTTATAGCCAAAATTATCAGACGTGAATGCGCTTCGATATCATATGTACTGCACTCGGGGAGGTGCCGTCGACCCAGAAACCTTACCTCCATGTCGCTCAACACTCCGGTTGCACATTGACAGATCGAACTACCAAGCAGCTATCTGGAAAACATTCCCACTCCCATTCGACCATGGCTGGTGCCTGGAAGATGGTTCTATTGCTATCCAATGGCTTGCAACGAAACCAGCCCCAGAAGAAATATTAGAATTAATATCATGCAAATGCAAGCACCGTTCTACAGCTAAGTGTCAGTGCAAGGAGCTAAAGCTTAGATGTACAGACTTGTGTTCCTGTCAAGAGCAATGCAAAGAGGTGGAAGAAGATACCTTGCTACCACTAATAGGCCCTAGAGGAAAGCTATTGCAGTGAGGACAGTGACTGACCTGGATTTCTGAGGTATGTAGGCTATTACTAAGCCCTCATTATATACGTCTTAATATTTTAAAATCAAAATATAATTTTCGCGTTACCGATGCGACTATATATGTGAACGTGTTTCTGTTTTAGTGAGTCTCGAAGCATAGCAGATATGTACAACACGGTGACGAGGATGCACTAGTTTGTCATGTACTCCACATTAAAGTATATAGTTTGTAAGTGCTTTAAATTTAAACATCATCTCACATGTGTGTTTTAGTTGTATTTACATTAGTGCTCCATTTAATTGTATAATAATGTATAAAATCATGAGCTATCATCTACATAACTACATGTGACGGCCTGCTTGATGCTTCGCAGGTTTACAATGACTTTTTTTAAACAAGTTTACATATACATGGCAAAAAAATGTAAATGCCGAACATGCATTATTATTGTAGAGATGTATTATTATAGATAATATTTTAATCACACAACAAACCGTCTAGAATTTACGGAGTTGGAACACATGCCTTCAATATGTATTTTTTCCTTGTATTTGATCTTTTATAAATAACTGGAGACAATATTGTGATGTTTTTCGTTTTCGTGTAAATAAATTACGAATAAATATTGAACAACGGGGTTCATTTATCTTTTCCAATTATACATTTTTCTTCCTACCCAATTATCTTTTCCTGCAAATCGTATGTCTTTGTTGCCGTTCTTCAAGCTCTTAAAATAATACCAACAATTTAAATGCGACTTACCTTTTATGACCGTTTCCAATTGCATTTGTGTTTATTCTATTTTGGCGGAAATAATAACAATAATATTATAATTTATAACCGACCCCCCCCCCCCCCCCCCCCCCACTCCACCTTGTTTTTGGTACCGTTTTGGCCCTTTAGTATCTGAAGTATCTGAAAGGTAAAAGGTAATGTTTAGAAGTTTGCACGCTGCTTACAATCGCATTTGTTGCCATCCCTCCCAGTAAGTTTTGTCAGCCAATTAATCTAAAAGACGGCAGTGCCCTTTTGGTGCCTTTTTTATCTATAGCCTAAAGGTACACATATTGAGTTTCACTTTATTTATTCTACATTATGCCTATAAAATATCAAATTAGTTTACCTCTCCCATTGTTACCGGTCAGTTGGTCGATAAAACAAATTGTGCCATTTTTTGCCGTGTTTAGGATCTCAACGCCAAATGGTACTGAATTCCATGTTCGCATTATGTTTTATTCATTTCTCACAAAATATCGAGTTTTTTAACACCTTGCCCAGCGCTATCACTCAATTGGTCTTGTAATCGATAAAATTCCCTTTTTTTTACCGTGTTTTGGCTATAAAAAGTGAAAGCTACCGATTTCGTTTTCCGGATTGCCTTTGCTGTAATCAGGTAAAAATTACGAATTTTTTGAGCCTACTCTCGGCTGGTCCGGCCGAGTGAGACCACAAAAGTGCATAGCTGACCGTCTATATACCAAGCTTACAAGAATTGGTTTTGTGTGTAGTTTTATGAGTATTTTGATACTAGACAAACGCTCTGTGTAATGCAATGATAAGCGTATCCACGTCCACGAACATTTTGACAGAAACCGGTCAAAGTTACCGCGATTGTTCAATGTTACAATTGATTGTGCATAGCTAAGATGTTTCGTTGTCATAGTTACTTCACTTTTAGTCGGCGATAGAAATGCAATCCAATGTCTATCTCTAATACTGGTCGGATCGCGTTAAAAGCAACACATTTGTAGTAGGACGAAAATTTACTACAATCTGCAATTTGGTTTGGAAAAAATATTTGGATGTATGTGTTGTAAATATTTAACTCTTTGACCTATTTGGTGTGAAGTGAAGAGTTAGCGCTGCTAGCTGTCAACACTACGTCATTGTTTCAGCTAAACACCTTCTTCGCTCTAGTTCATTTTATCGACACCAGAATGCTGCAGTCTATTTTGAGTGCCGGAGCGACTGTGGATAATTTGAGTTGAAAATGTACTCGATTTGTTTTTAGTGCACAGTTCAAATATCGCGTTTGTGTTAGCTGGAACCATTGTACCCCAGAGCCAAACGGGAACCACAGCGACTTTTTGTTTGTGTAAAAGTAAGCAAACATGAGCATACTGTCGGATCAAATTTGACTTTCTTTTCCTTACGGGATATTCATTTGAAGGTGTCAAATTACGTTACCCTCGCCGGGTTGCATTGCATGCACACGGTCTCCTTCCGTCCACCCTCGCTGAGTGATACGTAGAGATACGGTGTTTAGCGTTCTACGTTCTAGATATACCCTCATATTCAAGGTTTCGAAGAAAAGAAAAAATAGATGCTACAAAATGCTAAATTGAAAATAATGAATGCTAAATTTAGGGAATATGGACGTATCCTAGCGGTACGGAGTGGTGTGGAGACAGCTTGAGATTGATCGCGGGGGACGTGGGACAGCCAATATAGCCCTACCGGAAGTGCTCGTCTTGTATGGAGCGGCACGAAGACGAAACATATGGGCGTTATACCTATAACCTCTAGATAGGATGTGAGGTGAACCAACTCATTACTCTCTCAGTAGCCCGCCCATCATAAGTACTTGGGTTCGATACCCAATCGAGGTGCGTTCATCATTGTCGCTATCTACATTGCAAGGCTGTGCATGTGCCTCGTAGATCTTGAAGAGCGAGGGAGGAGGCGGCTGGATTATCGCATATGCAGATTTTGGTAATTACGTACCCTCTATTGTACACATTTACTTTGTTTTCAAGGGGTGGGAAAATGACGCCCCCTAAATACGAACATAGATATAGAAATTATATCAGTATTTTGCATATACAGAATGTATTATGCTAGTTTTTCCATAATACTACTCTAGTCTTTTCCATTGGGGTTTTACAAAGTTGCCGCTTCCAAATTTTAGAAGTTGATAACAAGAGGGAACTGTCCCTAATACAGGCACTGCTTGTCACACTGACTTGCTTGTTATGCTCGCTAGTCAAGCTGATTTGTGTTGTTCTTGTATATCAAGGTAGCCGTACGTGTTACTTTGATGGCTAAATGTTCCTACGGGAATAGCCATGTATATCATACATGCAAGTAAGCAACGATGGGTCGTGGTGGGTATTTAGAAACCCTCTAGCATAGGACAAAACAAACCCATCTCTGAAGTTGTTCTGAATTTAACAGAGCGCATTGTTACGTTTATTTCACTTTTATTTGCGTTGTAGCTATAGCCTACGTTGAAGCTGTAATTGTTCATGTTGATAAATGTTTTGTTTTGTAACTCACGTTAGCAATCAAAACATATTTTAATGGAGGTAGTAATCAAATCATCTTTCAACGCCGGTGTTTTCCACATAAACGTTCCCAAATATACATATATAAACACAGGGAGCGTTCTGGAGAAATAACAAGTTCGTTAGAGCAAAACCCAATACTGGTTTATTATGGAAAGCGTAATATTACATCGATTTCGCATTACCATTTGTATTGGGAAACCATTCATTCCGCCTTACGGCGTGTATGCCACGCAGGAATATTGGAAACGGGAGACCCAAGTTTCCGGCGCTGTCCGTGCATCATACATCTTGGTTCACGCGTTCCTGTCCTATAGTAGTTCAACGCGATGGCCGTTCGTCTCTGAAAGCCAGATTTACACTTGTTGCATATTAATGAAGAGTTAACCCCAATCACTGATCGTTAGACTTAGCCCAACTACATCTGTCTGTCTACATTGCGAACACATGTTTGTTTTTACTTTATTGAGCAGTTGTATTCATGCCCACCGTGTCTTTGATTGCAGGTCTACAACAAACATGGCTCACTAGCGTCGTAGAACGGTAAGTCAAGAATCAATATAATCCTGATTTATTTTCCTCGTAAATTGCCGAGTTTGTGGTACAAATCGGCCTAAATTGTTTCGAAGAAATCGTGTTATTTATTGTTGTATATTGTTTAATGTATATAATGTATGATTGAATAGCAGTAATGCTAATAATAAAGAGATACTACTACTACTTCTGGTACTAAAAGCAATTGTCGAGAAAAAAATCTTCCCCGACTGGGAATCGAATCCGGTCCTCCGGGTTGACGTACCATCTGGCCTCTTGGGGTCTTTTAGGCAAACACTTTCTGTATAGATGATTTTCAGAATATTTTGGTATTTATATATTGTTTCTACAAAAATATACGTTCACATAATTTGCCTCGCCGTGGGTCATGCTTTGGGCACAGGTCCTGAGCCACCTAGGGACGTCCCCCATCTTCACCCCACAACATGTCAACATCCCACAACGTGAGATACCAATTTACTCATCATTACCTCCAACTTCTTAATCGCTCCTTGTTATTTCTAAGTAATAACAAGTAATCAGCGCACGGAACATCATTCGTGAGCCAATAGAATGAGAATTTGGGCAAATGCAACATCATAATCACGAACTGTTTTCAATTCGGGTGGACGCGACTTACCTCACGTAGACCTACCGTGTGATGACGTATTTGGCGTAATTCTTGCGGGAAACAACTCACAAGTCATTCTAGTACAATGATTGGCCAACAAATACGATTAGGATATGTGATTTGAGATTAAGGTATGTTGGTGCACCCAAATCTCAAAAATTGCTGCATTTCGACAGAAGATGGAGTTCTTTGGTAAGTGTTTTCAAACTTTTAACTACCACTTCAAAACACGCGTGCGTAAAGGTAAATTCATAGTTCCATGTTCAAACCTGAAAACCTGTGCAGTGTCTTTTGACGTGGACATGCTTTGCTTCTAAGGAGAGCTGATAATATCGTCCTTTACATTGGAACTGCTAACTGGAACTTGTTTCGAGTTCATCATTAACGAATTCGTAATTGTTTTGAAAGTTGTGTTAACTGTTGATGAGAATTGAAAAGTAACAACCCACATCTCTTTATTTCTTTTCTTCTAGGCCTAATGGTTGTTACACTGTTTTGGCTGAGAGAGGAAACGAAAGACGGAGCCGCGGGATTTATCGTGACGTCACAGCGGTTATGTGTGTTTATTTTCAAGACAAATGCTTACCACGAAATATGAGAATTTTTACCAGCTATCCGCTTTAAAGGTAAGATGACTATACGTGCCATTATACACCACAAATGTGTGGTGCTTGAGAAAGTTGGTAACTACTGACAAACCCTGATCGCACGTGAACGATCACGTCCGTTTGGCCCCCATGGCTGCCAGTATGGCCGCCAGTATGGGCGCCAGTATGGGCGCCAGTATGGCCGCCACGCGCACCGTGAACATCATCTGAGCAAGATACCAGGTCCGGGCTGTAACATTCACCCTATATTTATGCCAAACCACATGAATATGTTGTATTGATTGCTGTGGCTCCTTCCAAGCTAAGTGCGTGATAGATTTAGAGCACGGCTTACACAAAAATTCGTGACATGGTTTAGTTTTCATTAGACAATACATATTTGAATATAGTGCTTGAATATAGTAGTTTTGCTTATGGTAGCCCGATCCGAGTAAATTGATCAGTAGTTTTGCTTATGGTAGCCCGATCCGAGTAAATTGTTCAGTAGTTTTGCTTATGGTAGCCCGATCCGAGTAAATTGATCAGTAGTTTTGCTTATGGTAGCCCGATCCGAGTAAATTGTTCAGTAGTTTTGCTTATGGTAGCCCGATCCGAGTAAATTGATCAGTAGTTTTGCTTATGGTAACCTGATCCGAGTAAATTGTTCAGTAGCTTTGCTTATGGTAACCTGATTCGAGTAAATTGATCAGTATAAGCTTTGCTTATGGTAACCTGATTAAAGTCAAATTATATTTAAGAAGCGTAGGGATGGAATGAGACCGTCTTCGGTTGTGGGTATAGTGAGCGCGTCAAGCGTGTCATCTGGTAATGGGTCCGAGCTGGCACAACTCGTCCTGTAAGGCAACTAACAAACATTGACCCGAGTCCATGGAATCTTCTATGCATGCAGCAACATGCGGAAACACTGAATTGATGTATCATTATTTTTAAAGTGAGTTTGACATAATGTTTCGAAGGTAATTAAAAGCGGCTATGTACATTGTCGGTATATGTATAACCTGCACTCCAACAGCATCTGCATGAGCCATAATGGACGGGAAAAACAAATCGTAACCAATAACCAGAAGCTAAACATTCGGGCTACCAGATCAGATTTTTGGTTTTAGGTGTGGGGGGGGGGGGGGGGGGGTGTAATAGGTGCCATGGTTCCTTCCATGCACTAACTACACCCGACAAAATGTTTGTCATATTATAATTAGCATAAGACATTCTGCGTTCACCTGTTTCACTGTCGACCAGCCAATGTTTGTTAGTCGCACTGTAAGACGGTTTGAACCGAGCCGAAGCACTCGATGACACGCTTGACGCGCTCACAATACCCACAACCGAAGACGGTCTCATTCCATCCCTACGCTTCTTAAATATAATTTGACTTTAGAGTAAATTGATCAGTAGCTTTGCTTACGGTAACCTGATCCGAGTAAATTGATCAGTAGCTTTGCTTACGGTAACCTGATCCGAGTAAATTGATCAGTAGTTTTGCTTACGGTAACCTGATCCGAGTAAATTGATCAGTAGTTTTGCTTACGGTTACCTGATCCGACTAAATTGTTCAGTAGCTTTGCTTACGGTAACCTGATCCGAGTAAATTGTTCAGTAGCTTTGCTTACGGTAACATGATCCGAGTAATTTGTTCAGTAGCTTTGCTTACGGTAACCTGATCCGAGTAAATTGTTCAGTAGCTTTGCTTACGGTAACTAACATGATCCGAGTAATTTGTTCAGTTATCTAATCGCAATGCATGCAAAGCCTGTAACTGTGACCTAGCTATCGATCCCTGGCGTGTCCGGCCGGTCGACTCATGATTCATGACCGTGTTAGACGGGAAGTAGGGGGTCGCCCGCTCGATGCCCGACACCGGAAGTCGCCCAAGACCATCGCAGGTCTTGAAGCCGCCACTACTGGCAAGCGTGCGATATGTGTTGTGATCATCGTACGGTCCTAAATTACCTCTTTGCCCATGATGCTCTTTGCCAACATAATGATGGCATTCAATGTGCAACAACTAATCTGCTGGTTGTGTCGTGGGGCGGGCGCTTTGACGTCGCTCACGACTTAGGAAACAGTATATATATTATCGAGTAGTTTTGTTGCTGCCACCATCTGCTCCGAGGAGGAGCAGAAACATATTTAAGTAATTTAGTTTCAACTTTCAATAGAGGAGGACGTGAGGTTCTTGACCTATATTATAAGTCATTGCAGGTGAGAATAAATCTTGGTTAATTATAATACGTTTATTTGACAATTCATAAATACATATAATGAAATGGTTGACTTACCCAAGTTTGATGTATGTGGTGCACAAAAGATTTAATTGATACTATTTTTAGGAGTCAGTCTGTGTCGGCTTACAATAATATTAGTACGGAAAGTTTAAACCACGAATCTTAAGTTTTTATCTAACAATCCGGTGACCAATTGGACACGCTTGATTGTAGATCAAACCTTAAGGAATAAAATTCAAATACGGAATAATAAAGTCTTAAGCCTTGTTATTTTGCAAACGATCACCAATTGGTAACGCTGAATGCAGACCAAGTCTTAAGCCTTGTTTTGACTATTAATTAGCTAGGCTGAACCCAATTGAGCTCGAACCGCTGACTGACTGCTGGCCCGACTCGGGTGGGTTGTGTTTATATAGTAGATGCATGTCATAAAAAATATTACATAAAAAATATTACATTTTCTGGATCCTTCTATGAGGACCATGCGTATATTTTGAATCAACTGTTTGTTAGGGGTCACCTTGTGAGTCACTTTTTAGAGGTGAGATCTCTTTCGTATTACGTGTCTAGGGTTGCATCCATCGGATGACTAACTATGCCATGAGTCATGATGCACCCGTTGTTTTAAGATACTATTCAACTTCTACAGTAAGTGATTTATGTATAATCCATGTATTCTAAATGATATTTTAATATATACTTAATGTAGAAAACCCACCCCATGACATCACCCCGATCGCTCCAACTTTTGGTGTATCTTTATACAAGGATGCACCAAAAGAAAAAGAAAGAAAACCCAAAATAAACATGAGACATAAGAGAGGTGCACGCGTAAGGAATGGTAAATATGTGCCGTTGCAATGAGACTAACGTTCAGGTAAACTTGCATCTATGCCTGTGGGTCCGAGAACAGATATTGTAATTGTGAGCCATAGTCGAGGTAATAACATGACAAGAGCATTCCCATGTGTTCCACTCAAAAGCTACGATTGGACCAACTGAGAATATTAATATATATGTCAGTTATGAGCGGTCTGAGACTGTATGAACAGTGAAACCCATCTTAGGACATACAGCCGAAACCCTCGAAGAGTCAAAGCTACGGATGCTAATATCAAGAGGAAAGACAGGAGGGAGAGTGCCACCTTCTTATAATGTTTAATGTGAAACAGAATGAAGTACTTTGGAAGCGACGTGTGAGTCCTGTGTGGTATACTTAAAACGCGAAATGTTGACAGAAAGGCTTCATGTGAAATAAATTCCACCCCGGAAAACATGGATTATTCATAACCCTACAGCAAAAGTTGAAGTAAGTAAGCGATAAAAGTGAATCAATACAAAACAAATATATCAAGAAATGAGTAGAAATCATATACAAACATATGTGTAGGCAGATAAAAAAAGTCCAAAACAGGAAAATACTGACAGCTGCCATAATCAACCAATTGCTCACAATTGCTACATAAGAGCTGACATAAAAGGTGACATAACTGATCATAAATGAACAAATATATAAAAGATCATAACCAATAAGAAAATACAAAATAATGCGCCAAGTAAAACATTTGGGTAAGACAAGATGAAAGTAGTGCCAATAAATTGCTTATATGCAAATTGTCATAGTAAAGAGAATCCAAAAGAATAAAATATAATACCGTAACCATTAAGACAAAATATCATGAAACATGAATAAGTAAAAGATACAATTCCATAATTATTGCAACGTATACAAATGCAGTACATTGTATAAGCAATGCAACCAAATAAAGCGTACTCAAGTACTAAGAGTAGAGCGTGTACAAACTTGTATGAACCAAAAAATAATAATTAAAACCAAAAAATAATATTAAAGTTACATGGTGAAGTACAACATCACCATTTCTACTGATTAGTATAAAAACCATATGAAGTACAATAATACAATCGAAATCCATGAAAACAATTACTTGACATATGAATACCATACTAGGATTCCAAGTCGCTAGACTAATTAAAGGTATCATTATAGATCCGTAAAATAATGAAAAGTGACAAAAAGAACAATATTAATAAGTATAAGTGATATACGAAGCAAAAGTATAGCACAAGTGCAATATGACAATTGCATGTCATTCGAATAAGTAAATCGATATGAATTACATTTATAAGTAAAAATAATAAAAACTTATATAATTTTAAGTATATGCCTTTTTTTTTTTTTTTTTTTTTTTTTTTTTTTAAATCATGAGAATAATTAGTAACACAAAGTACAAGGTTGTAAGTATAATCTTTGAGAATAAGTATAAGTGATATGAAGTAAAATGGCAGAATGGAAAATCTGCTGAATAATGAAAGTTATATATGAAAAAAAACAACAATGTGATAATGAAACAGCAGCGGATTGTCGACGGTCATCGCGACGAGCTGCTTGAAGATCCAGGGGTCGTGGGGGGGTTTATTGTCTTAACGGATTCGTGGAGTGTGAATCCGTGAGGGGGGGGGGGGGGGGGGGGGGGGTGTGGTCGGTTTGCCGAGTTCCGGTGAGAGTCGCAGAACTCCGGACGGCAATGGAAGAGCCATAGAGAGTGTGGCCCTCCCGCGTCCTTCGGCGCCGAATCCCTGACAGGACGGGGGTGAAGGGCGATATGTTGGCGGCACAGTGGGCCCCAAGTACTGAAACGTAACAAACGTAAGCGACGCGAAACGAGGCTATCCTAAATGGATGAATAACCGTGCATTACCCAATGTTATGACTGACAAAAAAAGGAAAAGTTATCATGAAAGCACAGGACATGAATTTACTAAATGATATTAAAATAAGACTGGAGTCAAAAAGGTATAAAAGAAAATATAGCGCACAACCCTATGGCCATGGCATATGCACGGGGGGATTAGGTCCAAGGTGAAGAATCTATGGAGCAAGGCGGTGATAACGGTAAATCCGGGAAGACCTCGTGTAACGGTGTGTACACGGAGGTTCCATAGAACAAGTAATAGTTGTGACTTTGTTCCCGGAAATACCGATAGAGTTGCCTCGCCTCGCCCTGTAAACCCCCCATGACAGATTGAGCTTTTGATCGGTCATGCCAGTCCTTAATAACTGGAAGAAGGTCCAGAATACGGCCTCGTTGTTGTCGCTGATTTTCCCCAGTCATAACGGTCGTGCAGACGACAGTCCGACACTCCGAACGGCAGTGGCCCCGTTTGTGACACAAGGCGCACTTCGAACGTTGCCGTTTGTTGGGCTGAGACATGGTGGGTGACATATGAATAACAAAGTTGTTCTGAAAAATAGAGGAAATTAGTACGTCACGTGTGATGGCACACAGGAGTTGTTGGAGACATATTTACCAACGGATAAATAAATGCTTTTTCATTTATTGACCTGTTGTATATTCTCCATTGATTTAAGAGATGGAGTGCGCACACGTGAACTAGTCCGTATAGGCAACAACCTGGAAAGAGCTTTACGAATATTTTTTATCGGTTTAGGGAGTATGTGTGGCTTTGTTGGGGCTTTCGATGTTCCTGGGTCAACCACCGTGTGGGGAATTAACAGAGGGTGAGCAGAGGATTGTACGGGAACGGTTGTAGTCTGGAGTGGAACCCTGGTCCATTGATGAGTAGCATCAATGTCTTCCATGTCGCATGTCTTAGGTAATAGGGCATAAGACCGTGTAGTAGCCTGTTCGTCCCTGTTAATTTGATTTTGTACCTCCTCATCAGTGAAATCCCTATACGCAACCGTGTGTGTTTGAGTGAATGGACCCTGATCATTATCTAAAGTGGGCTCCCCCGCGGCGGTGTTCCGAACATCGCCCGACTGTTCTGGATCGTCCGAGGTATCATCCACCGCTTGTCTAGCCGTATTACATGAGTCATCGTAAGGGTGGTCGGGAAGGCGTGATTTATAGGTGTGATCGTTATTAGTGTCCTGGGGACGCATATTTACAAAATGTTTAAGTCGGTTAACGTGCACTGTCTGCACTTTATTATTATAAATATGTTTAATGCAACAAGTAACATCCCGTTTGATATCAATAATTCTATATGGACCATCCCATAATTTAGACCATTTTCTAATATCCGATGGTTTAATGGCTGGCGTATACAAAAACACTAGATCTCCAATTTTGTAAGTCAGCGGACTTGCTTTCTTGTTATAAAACTCCTCGTTTTTTAACGCACTTTTCTTTAAATTGTCCCTTGTTACAGAATAGGCGTCTTCCAATCGTTTCTTTAATTCGGTCGGGAAATGTTGGTCAGTATTGTATGACACACGGGAAGGTTGAGAAAATTCACTATATGGCAGATTCATGTCTCGTCCAAAGATTAAATAGTATGGGCTATAACCTGTTGCCGCTGATACGCTACTTCGCATAGCCAAGAGAACTAGAGGTACGAAGTCATCCCATGAATCAGGTGCTTTCTGTACATAATGTGACATAATGTTATGGAACGTTAAATGTGATCTCTCGATTATACCGTTCGCCATAGAATGGTAGGGTGTGATATTTAAATGTTTGATTTTTAATAACTTAAGTGTCTCCTTGAAAATGTTTGACAAAAAATTGGACCCGTTGTCGGAAACGATGGTTCGGGGTGTACCGTATATTGTGATAACATTATCAACAAATGCGCGGGCAATGGTATCTGCCTTTTGATCTGGAACACAACAATATACCGGAAATCGACTGAAACGATCGATAAACGTTAATATATATTTGTTTCCACGTAATGTACGATTGAAGGGGCCCATGACGTCAATATGACATATTTCAAAGACGGAGGACACCTCTTGATACGTCTGTAATGGCGCACGTAGCGGATGGGGTTTTCCCTTCCGTTGCTGGCATGAAATACAGCTGTTACAGTAGCTTTTAATATCCTTATAGAGTCCCTGCCAATAAAATCGCGATGTAATCAATGTCGTAGTACGTTTAATACCGGCATGTCCAGCAAAGGGTGATGCGTGGTAAACTTCCAATATAGTATCCCTCATTGTAAATGGTATAACTAATTTATGGTTTGGTTCATTGACAGTTTTTATTTTATACAATAATCCATTTTCTAATGCATAGTCGTCATGTGCATAATTATCTGTTAGTAATTGAGTTATAATAGGTTGTAATATTTTATCCTGCCTTTGTTCTTGGATAATCCTTTGTCTATCCCAAATAGGCTCATACTGCATCTGATCTCCTGATTCCGTGACGTCATCCATTACATTAACTTGCAGGCGCGATAGAGCATCTGCGTGTTGAATTTGCGCTGCCGGTTTGTACTCAAAGTCAAAATCATATTCCGCTAAAATAATTGACCAACGTGTATGCCTTGAAGATAACTTCGATATCGTAAGTAACTGTTTGAGGGGCAGATGATCTGATCGTAAAACAAAATGTCTACCGAACAAATATTGACGAAAATATTGAATAGCCCAAATTACGCTGGCAGCCTCTCGCTCCCAACTAGAGTAACGAGTTTCTGCTGGAGCTAGCTGTCTACTTGCAAACGCGATTGGCCTCTCTGCGCCATCGACGCGTTGAGCTAATACCGCCCCTGCTGCATATTGGGAACAATCTGTGGTCAATATGAACTGTTTATTAAAGTCTGGAAACATAAGAACTGAATCGCTGCAAATTGCGTTTCGCAAAGTCGCAAATGCCTCCTGCTGTTGTTTCGCCCAAACAAATTTAACATTTTTCCTTGTAAGATCTGTGAGAGGTTTGGAAATGGCAGCCATATCAGTTATGTAGCGCCTGTAAAAGTTAACAAACCCCAAAAATTGTTTAACTGCTTTAGGATTCGTTGGTCGAGGCCAGGTTTTGATTGCGTCAATTTTCGTAGGAGACGGTTTAACGCCTTCCGTATTAATAACATAACCTAAGTAATCGATCTCTGTTTGCCTAAAACACTTCAAATTTATTATAAAACCAAGGTTTATCCTCATATTGCAAAAAACGTTTAATCAAACAATCAATACCGAAATGAATAAATCCATCAATAAATCAATCCATGAAAAAAAAATATCCCACCACTTAGCCACCAGTGTCGTGGGGCGGGCGCTTTGACGTCGCTCACGACTTAGGAAACAGTATATATATTATCGAGTAGTTTTGTTGCTGCCACCATCTGCTCCGAGGAGGAGCAGAAACATATTTAAGTAATTTAGTTTCAACTTTCAATAGAGGAGGACGTGAGGTTCTTGACCTATATTATAAGTCATTGCAGGTGAGAATAAATCTTGGTTAATTATAATACGTTTATTTGACAATTCATAAATACATATAATGAAATGGTTGACTTACCCAAGTTTGATGTATGTGGTGCACAAAAGATTTAATTGATACTATTTTTAGGAGTCAGTCTGTGTCGGCTTACAATAATATTAGTACGGAAAGTTTAAACCACGAATCTTAAGTTTTTATCTAACAATCCGGTGACCAATTGGACACGCTTGATTGTAGATCAAACCTTAAGGAATAAAATTCAAATACGGAATAATAAAGTCTTAAGCCTTGTTATTTTGCAAACGATCACCAATTGGTAACGCTGAATGCAGACCAAGTCTTAAGCCTTGTTTTGACTATTAATTAGCTAGGCTGAACCCAATTGAGCTCGAACCGCTGACTGACTGCTGGCCCGACTCGGGTGGGTTGTGTTTATATAGTAGATGCATGTCATAAAAAATATTACATAAAAAATATTACATTTTCTGGATCCTTCTATGAGGACCATGCGTATATTTTGAATCAACTGTTTGTTAGGGGTCACCTTGTGAGTCACTTTTTAGAGGTGAGATCTCTTTCGTATTACGTGTCTAGGGTTGCATCCATCGGATGACTAACTATGCCATGAGTCATGATGCACCCGTTGTTTTAAGATACTATTCAACTTCTACAGTAAGTGATTTATGTATAATCCATGTATTCTAAATGATATTTTAATATATACTTAATGTAGAAAACCCACCCCATGACAGTTGCACCTAACGGCATGCTAGGATATAGGGCCTTATCAAACATTGTTAGTACAATATTTAGTCCGACCTCTGATTTCAAAGTTCTAGAACATCCTCAGTATATCACTATGGTGTTTTGTTTAGCATCAACTGTTGAATGTTTTGGGTCCTGTCTAAACATGCATTATTTCTGGATTACCAAATAAATAAATTTATAAACATAATTTATTTGTAAATTTCTACTCATAGTTTAACAAAATAATAACTGTAATAACGCTTATCGAAAGAACTTCTTATAAGGTCAAAACTATTTTCATCATTTTAGAAAACCATTTTCAAATACTTGAAAATATTTACGTATTTTGGAAGAAATCAATTTCTTTCATCCTCTGACAACTAAGCAAAAAAAACAAAGCAAAACTAAGCAGCTAAGATTTCAGGTCGAAAAACCTGGGAGCAAGCAAATATTCTTCTTCATTTTTACTTTAAAACATTTAAGTAGTCTTTATGGCATTATCGAATTTAACTTAGTGCAAAGTCATCACTGCTATAGAATACTTGACGAGCATTAAGTTGATTAAAATCAATATAGTGAATTAACTGAATTCATTAAGGCGGTCCATTGAATTGAGAAGTATCGTATGAAAGAGGTGTTGAAAGCCCCCCCCCCCTTCCCCCCCAACCCCCCCCCCCCCCCCCCCCGCCTCAGACTCAGCACTAAACGTTGTCACCCCTCGTTGCTGAGGGTCCCTGAGTCTGGGGTGATTATCTAACCCCTTGTATGAGGTGTCTCGTATGAGGTAACTTGTATGAGGTAACTTAGGTGTTGAATTTCCCCCCCCCTCCCCCCCCCCCCCCACGTCAGACTCGGCACTAAACGTTGTCACCCCTCGTTGCTGAGGGTCCCTGAGTCTGGGGTCATTATCTAACCCCTTGTATGAGGTGTCTCGTATGAGGTAACTTGTATGAGGTAACTTAGGCGTTGAAAGTCTTCCCCCCCCCCCCCCTCAGACTCCTAAACGTTGTCACCCCTCGTTGCTGAGGGTCCCTGAGTCTGGGGTAGCTATCTAACCCCTTGTATGAGGTGTCTCGTATGAGGTAACTTGTATGAGGTAACTTAGGCGTTGAAAGTCTTCCCCCCCCCCCCCCTCAGACTCCTTAACGTTGTCACCCCTCGTTGCTGAGGGTCCCTGAGTCTGGGGTTATTATTATCTAACCCCTGTATGAGGTGTCTCGTCTCTCGAGTGGTTGATGGGATGACAACCCCGTGTTTACCTTGCAAGGGTGCGCTGACACGATAGGGTTGTTCTGCCCTCCTGCCGGAAATATAGCGCAAACTCGACGGATAATTGAACCCACAACCTGACAGCCTGAAATAAAATAGCATAATGTGTATTGCCTCATCTCCATCAATGGGTGTGAAGCTAGATAATGGGTGTGTCCACCGTTGACGTAAAGACAGAAGAAGGTGGTCTCAATTTAGCAAGTTCCTTCGTCAATAGCACCAAGAATAGGCCTAGCGAAAGATTAGCCCTAGCTGAATTCTAGAATTTAACAAATACTTGACACAGTTTCAGGTTCAATCCAATAAAAACTAGGCCTCCTGTTCCATGCTGATCGATACGAGGAGTGAGTGTAAATGCCCATACCCATACCCATGCCCATATCCATGCCCATGCCCATGCCCATATCCATACCCATGCCCATATCCATGCCCATATCCATACCCATGCCCATATCCATGCCCATATCCATACCCATGCCCATATCCATGCCCATGCCCATACCCATATCCATACCCATGCCCATATCCATGCCCATATCCATGCCCATATCCATACCCATGCCCATATCCATGCCCATGCCCATGCCCATATCCATACCCATGCCCATATCCATGCCCATGCCCATGCCCATATCCATGCCCGTGCCCATGCCCATGCCCATGCCCAACAACTTCAAGCTGAGTTTCGAAATCGTTTTTTTTTTTTTTTTTTATTGGGCGGAGTGTTTTCTATGGGATGGATTACGAACCATGCAGGGGCGACCCGGAGCGATGAACCAATGTAAACCTCGGCCATGGTTCTTCCAGAAGCCGCGTTATCCAGAGAACCAGGACTCTGTTCTAAAGGGGGGTACAGGATGACCCGCACTGTCTCCTCTTCCATGTATGGCGGATGATGGAGTCGATAGTCTCAACACAAATTGATTGAAAAGTGTGAAAAATTAAAGTTTTTTGTTTCCACCTTTAAAATGACATAATATCAACATTTTGAAATGAGTGGTTGTCAAGATCTACGGAATCTCAAAAAGGATGAAATATTGCTTGTGTTTTTATAAAGTAAATAAGTTTGGATAATAGTCTAATTTAATCCAAACGCAATACTGTTAAAATCCTTTTTTGAGAATATCCGTTGATTTTGATAATATCTAGGCCCGCATTGTTACTTTCACCATACCGTAGTGTACTCTCGCCGACATATTTCAATCAGGGGTATGATGCGAGCTGAGCGTACCACGTGACCGCGAGTTCTGTAGACCACGATAATCTACCGACGGATGAGAGTTACCTGTGGCGTATTGAACATCCCTCTTTGTAACATCTTTTCATTGGCGCGACGCGAACCTCGATGAGAGTGACATTTTACCAATCAGAACGCGCGATGCCGCGACGAAAGCTGAACGCGTCGCGTCTGACGGAAGCGCGCTAAAATTAAAGTGTTTATCGAAATCAATCTGTTTCCAGCTTGTTGTAATATTCTCTCTAATAGGACTTGTGTATATACAAGTTTCAGTCGGTAGACGTGTTGAATACCGTCATAGCTAGGTTCACTGAACGTGTTGAATACCGTCATAGCTAGGTTCACTGAACGTGTTGAATACCGTCATAGCTAGGTTCACTGAACGTGTTGAATACCGTCATAGCTAGGTTCACTGAACGTGTTGAATACCGTCATAGCTAGGTTCACTGAACGTGTTGAATACCGTCATAGCTAGGTTCACTGCAAACGTGTTGAATACCGTCATAGCTAGGTTCACTGAACGTGTTGAATACCGTCATAGCTAGGTTCACTGAACGTGTTGAATACCGTCATAGCTAGGTTCACTGAACGTGTTGAATACCGTCATAGCTAGGTTCACTGAACGTGTTGAATACCGTCATAGCTAGGTTCACTGAACGTGTTGAATACCGTCATGGCTAGGTTCACTGAACGTGTTGAATACCGTCATGGCTAGGTTCACTGAACGTGTTGAATACCGTCATGGCTAGGTTCACTGAACGTGTTGAATACCGTCATGGCTAGGTTCACTGAACGTGTTGAATACCGTCATAGCTAGGTTCACTGAACGTGTTGAATACCGTCATAGCTAGGTTCACTGAACGTGTTGAATACCGTCATAGCTAGGTTCACTGAACGTGTTGAATACCGTCATAGCTAGGTTCACTGAACGTGTTGAATACCGTCATAGCTAGATTCACTGAACGTGTTGAATACCGTCATAGCTAGGTTCACTGAACGTGTTGAATACCGTCATAGCTAGATTCACTGAACGTGTTGAATACCGTCATAGCTAGGTTCACTGAACGTGTTGAATACCGTCATAGCTAGGTTCACTGAACGTGTTGAATACCGTCATAGCTAGATTCACTGAACGTGTTGAATACCGTCATAGCTAGGTTCACTGAACGTGTTGAATACCGTCATAGCTAGGTTCACTGAACGTGTTGAATACCGTCATAGCTAGATTCACTGAACGTGTTGAATACCGTCATAGCTAGGTTCACTGAACGTGTTGAATACCGTCATAGCTAGGTTCACTGAACGTGTTGAATACCATCATAGCTAGGTTCACTGAACGTGTTGAATACCGTCATAGCTAGGTTCACTGAACGTGTTGAATACCGTCATAGCTAGGTTCACTGAACGTGTTGAATACCGTCATAGCTAGGTTCATAACGAGCAACTAGCGGACTAACCCGAAGATTGTTGACAACATGTCGGTGTCGGTGTCGGTGATTCTAGCACGTATCATTGACAATTTCAACATTTATATTCCATATCAATCAGTGTACGGTACATGCATAGTACATGGAATGGGTTCAGACACAATATGATCTAATGATATTTCTCGTTACTAGAGATATTATTAGATCATGGTTCAGACATGTTCAATCTACATCACAAGAGTGCACTCAACAACAGATACCCTACCGTAGGTATCCTATTGAAATGCATGGTCAGCACAGCAACCTTGTGGCTGACGTCATAGATGAGTGAGGCATTGACCAACCAAATGTCAGTATTTGAACAACTCATTCGCTGATTGGTGACGTCAGCATCCACAAGGTTGCTGTGGAACCACTTCACTTTAGTAGCATTTTGATTGAATTCGACAGCGATAAGTTAGTCTAGAGTTAGTTACAGCAGGTGTCCTGCACAATACAATCAATATAGCAACACGTATAGCAACGCTCGCTATTATAGTCTGAGAGCTCCCGTGTTGATACCAGCAGACGGTTCGTCAGATCGATGCTCTCCCCACCCCCCACCCCCCACCCCCCTCAACCCCTTCTCTCGACGCTGCTGCAACATGCTGCCATGTTGACGACAATGTTGGACACATGGTCTAGCGGGAAGATCCTCATTCGAGAGGTCGTGGGTTCGTTTGTCACATGCGGTAATCGCGACTGAAGGGTGTTGCCAATGTTGAGCACAATCACCCCTAGGTTTGAGTCAGATTGTGATCTAAAGGGATGGCTCCGTCGCCCCGACTGTTGGTGAAACCATATGGAACTATGACCACCGATGCCCCGACTGTTGGTGGAACCATATGGAACTATGCCCACCGATGCCCCGACTGTTGGTGGAACCATATGGAACTATGACCACCGATGCCCCGACTGTTGGTGGAACCATATGGAACTATGCCCACCGATGCCCCGACTGTTGGTGGAACCATATGGAACTATGACCACCGATGCCCCGACTGTTGGTGGAACCATATGGAACTATGCCCACCGATGCCCCGACTGTTGGTGGAACCATATGGAACTATGACCACCGATGCCCCGACTGTTGGTGGAACCATATGGAACTATGACCACCGTCGCCCCGACTGTTGGTGGAACCATATGGAACTATGACCACCGATGCCCCGACTGTTGGTGGAACCATATGGAACTATGACCACCGATGCCCCGACTGTTGGTGGAACCATATGGAACTATGACCACCGTCGCCCCGACTGTTGGTGGAACCATATGGAACTATGACCACCGATGCCCCGACTGTTGGTGGAACCATATGGAACTATGACCACCGTCGCCCCGACTGTTGGTGGAACCATATGGAACTATGACCACCGATGCCCCGACTGTTGGTGGAACCATATGGAACTATGACCACCGATGCCCCGACTGTTGGTGGAACCATATGGAACTATGACCACCGATGCCCCGACTGTTGGTGGAACCATATGGAACTATGACCACCGATACCCCGACTGCTGGTGGAACCATATAGAACTATGACCACCGATGTCCTGCTCGAAGCGAAAAGTCCAGCATCTCAGAGTTTCGTAAAGCGCTCGATTGGTGCATCATTTAGACTAAATGTTATTAACGAGTTGTACAGAAAAAAACTAAGCGATCTTTGGAACAAGATAATAAATCTCCTTTTATACAGGATGAATGGATGAATTTATAGATTTGTAAAACATAAACTCTACAGCCATTAGTCACAGTCAACCGGCACCACCCGTCACAATAACAGCCAATAAGACGGTGGACTAAAACAAAATATGGGGGCAGAGTGCAGTGATACAGTTACGCAGTTGCTGACGCAGTAACGCAGTTGCTGACACGTTGACAACAAACGAATTATTAATTAAATGTCCGTAGCTAATAATGTAAAATAATACAAATATATTTTATAATTTCATACTAAATATAGACAGTAGGCGAAAAGTCTTTGAAAATTGTTATATAACTGCTCTTATGTTTACTGACATATTTGACTAGTAGGCCTACTACACATTTGAGTACTACATATTTGAGTCTAGTCTACTCGAGTTCTACCGTCAAAAAATACAGAGAGTAAACTTACGTGAATTCCAGTCGAAAAGGCGGTGTTATATCAAGTGGAACTAAATACACTTCGCTCTCTCTACAAACTTCGAATCATTAGGGAATGTGCAGATCATTTTTTTATAGTTCCATCTAGTTGAATTTCAGTTTCTATAAAGAATCATATTAATTTTTGTGTGTGTTTGGAATAGATTTCATTGATAAAAATCACCCGAAACTTTCACACATCGTTTTGGCGGGAAAAACGGGGAATGACGTCAAACGTTTGGATCACAACCACCCAATCACCCAAATGCTGTTTTGCTAATAATTTCACTCGCAATAGAATGTTTTGTATCAAATTTGTTTCTAAAATGTTCAATAAATACTATTGAACATAAATTTATACGAATAAAATCAATAATAACAGTATTTTTTACGAATAGTTGAAAACATTGTGGTTTTAAAATGAAATGTCTGAAGATCGACAACAATGAAGTGCTGTTATAACAGGCGAAATAGTTGTGAATTCCAAAGAGCTTAGATAAATTAATTCATAAAATCTGTTGTTTACCAACGTTTGACGTCACGGACCGCTTCACAATGCAGGTAGAAATGTCATACTTTAAATGCTAATAGAATTGAAACTATGCACTTCTCAGACATAACATTATTTCCACGTAATTTTTGGATAAGGATCTATCATTTTTTGGTACTTTGAACAATATTTATTTTTTATGAACATTCCCTAATACAAACGTGATGGGTGACTTCAAACACTTGCAAAACATCCACAGCAGAAAACCTCAGCGAGTCTGGGAAATGATGCAAGTTCGAGGGTAAATACATACTTGATACATTAATCTTGCAGAATAGAAACACGGCGACGTTGCAGTTTCAATCTGCAGTTTTGATGTCCGTGCTTAATTCATATACTTCAGTATAAAACATGTTAGAAGTGCAGCAATTAGGTTATTAGGGCGACAGTAACTCGGTAAATAGGTCGGCGACAAAGGTAAAACGGGTCAGGAAATTGGGTCACACATCAAACGGGAGCTCTGAATTGGGTCAGACAAGGCAAATAGGGCGCCCTACTTCTTTGGTCTGGAGTGCATGGATGGGGGATGGTTGTGCAACTCGGAAGCAAACAACAACAACTACGACTGGTGCCTGTGGGATTGAGTGAACGAGAATAATTCAATAACAGTTACGAACCGATGCAGCGGTGGCCGCACCTTGATTGAATCAGATGAACGCAATGCATGTATATATATATATATATATACACTTAGCATATTTCACTAACACTAACAAATGGTGTTGTATATATGGAGTTCCTATTTGTTCAGTTCACTTCCAGATATAGTAGTTAGTGTTATTTAGGGCGTATTCGATTTATTCAAAGATTTTATGGACTCACCATCTTTTTATAGATCCGAAATATGATTCCAGTTAATGTACACTCGCCGACACATATTAATTAAGGGTACTACAGAAATCTTCTTTACAACTAGTTCGTGATAATATGCTCGTGTGTGAACCTAGCTACGACGTGGTTCAATATGTCTGATTTTGTTTGTTATTATCGTGTTGAATATTACGGGTACGAAGCGATTGTCTGGCTTCTGCAGCTAACTAAGATCTCTTTTGTATATATACTATTATACCACAATTTAGGATAATGAGGATAATCGTCAGCTCAAGTTATGTATCACTTATCATACATATGAATCACTTATCAAAGGACAATTTTTAAACTAGGGAGATCTCAACCACAACCAAGGTTGGCTCTTGTGTTGAGGCCAACAATAGATCTTGGTTATGATACAAAAATTCAGAAAATTAAACTAAGTAGATCCGATGGGGTTTGGCAGTTTTGTATTATTCAAGTTATTACAGTGAATCATTGACATACCTACTTACGTTCAAAATAGGTCTACAAAAACAGTTGCGTATTAAAAACAGGATGAATAAAAAACCCGTCGGTTGGCATCTTGGATATCGTTTGGACGCTCCATTCTGTGTTATATACTCTCGGATGACGACCATGCGTTCTGACATGGCGGCTCGCACCGGTCCGTCCAGTTGCCTTTCTTCTGGTTGCAGAACAGCCAGAGACCGTTGTCCTTGTGACTAGAGCAGTATAATGCCGTGCAGATCCTTCTAGAACAGTCTGAGCCCGTTGTTTTGATCGATGCCCGCCTTCTGGTCGCCGAGGCGCACCGAGAAACCACCCTCGCTGTCAACCAATACCCGCCCGTCGCCCTGACGCGCAAACAATAAGGGCTCCTCGCCAATCGACGCCATCCCGTGCACATGATTGGTCGTCATCACCGTCGATCCGTTCTTCATCGACGTCGCCATCGAAAAGTTGGTCAGGTCGGTCACCTTGAACACAGTCAACGGATTTAACCCATGGACACATTGCTGATGCTATTGGTGAATCTATTTCCTCGGCGTGAAGAAAGGATTGCCATCCACAGCATATCTAGGCCTAACAGAGCTACTAATATCGCCATTGACTTGCGTCTAGCATAAGGTAGCTCAGTTGGTACTGCCCTTGCATAAGGACACAAAAGCGGGCCGTATTGGCATCCACTGACATAGTGTAGAAGAAAAGCATAGTGATCAATATTGTCATAATTGGCAAACCCTAAAAAAAGCTGGAGTTCCAAAACCACGGTATTGCAACGCGCCATCCATCTCATGGATGAGATAGCATAGGCCTAGACGACAGGCAAGATCAGGTTCGGTAAACCTTGGGAGTTCGACGAGCCTTTAGACCTTGCAGGCCAAAATGCGCGCGGTGCTATCCGTGTAGTAACGCGGTAGCTACACAACAGGTAGCGCCAAACGTCAGCAGGCCAAGTGTTGTACGCGGTTACGGCGGAGCGGCTCATTCGAACGAGCTTTTCGCCACCAAGATCTACTTGATCTCCACCTAGTGGAGGCTCGTCGAACTCCCAGGTCAGATCGTCGCAGTCCGTTCCACATTATTAATAACCACCTGTTAAGGTAAGGCGGAGATCAAGTTGGCATTGCTTGCATTGCTCGCCACCTTGCAATGCACTCTGTACTTCAAACTAAACTTGACATCGTCAATGCTTCTGTTTTTCTTATGGAAAATAGCATAGGTCTAATAATACAATGCCACATCTAGCAAGGGTTGTACAAACCCGGATGCACAGTGTCCACTTGATTTTGAGCAACACTTTCGACCGTGGCCTAGGCTATCATCAGTCACCAATAAATAAGTCCACGAATCTACCCACAGGATGTTTCACTACAGGCCTAAACGCGTTTAATTGTAAATTTATACGGGCATGATGATACTCGTTCAATATTTATTTGATTGATAGGCCAAGTCAATACCAAAAGGACGACTCAGTACCAGACAAATAGGTCATACGGCGCAACAGGTGTGTAAATACAGTAGCCTATATTCACGAGTTTATTTTAGCCTGGAACACTGTATTTAAAAGTAATAATATTCATAATGACTAGGCTATTATTAGTTGTTTTACGATGTGATTCGACAGTCAGGTCACATCCATTACTTGTCACCCTGACATAGGGTAATATCTTATGACGATCCATCTATCCGTCATAAAAGGTAACACAATGAAGGGATGGGACAATTGCGGCAGGAGAAACGTTTACAGTGGGATAGTAAGGGAAAGAGACAGGACCTCTTACGACTGGCAGAGTCAGTCTAGATCCGAATTACCTATATCACAGAATCAGGACCCCTATTCTGTAACTAGGCCTACCGAATAAGATTCGGACCGAAATTACATCCTCTTCGGTCGAGAGGCTATGATACTGTCGGTAGGCCTGTCCGCTTCGGAGAATATCGATGATAAAAGTACCGGTACGGAAAGTAACTGCTTCCACATGATATTGTGCTCCAAACTATAGGCGCCCACTCAATAATTCTACTGGGCCTAGGTGAGTGGAAAGTATCAATAAACAACAATGGCTATAAATATTAAATTTTAGGCAGTTTTGATTCTTCCTATTAATGCATGGGCTACAATTGTCGAGAGTGCTAGAAGTAGTAGGGGTAATCACCTTGACAGTCCCGTCCTGTGACTGAGATATGCGAATGTTGTTAATGAGCCAGTTGTAGCTCCCGTCCTCGCCCTCGTGGCAGAGACAAGTCTGCGCCAGTTCCGTCGCCTCGTTGACGAACGTCTGTCCGTGTCGCGACCCCATGTAGAACAGACTGACGGCAAAGTCCTTGCTCAGGTCCGAGCAGCTCTCGTCGCAGCCCGTGGTTCGCACCCCGGACGAGTCCATCTTGAACACGAGGGGGCAGAGACACGAGGTGAAGACGATGCCCTCTGGCGAGATCATCGCGTACTTGTTGTCCTCGCCGTCGTGCACCAACACCTCGACTCTCTGGCCGTTGTACTGGAAGATGCGGCCCTGGGGGTGCATCATGGCGCAGCTGCTCGCCGTAGCGTCGACCAACACCATGATGTTGTGCGTGAAGTTGGTCACCCAGACGGCGCCGTCTATGGTCATGTCTACCTGGATGTTGTCGCGCAGCCGCACGGCCAGGGCGCCGTTCTCAGTGGGTAGCGGGAGGTACATGGGCACTCGAGGGCTGTCCACGTCCGTCGCCGGTATCCAGTGGCCGGAGATGCGCGAGTTGTAATAGACGCTGGTGGTGAAGAGATTGCGTTGGGCTGGAGGAGAGAGCTTATTGATGTTGACGGTCATCTCAGGGGGTGTGTCCACACTTGTCTGCTCCGTGCTCGCATCCCCATCGCCACTAGGTTTGTTTGCAGACATTTCTACCTTACGATAAGCAAAATTATAAAAAAACGGATGAATACTAAACCTGTAATATTTTGATGAAAGAATTGTGCAAACGCATTGGATCAAATGTTTAATTAATTACCTAACAAAAGCACGGGAAAGTGTTATTTTGAATACGCCAAAATGTGATGTTTGCATAATTCTGCTGTTTTGTTATGGTACTCTGTTGCTTGGATTCTTGAAACAAGAGACGTGTGGCCAGTTTCTCAATATATCCGCGTGTAATGGTATTCACTGCCCTGTTGACGTACAACGCTCACATTTTGGCAACGACGCTAATCGAGACAATGACTGCCTGCGTACACTCGCCGAGATACGGGACGTGTTTACTGTTTAGTCCTACCCTCATATCGTATATTCTGTAGTTTTCTGTATTAGTTGTGTATGCAAATATTTTATTTTGTATGTATAGTAAGACCTATCTATATTTGTAGTTTGTGCCAATATTTGTACTCTGTACAAAAAAAAAAATCTGTACGTGTATAGAACACGTATTTGTGTATATATTTACCCCACGCTGACCTCAATATGAATCTAACCACTGAATGTGTCGTTTGTGTGTCGCTATACTTCAATGGAAATCAATAGATTGCTGTCGCTCTTTCATACAAACGGACGGACGTCATTGACAAATATGTGTCTTCTAAACTGTTTCAAGTCGGCCCTAGAATCAGCCCATGAGATACGATGTTTCATAAATCCGGCCAATGGTAGCGATCCTAAGTAAAACAGTTAGGAACATAAAACTTAAATCTTAAATAAGTGTGTAACCGTAAACCAACCATTACCACTCACGGGAAAAAAATTAAATAGTGGTAATTCGTTTTTCTTACCTGCAAAGTTTTAAACATCTATCTATAGGTTAGTATGATACTGCTAGAATTGTCTTTTGACTTGACGTGTTTGTTGGCCTCCATTATAAATCAGGACACACATTAAATAGATAAACACGAACTTTATGGATACATTAAATGCTCGGGGAGATCGTTTGGTTGGGCACGTTTAGAGGCAAGAAGGAATATGAAGAATATAATGGAGAGGCAAGTGGAAGAGACAAATAGTTGAGGCTTACCAAGATTTGAATGACAGATGTAATAGTAAGTTATTTCCTTCATTCTATTAGAAATAAAATGTACTTTCCTACATTGAAACCTCTGTACCTGTTAATACAATCCACAGGTTTGCTCTGTTAGTGAGGGTGTTTTATTTTCTGCCGAATTTGAATTAATTATCTAATTTGGAGAGTGGAGTGCGACTGTTGCGTGCTTTATCCTATCGGCGCTTTCATGTCTTTTCATTCACTCTAATTTGATTGTTCTACTTTGTACTTAGTCCAGATGTTCCCGTTATTACAGAGTCCCATTTCGTTAATGGTAACAGTCATGAGTTATCATCCTCGTAGCCCATAGAATGCTAGTCACGATAGTAGTTGCAAACAGGTGGCGATCAGTGCACATTTTACGAAGTAAGTGTGTCTTTATTGATGCGTCAAAATGTGAGATAGCCATGTTATACTATTCCGTCCCGGCACGAGCATGTTAGTTTTAATTTGAACGCGATCCGATCAGTATCGGAGGTAGAATTTGCATCACTATTGCTGTATATATAGCCTATAGGTGACACAATAGGACAACGATGCACAATCAATATTTGAGTATTGGCGAAAAATATTATAAGTATGGCAATGAAACCCCTAAGCTATGCACACCTGGTTTCAAGGATGTTAAAAAGGTGATTAACGACCATGATGTGCTCGTGTAAGAACTAGAAACTGGATTAACAAAGTTTCAAATATTGTTTGTTATTGGGGTAGCTACTTGGATTAGTTTCACCAATTAAAATAATTTGTAACACATTAAATCTAGTTTTAATATCTTACGAGACCACATCGTGGATGTTGTTGTGTATTACTAACACACGGTACCTCCGCCTGAAGGGTGGGATGAAGCAGCTATCTGTGCTATGGGCACAGTTTCCAGATTCTATCGTGCTTCAGAAGTGTTGTGTATTACTAACACACGGTACCTCCGCCTGAAGGGTGGGATGAAGCAGCTATCTGTGCTATGGGCACAGTTTCCAGATTCTATCGTGCTTCAGAAGTGTTGTGTATTACTAACACACGGTACCATGAAGCAGCTATCTGTGCTATGGGCACAGTTTCCAGATTCTATCGTGCTTCAGAAGTGTTGTGTATTACTAACACACGGTGCCTCCGCCTAAAGGGTGGGATGAAGCAGCTATCTGGGCTATGGGCACAGTTTCCAGATTATATCGTGCTTCAGAAGTGTTGTGTATTACTAACACACGGTACCTCCGCCTAAAGGGTGGGATGAAGCAGCTATCTGTGCTATGGGCACAGTTTCCAGATTCTATCGTGCTTTAGAAGTCTTGTGTATTACTAACACACGGTGCCTCCGCCTAAAGGGTGGGATGAAGCAGCTATCTGGGCTATGGGCACAGTTTCCAGATTCTATCGTGCTTCAGAAGTGTTGTGTATTACTAACACACGGTACCTCCGCCTAAAGGGTGGGATGAAGCAGCTATCTGGGCTATGGGCACAGTTTCCAGATTCTATCTAGCTTCAGAAGTGTTGTGTATTACTAACACACGGTACCTCCGCCTAAAGGGTGGGATGAAGCAGCTATCTGTGCTATGGGCACAGTTTCCAGATTCTATCGTGCTTCAGAAGTGTTGTGTATTACTAACACACGGTACCTCCGCCTAAAGGGTGGGATGAAGCAGCTATCTGTGCTATGGGCACAGTTTCCAGATTCTATCGTGCTTTAGAAGTCTTGTGTATTACTAACACACGGTGCCTCCGCCTAAAGGGTGGGATGAAGCAGCTATCTGGGCTATGGGCACAGTTTCCAGATTATATCGTGCTTCAGAAGTGTTGTGTATTACTAACACACGGTACCTCCGCCTAAAGGGTGGGATGAAGCAGCTATCTGTGCTATGGGCACAGTTTCCAGATTCTATCGTGCTTTAGAAGTCTTGTGTATTACTAACACACGGTGCCTCCGCCTAAAGGGTGGGATGAAGCAGCTATCTGGGCTATGGGCACAGTTTCCAGATTCTATCGTGCTTCAGAAGTGTTGTGTATTACTAACACACGGTACCTCCGCCTAAAGGGTGGGATGAAGCAGCTATCTGGGCTATGGGCACAGTTTCCAGATTCTATCTAGCTTCAGAAGTGTTGTGTATTACTAACACACGGTACCTCCGCCTAAAGGGTGGGATGAAGCAGCTATCTGTGCTATGGGCACAGTTTCCAGATTCTATCGTGCTTCAGAAGTGTTGTGTATTACTAACACACGGTACCTCCGCCTGAGGGTGGGATGAAGCAGCTATCTGTGCTATGGGCACAGTTTCCAGATTCTATCGTGCTTCAGAAGTGTTGTGTATTACTAACACACGGTACCTCCGCCTGAAGGGTGGGATGAAGCAGCTATCTGTGCTATGGGCACAGTTTCCAGATTCTATCGTGCTTCAGAAGTGTTGTGTATTACTAACACACGGTACCATGAAGCAGCTATCTGTGCTATGGGCACAGTTTCCAGATTCTATCGTGCTTCAGAAGTGTTGTGTATTACTAACACACGGTACCTCCGCCTGAGGGTGGGATGAAGCAGCTATCTGTGCTATGGGCACAGTTTCCAGATTCTATCGTGCTTCAGAAGTGTTGTGTATTACTAACACACGGTACCTCCGCCTAAAGGGTGGGATGAAGCAGCTATCTGTGCTATGGGCACAGTTTCCAGATTCTATCGTGCTTCAGAAGTGTTGTGTATTACTAACACACGGTACCTCCGCCTAAAGGGTGGGATGAAGCAGCTATCTGTGCTATGGGCACAGTTTCCAGATTCTATCGTGCTTCAGAAGTGTTGTGTATTACTAACACACGGTACCATGAAGCAGCTATCTGTGCTATGGGCACAGTTTCCAGATTCTATCTAGCTTCAGAAGTGTTGTGTATTACTAACACACGGTACCTCCGCCTAAAGGGTGGGATGAAGCAGCTATCTGTGCTATGGGCACAGTTTCCAGATTATATCGTGCTTCAGAAGTGTTGTGTATTACTAACACACGGTACCTCCGTCTAAAGGGTGGGATGAAGCAGCTATCTGTGCTATGGGCACAGTTTCCAGATTCTATCGTGCTTCAGAAGTGTTGTGTATTACTAACACACGGTACCTCCGCCTAAAGGGTGGGATGAAGCAGCTATCTGTGCTATGGGCACAGTTTCCAGATTCTATCGTGCTTCAGAAGTGTTGTGTATTACTAACACACGGTACCTCCGCCTAAAGGGTGGGATGAAGCAGCTATCTGTGCTATGGGCACAGTTTCCAGATTCTATCGTGCTTCAGAAGTGTTGTGTATTATTAACACACGGTACCTCCGCCTAAAGGGTGGGATGAAGCAGCTATCTGTGCTATGGGCACAGTTGCCAGATTCTATCGTGCTTCAGAAGTGTTGTGTATTACTAACACACGGTACCTCCGCCTAAAGGGTGGGATGAAGCTATCTGTGCTATGGGCACAGTTTCCAGATTCTATCGTGCTTCAGAAGCTCCATGAGAAGTGTTATCGCATAATTTATTCTGTACAAAAGATTTTAATTGGATTCCCTGTTTGTGAAGTTTAATTAAGGTATCGCTCATTGTGCTTATTTGCCTTACCTCACTCAAGCTGTTTGTTAAATCTTATAACTAATTATGTTATAACTTTATTGGTTTCCAGCTTGTCCCCACATTTTCGAAGCAGTTTTACTTGTTTACGTGTTCTGTTATTTGTCGCAAAAATGTTCCCAACCCGTTTTACTTGGCAATATGTAATGAATAAACGCGGGAGATGTAATCTGAGCCAGTTAAGTTTAATTAATTGTTGATATAGTTGGAAGTTTCATATTAGTATTGTCTTCCTTGTTTTATAATGTTAAATCATGGCTAAATAACTTAACAAACTTTCAAGCTGGGGGGTATTTTACGTTTTATTGTCAAGACTGTACTTTGTTAACTTGTAGCAAAACAGCAATGTAGCAAGCATATTACTACCACACTATTACTACCCGTGTAGGGGGGGGGTATCCCCCCTCACATCGGCGTCCTCTGTTCTCAGATCGGCGTCCCTTCCAACCGGACGTGACGTAGCATGTCCTCACTATTACTACCCGTGTATGCCCCCCCTCACATCGGCGTCCTCTGTCCTCAGATCGGCGTCCCTTCCAACCGGACGTGACGTAGCATGTCCTCACTATTACTACCCGTGTATGCCCCCCCTCACATCGGCGTCCTCTGTCCTCAGATCGGCGTCCCTTCCAACCGGACGTGACGTAGCATGTCCTCACTATTACTACCCGTGTATGCCCCCCACTCACATCGGCGTCCTCTGTTCTCAGATCGGCGTCCCTTCCAACCGGACGTGACGCAGCATGTCCGGCCTCCAGACGGGGCCGTTGGTCCCTACCATCCGGACCCAGAACGTCACCCATCATGGGGGGGGGACGGGGGGCGGCGGACCCACCATCGTGGAGCGGTGCGAATACCTGGACTACAACTACGACGTAGCGACGGCCGTCATATGTGGGATGTACCTCGTGTTCGGCGTCGTTTACAGCCTATTCGGTAAGACACAACCCTTGGCAAACAAACTCGGTTTAGGATAAATATCTACTAAATGTTTTCCCAAGTGCAAAAACTGGATTAAAAAGTTTCTAATATTATATAATATTAGGAGATTTAGTGAAGAATTGTCATTCATATACTAGACTATAATAACAATCGTATCGATAACATATATTGGAAACTTTTTCAATCCATTTTGTTTAGAACTAACGTATCTTAACTTACGTAACTTACGTATATGACTTACCAATATTTTGTAGCGTTATAAGACAGCTAATAATGCAGAGCGAAGGACGGAGATCTCCGACTTGACAACTGGAACTCCAGACGTCTGGAATCAATCGACTGCGACTTATCATATAGGGTTGATTCTGTGGAGGGAAAAGTTGCTTGCAGAAATCTCGTCTGAGAGGATTTGCAACATTTTATAGGTCTGCGTGCTTGGTAGCCATGCTGGTTGGGGGCTGATGTTCTTATATTTTGTATTGACTGCTTAATTCGAATTCAGATTAATGTTTTTAACGATGTATATGTTATTAAAGTACATAATAAGTTGTTCATAACGTCTTTTCAGTTGTCTTCAAAATGAACCTCGTAAGAACAGTTGAACGTTCATTAAGGGGGCTGATATGTATTGAAATGCTTTAGGTTTACAAGGAAGGGAATGAGCATGAGATAACGTTGCCCACTCTCGTTCTTCATCATGTTTATCAGTTCGCATCAGTCCTCGGCACTGCCACTCACAGCTGCGGCAATCATACATTTTTATATTTAATTGCAAAGTTTACCAATTGCATTCCATGTGTACTTTGGGAAATTGGAAATGCTCTAGAAATTTTCATCCTGTTAAAGCAAACTAGCATGAATTTAGTTGATGACATTCAAGGACGTTTGATTGAACATATTTTAGTTAGGAATTTTTGTCGTTTGTAGAAATATCTTCAACTCGAGTCTTTGTAATTACACGTTATTACAAAGAGCTTTGCTTTTAGTTTTAGCTGCTAAAAGACTGTTTATGGCAGCGACACAGATATAATCATCTCCTAATGGAAAAGGATGTGTGAGGTTTTCTTTACAAAGATGAAGGAGGAAATCTCAATGATCAAAGCTGAAATATAGCAGTTGTATACTTTTATCTCCAGCAGAGAGCAGCTCCATCAATGTCAAAACGCTGAACTAAGCACCACTTACTATTAACATGGGGCACCTGATACATTTGAAGTATTGACAGACGTACACTGGTGATATTGACGGCCAGAACACGTGGCGGACAGCTGGGCTGTGTTTTGGGTATGGTGGATCTAGTTTTATCACTGAGACCTTCTCGGAGGCTGGAGAGTCGGTGCACAGGCGAGATCGATATTACAGGGGGTGTGTCCCCCTCCCCTCCCATCCCGTGACGTGACTTCCCCTCCATTCCGTGCCGTGACGTCACAGTCCGGCCAACATCCGTCTCACTAACATCCCCTCCCATCGCGTGACGTGACTGTCCCCTCCCACCCCGTGACGTGACTGTCCCCTCCCATCCCGTGACGTGACTTCCCCTCCATTCCGTGCCGTGACGTCACAGTCCGGCCAACATCCGTCTCACTAACATCCCCTCCCATCCCGTGACGTGACTGTCCCCTCCATTCCGTGCCGTGACGTCACAGTCCGGCCAACATCCGTCTCACTAACATCCCCTCCCATCCCGTGACGTGGCTGTCCCCTCCATTCCGTGCCGTGACGTCACAGTCCGGCCAACATCCGTCTCACTAACATCCCCTCCCATCCCGTGACGTGACTGTCCCCTCCATTCCGTGCCGTGACGTCACAGTCCGGCCAACATCCGTCTCACTAACATCCCCTCCCATCCCGTGACGTGGCTGTCCCCTCCATTCCGTGCCGTGACGTCACAGTCCGGCCAACATCCGTCTCACTAACATCCCCTCCCATCCCGTGACGTGGCTGTCCCCTCCATTCCGTGCCGTGACGTCACAGTCCGGCCAACATCCGTCTCACTAACATCCCCTCCCACCCCGTGACGTGACTGTCCCCTCCATTCCGTGCCGTGACGTCACAGTCCGGCCAACATCCGTCTCACTAACATCCCCTCCCATCCCGTGACGTGACTGTCCCCTCCATTCCGTGCCGTGACGTCACAGTCCGGCCAACATCCGTCTCACTAACATCCCCTCCCATTCCGTGCCGTGACGTCACAGTCGGCCAACATCCGTCTCACTAACATCCCCTCCCACCCCGTGACGTGACTGTCCCCTCCATTTCGTGCCGTGACGTCACAGTCCGGCCAACATCCGTCTCACTAACATCCCCTCCCATCCCGTGACGTGACTGTCCCCTCCATTCCGTGCCGTGACGTCACAGTCCGGCCAACATCCGTCTCACTAACATCCCCTCCCATCCCGTGACGTGACTGTCCCCTCCATTCCGTGCCGTGACGTCACAGTCGGCCAACATCCGTCTCACTAACATCCCCTCCCACCCCGTGACGTGACTGTCCCCTCCATTCCGTGCCGTGACGTCACAGTCCGGCCAACATCCGTCTCACTAACATCCCCTCCCATCCCGTGACGTGGCTGTCCTCTCCATTCCGTGCCGTGACGTCACAGTCCGGCCAACATCCGTCTCACTAACATCCCCTCCCATCCCGTGACGTGGCTGTCCCCTCCATTCCGTGCCGTGACGTCACAGTCCGGCCAACATCCGTCTCACTAACATCCCCTCCCATCCCGTGACGTGGCTGTCCCCTCCATTCCGTGCCGTGACGTCACAGTCCGGCCAACATCCGTCTCACTAACATCCCCTTCCATTCCGTGACGTGACTGTCCCCTCCATTCCGTGCCGTGACGTCACAGTCTGGCTAACATCCGTCTCACTAACATCCCCTCCCATCCCGTGACGTGACTGTCCCCTCCATTCCGTGCCGTGACGTCACAGTCCGGCCAACATCCGTCTCACTAACATCCCCTCCCATCCCGTGACGTGGCTGTCCCCTCCATTCCGTGCCGTGACGTCACAGTCCGGCCAACATCCGTCTCACTAACATCCCCTCCCATCCCGTGACGTGGCTGTCCCCTCCATTCCGTGCCGTGACGTCACAGTCCGGCCAACATCCGTCTCACTAACATCCCCTCCCATCCCGTGACGTGACTGTCCCCTCCATTCCGTGCCGTGACGTCACAGTCCGGCCAACATCCGTCTCACTAACATCCCCTCCCATCCTGTGACGTGACTGTCCCCTCCATTCCGTGCCGTGACGTCACAGTCCGGCCAACATCCGTCTCACTAACATCCCCTCCCATCCCGTGACGTGACTGTCCCCTCCATTCCGTGCCGTGACGTCACAGTCCGGCCAACATCCGTCTCACTAACATCCCCTCCCATCCCGTGACGTGACTGTCCCCTCCATTCCGTGCCGTGACGTCACAGTCCGGCCAACATCCGTCTCACTAACATCCCCTCCCACCCCGTGACGTGACTGTCCCCTCCATTCCGTGCCGTGACGTCACAGTCCGGCCAACATCCGTCTCACTAACATCCCCTCCCACCCCGTGACGTGACTGTCCCCTCCATTCCGTGCCGTGACGTCACAGTCCGGCCAACATCCGTCTCACTAACATCCCCTCCCATCCCGTGCCGTGACGTCACAGTCCGGCCAACATCCCCTCCCATATAGAATCCCAGACAATGTTTAGAAGACGCTGTGTTGATTTTATTAAAGACTGTTGCTTTCGAGCGCGTGGTTTTGAGAGGTACTCGATTAAAACGCAAACGCACTAGTTTCTCATTGTGTTGGTGTCCCCCCCCCCCCACCCAGCGTTATACTCTTTATGATGGTGGTAGTATACTCGACGCCGGTGTAACAAAGCTCGCAACTACGGAGATGTATTTTACCTTCTGGTTATATTTGTGAAACGACGTGAATGATTACATGAAATGAATTACTTTTAAATTCAATCTGGATGTATATTTTGTCGTCAAATAAACCCTCGGTTTTAGCTTCTCGAGCGCAGACGTGCCCCGAAATCCTTCCTTACGACTCCGCTCGTCCCTTCCGGTCGTATCGTGCGCGTTACGATCTCTGTTCAGTAAGTCGATATCATTTTGATGGTCGACTTCAGCGTCGCGAGCTATCGTGCAATAGATACGAGCGACACTGGCTTGGTGAAATGCGCCGTGTTTGCCGTTTCGCACGGTCATTCAGTTGAGTAGTATCTTATCATTTGCCTGTAAGAGATCATTTCATTCCGGTCATTCTTCAAATATAAATGTTTCAAAGATTCTTTATTTGTGCAGAATAATTAATAAAAACATAACACGAAATAATTTTAATAATTGTCAGTCATTTTTTATATTTAGTTTGATTTATTGCAACAGTATTTCCTCTGGATGTCTAACCCGGCACCCCCACCAAACACTTGCAATATTGTAGCAGTATAGTATTACATTATTATAGTATTATAGTATTATAGTATTATAGTATTATAGTATTATAGTATTATAGAGACCGATTCTGCAGATAGTTACCTTCTCTGATTCCAGATTGAAATGCTTGTTTGCTTTTTATTTGCTAGTGCTTATTTATGACTCATCCAAGCAGTTCTTGCTTCAAGGATACAGTACAGGAGTCTTGCGTCAAGGACACAAATGTGATCCAAGTAATATTGTAAAGGCTTGTTTGCTTCTAGGTTACTGGTGCTTAATAATGCCTGATTCAAGTAGTTCTTGCTAGAAGAACACAAGTGTGCTCCAAGTGATGTAGTGACTGCTTTAAAGGCTTGTTTGCTTGCAGGTTACAAGGGCACAAGTGTGCTCCAAGTGATGTAGTGACTGATTCAAAGGCTTGTTTGCTTGCAGGTTACAAGGAGACAAGGAGACAAGTGTGCTCCAAGTGATGTAGTGACTGATTCAAAGGCTTGTTTGCTTGCAGGTTATCGGTGCTTCAAAGCTGTGATGTTCTTAACGGGTTTCATCTTCGGTTCGATCATTGTCTATCTTATCTGTCTCCAAGAAAAGCTCTTACCGGCGTACGGTAACGCAGGTAAGCCGGTTGTCTCTCTCTCTCTCTCCCTCTTTCTCTCTCTTACTATCTGAGATTTGTTTATTATTTTAATTAAGGGTTACATTAAATCATAGCCAAATACATTTTACATTTAGAAGAACAAGTATAAGGGTCAAGTACATAGTCGACCCTTACGTGCTCCTCAACGCAGCCTGTCCTCAGACACCCCAAACCACCAATCATAGAGCAGTCCAAATGGCAATGCTGCTCTTTGATTGGTGGTTGGGCTAGTCTGAAGAAAGGCTGAGTTGAGGAGCACGTGTGGAACGACTATGTTTTTGACCCTTAGGCAAATCTATGAATTGAATGTTTTCTGTATCATGGCAATGCAAATAATGTCCCTGTTCTGTGTTGTAAGTTGTAACAACTCTTGCATACCTTTTATTTGGCGTAAATAACGTTAAGTTAGATAACCTGTATTTTCTGCTATATAACTCAAAAGAGATAGCCAGTGTTATGTATTGCTAGGAGTGCCTCCGCCTCGTAACGTGAAAGAAACTCTCCTTCATGTAATCAACCCTCTTGCACCTTTTTGTACTGACTACACATTATGTCTTGTTTTGATCGTGTTTACCTTGACATTCTATTCCCTTCTTGCGTGTTACCGCTTTACAGGAAGAGCAACTAGATACGTAGACGAGAGCTATACACTGCTCTCTTTTATCAAACAGATTTGTATCTGGATAGGGAAGAGTGAAGCCGTCAAATAAATACTCGGCGGAGTACAAACTGGAAAGCTTTCCAGTTAGTACTCCAAAAACGAACTGAGCCCCAAGAATGTGTAGCTAGTAGCGCTGAGATATAACTACACTAGTGGTAGTATAGAAAACCGAAAGGCTACAGGCAAATACAAAAAGCGTTTCGAAATTACAGGCAACATAAAATGTGGCCCGTAGACAGAAATCTGTTTCGCCTTCCCGATGACATTCATACAGTTGATAATGCTATCGTGCTGCCAATATTATCTTATTAGTCACCCGTCCAACCAGCTGTTCTTCATCAAGTGCACATTGGCCTATTTATTTCTTGATTGAGTGCATAAAACAAAACATCATTACTTGTAATGCAATGTTTGACGCTCGCTTGTACACAGATTGGCCCTCGTATCTCCTCACAACACAGCTGAACACTTGCGCCAAACTTATTGAATTCAAGAACACAAGCGTATCACATGAGTGCATTGTTCTGAACGGTTCTTTAATCAACTACAATAGGAAATGAGCATGATGTTTCAATATGGCGTGGCGTGGAGTATACGAAGTAGATCGATCTTCATCTAAAATCACCCGCACGAAATTTAAAGGTTTTAGAAGTAAATGATTCTATTTCTATTAGGGTTCAAAGTTATACCTTTAAAAAATTAATAACTTGACAGCTAGATTGAATAAGTATAGTGTGTTTTGCGCGAGAAGTCGTAACTTTTAGCGGCCATGTTGCTTCGTGACGTCAGAGGGCTGGTAACGATCTAGTCTAGTCGTCAATTCCCTTGTTTCCCCAAAGCACATTTAGGCCTATAATATATCAAGTGAGATATGGATACATGTGTCTACATGTGTTTTTGTGTGTGTGTCCAGGTGTGGCGTCTACATGTGTGTTTGTGTGTGTGTCCAGGTGTGGCGTCTACATGTGTTTTTGTGTGTGTGTCCAGGTGTGGCGTCTACATGTGTGTTTGTGTGTGTCCAGGTGTGGCGTCTACATGTGTGTTTGTGTGTGTGTCCAGGTGTGGCGTCTACATGTGTGTTTGTGTGTGTGTCCAGGTGTGGCGTCTACATGTGTGTTTGTGTGTGTGTCCAGGTGTGGCGTCTACATGTGTGTTTGTGTGTGTGTCCAGGTGTGGCGTCTACATGTGTGTTTGTGTGTGTGTCCAGGTGTGGCGTCTACATGTGTGTTTGTGTGTGTGTCCAGGTGTGGCGTCTACATGTGTGTTTGTGTGTGTGTCCAGGTGTGGCGTCTACATGTGTGTTTGTGTGTGTGTCCAGGTGTGGCGTCTACATGTGTGTTTGTGTGTGTGTCCAGGTGTGGCGTCTACATGTGTGTTTGTGTGTGTGTCCAGGTGTGACGTCTACATGTGTGTTTGTGTGTGTGTCCAGGTGTGGCGTCTACATGTGTGTTTGTGTGTGTGTCCAGGTGTGGCGTCTACATGTGTGTTTGTGTGTGTGTCCAGGTGTGGCGTCTATATGTGTGTGTGTGTCCAGGTGTGGCGTCTACATGTGTGTTTGTGTGTGTGTCCAGGTGTGGCGTCTACATGTGTGTTTGTGTGTGTGTCCAGGTGTGGCGTCTACATGTGTGTTTGTGTGTGTGTCCAGGTGTGGCGTCTACATGTGTGTTTGTGTGTGTGTCCAGGTGTGGCGTCTACATGTGTGTTTGTGTGTGTGTCCAGGTGTGGCGTCTACATGTGTGTTTGTGTGTGTGTCCAGGTGTGGCGTCTACATGTGTGTTTGTGTGTGTGTCCAGGTGTGACGTCTACATGTGTGTTTGTGTGTGTGTCCAGGTGTGGCGTCTACATGTGTGTTTGTGTGTGTGTCCAGGTGTGGCGTCTACATGTGTGTTTGTGTGTGTGTCCAGGTGTGACGTCTACATGTGTGTTTGTGTGTGTGTCCAGGTGTGGCGTCTACATGTGTGTTTGTGTGTGTGTCCAGGTGTGACGTCTACATGTGTGTTTGTGTGTGTGTCCAGGTGTGGCGTCTACATGTGTGTTTGTGTGTGTGTCCAGGTGTGGCGTCTACATGTGTGTTTGTGTGTGTGTCCAGGTGTGGCGTCTACATGTGTGTTTGTGTGTGTGTCCAGGTGTGACGTCTACATGTGTGTTTGTGTGTGTGTCCAGGTGTGGCGTCTACATGTGTGTTTGTGTGTGTGTCCAGGTGTGGCGTCTACATGTGTGTTTGTGTGTGTGTCCAGGTGTGACGTCTACATGTGTGTTTGTGTGTGTGTCCAGGTGTGGCGTCTACATGTGTGTTTGTGTGTGTGTCCAGGTGTGACGTCTACATGTGTGTTTGTGTGTGTGTCCAGGTGTGGCGTCTACATGTGTGTTTGTGTGTGTGTCCAGGTGTGGCGTCTACATGTGTGTTTGTGTGTGTGTCCAGGTGTGGCGTCTATATGTGTGTGTGTGTCCAGGTGTGGCGTCTACATGTGTGTTTGTGTGTGTGTCCAGGTGTGGCGTCTACATGAGTGTTTGTGTGTGTGTCCAGGTGTGACGTCTACATGTGTGTTTGTGTGTGTGTCCAGGTGTGGCGTCTACATGAGTGTTTGTGTGTGTGTCCAGGTGTGACGTCTACATGTGTGTTTGTGTGTGTGTCCAGGTGTGGCGTCTACATGTGTGTTTGTGTGTGTGTCCAGGTGTGGCGTCTACATGTGTGTTTGTGTGTGTGTCCAGGTGTGGCGTCTACATGAGTGTTTGTGTGTGTGTCCAGGTGTGACGTCTACATGTGTGTTTGTGTGTGTGTCCAGGTGTGGCGTCTACATGTGTGTTTGTGTGTGTGTCCAGGTGTGGCGTCTACATGTGTGTTTGTGTGTGTGTCCAGGTGTGGCGCTGGGAGCCGGCATCTTGTTCGGCCTCATCACGATGCTTGTTCAGTATGTCGGGCTCTTCATGACCGGCTTCCACACGGGTCTCTTCATCGGAGTGATCTCATTGGCCGTCTCCGAACAGTTCCAGTGGCAGCCCAGCACTGTGTGGTCTACTACTGGAATACTCCTCGGCGCGGGGCTGCTCTTCGCCATCTTGAACCTCTACTTCCAGAAGGGTAAGCGTCGTCACTCGTCAGGGTGCAGAGAGACTCGCCACATTATCCCTCAGAGTCCAATAACACCAACTTAGTTTCTAATTATTCATCATCATCAACGTTCACACTATTTTTCATCACACTTACTGAAGCGGTATTTGCGATCCAACGAGTATGTAACAGTTACTGAATAGGAGTCCATGCAGAGCTAGTTTCATTCTGCTTCGCGTGATAGGTCCACGTTCAAGTCGTGACATCATACATGATGACATCACAGCCGTCAGAAAGTAGCACATGGGGTTTCTAAATTAAAACATACATGTTTTGGTTTTCATATAACCCACTTTTCAGGGAACTGTGCAGAAATATCCATCCTCACTGGGTCACGAACCCAGATCTTCTGCCTTCCGGTAAGATCGGTTATCCTCGGTTTTGCCCGGAAAGGAACCAAGTTATCCTGTGTGGATTTACGATTTTGCTAATCTACATCATATAATATGCTCCTTGCCTAAGTTTCCGCGGAATGTTTGCACAAATAGCTTGTAAAGCGTGAGTTTTTAAAAGTTTGGGTTTGTTTAATGGCTCAAATTGGCTGTTTGAACCAAACGTAATACCTTTTAATCATTTTTTTAGAGTAGCCTATCTGTTTTCTGAGTATCTTGATGTCGATCCCCACATCGGCCCAAGATATTACATGATATTGAATGTCATCCTGTGATTGCAGGGCTGACTGTCATAGGGACCAGCGTCTACGGAGGGGCCATCATGGCCGGCGCGCTTGACTACTTCGTCGAGAAGTTCCTGATGGTAAAGTGGGTGTGGGACAGAGTAGCGCTCAAGAAGAGTATGCCGCCATGTTGGTTCAGCTGGCTCATTCTCTCCGTCTGGCCGTTCATGATCTTCGTCGGCATGATCACCCAGTGGGCCGTGACGGGCAGAGGCACTTACCACCAAGAACGTGAGTACCAACCTCTAGGCACTTACCACCAAGAACGTGAGTACCAACCTCTAGGCACTTACCACCAAGAACGTGAGTACCAACCTCTAGGCACTTACCACCTAGAACGTGAGTACCAACCTCTAGGCACTTACCACCAAGAACGTGAGTACCAACCTCTAGGCACTTACCACCAAGAACGTGAGTACCAACCTCTAGGCACTTACCACCAAGAACGTGAGTACCAACCTCTAGGCACTTACCACCAAGAACGTGAGTACCAACCTCTAGGCACTTACCACCAAGAACGTGAGTACCAACCTCTAGGCACTTACCACCAAGAACGTGAGTACCAACCTCTAGGCACTTACCACCAAGAACGTGAGTACCAACCTCTAGGCACTTACCACCAAGAACGTGAGTACCAACCTCTAGGCACTTACCACCAAGAACGTGAGTACCAACCTCTAGGCACTTACCACCAAGAACGTGAGTACCAACCTCTAGGCACTTACCACCAAGAACGTGAGTACCAACCTCTAGGCACTTACCTTACCACCAAGAACGTGAGTACCAACCTCTAGGCACTTACCACCAAGAACGTGAGTACCAACCTCTAGGCACTTATCTTACCACCAAGAACGTGAGTACCAACCTCTAGGCACTTACCACCTAGAACGTGAGTACCAACCTCTATGCACTTACCACCAAGAACGTGAGTACCAACCTCTAGGCACTTACCACCAAGAACATGAGTACCAACCTCTATGCACTTACCACCAAGAACGTGAGTACCAACCTCTAGGCACTTACCACCAAGAACGTGAGTACCAACCTCTAGGCACTTACCACCAAGAACGTGAGTACCAACCTCTAGGCACTTACCACCAAGAACGTGAGTACCAACCTCCAGACACTTATAAGATGTTGGAGCGTGTACATGTTACAACACTGTGTTATGTCCTGCAGTGGTCCCGTCCAAGAAGCGACCTGTCAGGTATCTTGTGTTACAACGTGTTACAACACTGTGTTATGTCCTGCAGTGGTCCCGTCCAAGAAGCGACCTGTCAGGTATCTTGTGTTACAACGTGTTACAACACTGTGTTATGTCCTGCAGTGGTCCCGTCCAAGAAGCGGCCTGTCAGGTATCTTGTGTTACAACGTGTTACAACACTGTGTTATGTCCTGCAGTGGTCCCGTCCAAGAAGCGGCCTGGTAGGTATCTTGTGTTACAACGTGTTACAACACTGTGTTATGTCCTGCAGTGGTCCCGTCCAAGAAGCGGCCTGTCAGGTATCTTGTGTTACAACGTGTTACAACACTGTGTTATGTCCTGCAGTGGTCCCGTCCAAGAAGCGACCTCTGAGCGTCCCTCGCGTTCGAACGCGGGAACAGAGGGCCGAGCTACGTCAGAAGAAGTACCGATATCTCTATCAGGTCCGCACAGCACATGGAGATGTCATTAGCCAGGTATGCAGCTGAGTTATAAAATGTTCAAAACAAAGAAAAACTACTTTTGCCAGGTTTTTGAGGGGTTCAAACATGCATATTGTTTTATATGAGCTAAGCTCGGTTTACACACTTATTTAAGATAACATACATAATATTTTACACATTTTATTTTCATATTTTATGCATATTTTAACATAATATGTGTTCTCAAAATTTCCATTATTATGTTTATCATCATCATCATCATCATCATCATCATCATCATCATCATCATCATCATCATCATCATCATCATCATCATCATCATCATCATCATCATCGTCATCATCATCGTCATCGTCATCGTCATCGTCATCGTCATCGTCATCGTCATCATCGTCATCGTCATCGTCATCATCGTCATCGTCATCGTCATCATCGTCATCATCATCATTATTATTTATTTGCAATATATGCATAGGCCTACATTGGAGGTGCTAAATACATTGGACGTGCTAAATACATTGGACGTGCTAAATACGTTGCTAGTGGAAGAAATTAGAGCCGAGCTCCTTTACACACTGGTGTTTTCCCACCATCAAATCTAAATATTAGAATAACAATAACAACAGAACAAGAATAACATAACAATATACCAATATACAATATTATATCATATAGGCCTACAAAGTTATACAATACAGAACATTTATTTATTTATTTATTTGTTTATTTATTTATGAATTGGCCCCATACAGCATTTTATGCCATTTAATAGTGACCAGTATAACAACGGATGATTAACAACGATGCATGATGATGAAGAAGGGAGGAGGGGAAACCCGGTACCGGCACGTAGCCTACTCCTGTCGAAAAGTACCAAAGGGACCACCAGCTTTACGTCCCATCCGAAAGGACGGTGTAACTTTGACCAGTCATATAGGTTCCTCCACTAACCTGGACTGCCGAGCAGTTGACGAGAAGAACGAAGCTGTTACACAAGCTTTCGAACCCTCCAATCTGCTCTAACCAACGGTAACTAGTGTTTCAGAGGAGAATGGTCACCCATCCACCTCCTGACCTAGCCCGAGGTTGCTTAACTTCGGTGTTCGTATGGGAACCGGCTAAGCGACCGCGGCTAAACCGTTGGCTAGCATATGCTTGTGTCATAATATTGTGGTAAGATGATAAAGATCTATATAAACAATGAAAGGAATTTAAAAAACAATCGTTCATACACACAAATTTCGCAAAAATCGCAAACACAACCACCCACCTTTTAATTTTATGAATAGTTATGTAATCTTCTTCCTCCTCCTACACTAAATAGCTAATTCCTAATTGAATTGTTCCAGAGCTACGTCCAAGCCCTGCAGAAGAAGGTTTGTGGGCCGGGAGAGACGAACACGCTACAGTCCGACTCAACTCACCTGACCATCTTGCCAGCCGACCAGACTCAGTTGGCGGCCCTCACAGAGTCGGAGGACGACAGCCGAGACATCATCCAGCTTGACAGGAGACAGGAGAGCAGTCGCGAGTCTGTCAACTTCAACCTGGGCCGCCCGTCCTATCGATAGGACAGCTGTCATCATCCAGCTTGACAGGCCACAGGAGAGCAGTCGCGAGTCTGTCAACTTCAACCTGGGCCGCCCGTCCTATCGATAGGACAGCTGACATCATCCAGCTTGACAGGCCACAGGAGAGCAGTCGCGAGTCTGTCAACTTCAACCTGGGCCGCCCGTCCTATCGATAGGACAGCTGACATCATCCAGCTTGACAGGCCACAGGAGAGCAGTCGCGAGTCTGTCAACTTCAACCTGGGCCGCCCGTCCTATCAATAGGACAGCTGACATCATCCAGCTTGACAGGCCACAGGAGAGCAGTCGCGAGTCTGTCAACTTCAACCTGGGCCGCCCGTCCTATCGATAGGACAGCTGTCATCATCCAGCTTGACAGGCCACAGGAGAGCAGTCGCGAGTCTGTCAACTTCAACCTGGGCCGCCCGTCCTATCGATAGGACAGCTGACATCATCCAGCTTGACAGGCCACAGGAGAGCAGTCGCGAGTCTGTCAACTTCAACCTGGGCCGCCCGTCCTATCGATAGGACAGCTGACATCATCCAGCTTGACAGGAGACAGGAGAGCAGTCGCGAGTCTGTCAACTTCAACCTGGGCCGCCCGTCCTATCAATAGGACAGCTGACATCATCCAGCTTGACAGGCCACAGGAGAGCAGTCGCGAGTCTGTCAACTTCAACCTGGGCCGCCCGTCCTATCAATAGGACAGCTGACATCATCCAGCTTGACAGGCCACAGGAGAGCAGTCGCGAGTCTGTCAACTTCAACCTGGGCCGCCCGTCCTATCGATAGGACAGCTGACATCATCCAGCTTGACAGGCGACAGGAGAGCAGTCGCGAGTCTGTCAACTTCAACCTGGGCCGCCCGTCCTATCGATAGGACAGCTGACATCATCCAGCTTGATAGGCGACAGGAGAGCAGTCGCGAGTCGGCACTAAAACAATGCGGTTTTATTAAAGTTTTATGGAATTTGAAGTGTTAAATGGAATTTGAAAACCAAAGTGCTGAATTTTAGAAGTCGTTTAATTGAATTTAAACTTCCGTTATTGTCGCATGGTGTATCATTCAACACTGGAACATAATTCCGAATGTGTGAGACTAGTTTGACGAAAAGCGGATTGAATTGGAGCCTACAATGTCTACCGTAATTGGCTGTGTGAAATGTGGAGATAGGATAAACCAAAGAACTATATTTTAAAGTAACCTTAATGTTGATCGGTTGTGTTTTGGTTAAAAGGTTTTAGAAATGTTGTGATGAAATGGGAAGACGAAATATATACATTTTTTATAAAAGATTACGAAAAATTGCCATACTCGTTTCGATAGGTCCATTTAAAGATATAAGTTAAGAGCGGAACACCACAGGAAATTGTGCACCATATAGAACGTCATGCCGTTCCTCTGCATTATATTAATCCAGTAGGCGTAGCCAATGAAACTGCAAAGTGCATACCATATATATTTCAAGTGATATTTCTTTTCTATCCTGTGAATTGCTGTCTATTATTTCGAAACCGATGTATACAATATGACATTATGACCGTACGGTGTTAAATAACTGGTGTAGACTACCTAATTGTTTACGTATAACAATGCCATTTATTAAATCCTGCATCTATTACCTACATCTAAGTGCATCCTGTGAAACAAAGAACCATTTACTATGTGAAGTCATCTTACTCTGTATAGACATGTAAGGTACATGTATGACCTGATAAACATCTCCAATGCGTGGGAACTTGAATGCACTAGTTTAATGGTTTTTGATTATGCAAGTCTAAAACGTGGTGTAAGAATCGGGAACATATTTTTACACCGCATTTTGTAGCAGAGGCAACAGTTTGTTTCACACTCAATTTGCAGTAATTTACCTGCTTAATACCATCATTTGTAATTTTGTTGTAAAAATGCTGTCCATTAACGTTTTTATGTTGTGTCTCTTGTTTGGCGTCATCCTCTCGCTTGATCAGGCGAAGCAGAGGTAATTATTTCACCTCATTAAAAAATGAGTTGTTTCTTGTTTTGACCAACATTTTAATAAAACCATTTTTGCATTTCATTATGTTCCTTAGCATTTCATTCCTAACCTTTATTTGTTATTATTTATTTATTTCTTATTTGTTTGTTTAATTTTTTATAGTTTAGTTTATTGTCATCCTTTGTAAATCAGTTTTTAAGTGAATAGGATAGACATTAAACAAATAATTCAACAAGCAGTTGTCTCCTTGGGATGCTTAAATGTGTATTCTATAAATTCTGCCACAATAATACATCACATATTAAAGCTAAAACAAATAGCCAACCTCTGAACACAATCTATGAAAAACCGCTAGAACTAAAATGACAATAAACAATAAAATAGTGTTTTGCATGCTAATGGAATGCAATTATTAAAAAAATGATGCAACATTTTAAACAGATCACCATAAAATGAACATATTCGTGTTCGGAAAAATCTTTATAAAAATATGTCTGTCTCACATAATGCCGCCATTTTGTTTCAGGAAAATACTTTTCAGTAACTATGGTGTAAGCTTGTAACTTCTCGAACGATTTTGCCACAAAACTATACACCTTCAATCCACATCAAGGCTTGTGGATAGTCCAAATTTCAACTTTATCGGACTTCCCGTTCCACCGCTTTCGACAGAAAAAAAAAGAAAAGGGAGTGCCATAAAAGGCTAGGGCCTAATGGAGACGCTAACAGCCCACACTCTTGACCTAGTAGTTTTGACTACTGCTGGGATACAAGGCACTTTGCAGCTTGATTCACGCACATAAACTTTACCTGAAGCATTAGAAATCATACTTGGTGTGGGGTTAAGTGAGTGTGACACACTCTTAAATTAACAGATCTGACAATTAAAACAATTGGAAGTAATTGTAATTGTTGACTGAACATAAACGTAGCAATGGGTACGATAACTTGAGTCTCTGTCCAGCAGAAGAGTGTGGCCATTTCAGTAATACAGTATTTGGGTTGTGCAAATCTGGGAGAAAAAAAATATTTTACAATACTTCTTTTGGTAACACGGCAATCCCTTTTTAATTCAAATTTTAAAGGACCCTAAGAACCTCTATTTGAATTATAAAATGTTGAATTTAAATAGGTAAACGTTCTGCAAGCACTTCACCACTAGTTGAACTAACAGCATTTGAATTAATAAGGGATTACTGCATTTTCTTACAAGTTACAATATAATTACCATTGGATTTGGAGGTCGCTATTTCATTACAATGACCATTTGCAATTGTCACATATATTTGTGTTTTATAAGTAATATTTTGAAAGATTATATCTATCATAGACAACATACATTATATGGATTCAAATATTTATTGTTTGTGTAGAACAGTGCCAATTTGTCTGTAACAAGGCGAAACAGATTTCCAAATGAGATAGCAGAACTGCATACAGAACATGTTGTGTTGTGTTTGGTCACTACCATCAAGCATCCGGCCCCCCACTTTTACTCTTTCAAAATATTTGTTTGTTATATGTCTCACTAGAGAAATCTTAGACCACAGGAAACTGTAACTTTGGCATCAAGATTAAATTCAGTTCTCCAACATTTTATCTACTTTTTATCTTTGTATTTATAAGGGGAATTAAATTACACTAAATTATTAGTTCAAATAAAACAACTGTAACCTGGCGGCTCCCCCACCATAAACAGGTTTCTCACATGTAATAAGAAATCAAATAAGGACTGGATTTAAATTTTCATATTAATTGTTATGATTGACTATTTATAGTCCTTTGCATAACGAGAATGACGGTATAAAATTTGGGTCAAAGGATGACATATATCAAATGAAAGCTTGAGACGAGTACTTTTCAAAAAACCATGATATACCTCTGGCAAATCCAGCTTTCTATGTCAAAACTAGGGTCAAAGGTCAAATTTGTAATTTTTTAAATAATTTTAATTAAATAATGAAAAATGTTTGCAAGTTCAATCATACACTTTTAGTAAGGTAAATGTATTATGAACCTTTAAAAAAAATTAAATTACCAATTTAGCCTTTTTTGACCTTAATTGAGGTCAATTTCCTCAAAATGGGTAATTTTTAAATTTTCTTCGATTTATTGGCCAAGATTCATTATATCAACGTACTTACTCATAAATACGTTAAAATGAATAGTTTCTATTATCACATTGTTTTAACGGTATTCATTCAAAATGGCGGTCAAAGGTCAATAGGTAAGTATCGTCAAACTAGGTCTAGTAACTAAAATATTACTTGTGGGTACTCTAAAGACGCAGAATTTTAACTGCAATTACAATAACGAATAACTATATAATGTGCTAATCGTGAGAGAATGTAATTATCATATAACTTATAAACTTCTTAAGATTGTTACTGAATTTCTAATTAATGTCCTCAGACATCAGGGTATTCTTGAATGGGTGTGCAACTGCAACAAAATACATTTTTAGAAAAGAGCATGACCATGCTAAGATACGTGATTATGATAGTATGATATGATATCTGTCCTAGCAGTCACTGTCTAGTCGTCAAATTAATCAAAATTGAAGTCAAAATCACTGGAAGGAAGTCGTCAGATTAATCCTTCTGATTCACTGGAATTCTCATGCTGGGTACCGATATTTGGACAGTCCTTCAGCTTACACGCGTGGGTACACTTCATCTGATTGGCCAAACACTCATAGGTCGGCATCTTGCAAACACGGCAACAGTTACAGGCTAGGAGATCCATAACGGTCAAAGGTACTGGAGTTCCAATCATCCACTCGTTGCTCAGATCTCCTTCTGCCGTGGTTTTCCATCCATAGCCACACAGATCAGGAACATCAGGGTTGGCTTCCAAGCAACGTATCAATAGATCGTGTTTGGTTGATAACTCACAGTCGCAGGATATGAAGCAGTAAGCAATCGTTACAAGGTGGTAGCTGATTAGACTTCATATCATCACACTTACTACTAAAAAGCTCGTAGCGCAGCAGGTTGACGCATGACAGAGTCATGGTCAAAGAGCAGAGTTTACAGACAAACTCTTCGAGTTTTTTTGATGACATCGATAGAAACTCTCCAGTCCTGACCCATCTTGCTTAGCTGACACAGAAATGCGAGTTTTTTCTCATGATATTCAAAGTTATATTTTTCCCTTTACCACTGAATGAGCTCACTCAGGTTGGAACTCATAGTCGTCCCCTACACCTATAGATGCGCCCGTTCTTAACAAGGTAACAGTTTCATACATGTCATTTCCCATATAGAAAACATATCCATAGCAACATTGGGTGCCTCTAGGTTAAGTGGCCGACTATGAATTCCAACCTTTGTCACAACCAGTGAAGGAGGTCAGGGAGGGTATTACATTCTTTGAATCCCAACGAACTCACTAGTTTTTACACATCTTCGAGGTGTGTTTGATTTTTGGGAGTCAAGCGTCAACCAGCTGCCCTACGAGCTTTTTAAAAGTAAATGTGATGATATTAAGACTAATCAGCTACCACCTTGAAACGATTGTCTACTGCTTCAAATCCTGCGGCTGCGAGTTAACTACCAAACAGCGGTCTGGATACGTTGTTTGGACGCCAACCCTGATGTTCCTAATCCGCGTGGCTATGGATGGGAAACCACGGCAGAAGGAGATCTGAGCAACGAGTGGATGATTGGAACTCCAGTACCTTTGGCCGTTATGGATCTCCTAGTCTGAAACTAATGCCGTGTTTGCAAGATGCCGACATGTGAGTGTTTGGCCAATCAATAAAAGTGTACCCACGCTTGTAAGCTGAAGGATTGTACAAATACCAGTACCAGTACCAGTACCAGTACCAGTAGCCAGCATAAGAATTCCAGTGAGTCAGAAGGTGATTAATCTGACAACTTGGACAGTGACTGCTAAGGTAGATATAACATAATACTAGTATCATATCACGTATCTCAGCATGGTCATGCCCTTTTCTAAAAATGTATTTTGTTGCAGTTGCACACCCATTTAAGAATACCCTGATGTCTGAGGACATTAATTAGAAATTCAGTAACAATCTTAGGTAGTTTATAAGTTATATGATAATTACATTCTCTTACGATTAAAACATGATATTATTATTCGTTATTGTAATTGCAGTTAAAATTCTGCGTCTTTAGAGTACCCACAAGTAATATTTTAGTTACATAGACCTAGTTTGACGATACTTACCCATTGACCTTTGACCGCCATTTTGAATGAATACCGTGAAAACAATGTGATAAAAATAAGAAATATTCATTTTAACGTATTTATGAGTAAGTACGTTGATATAATGAATATTGGCCAATAAATCGAAGACAATTTTAGAAATTACCCATTTTGAGGAAATTGACCCCAATCAAGGTCAAAAAAGGTAAGTAGGTAATTTAATTTTTTTTGTAATAAACTTTATACATCTATCTTACTAAAAGATTATTTTTAAACTTGCAAACATGTTTCATTATTTAATTAAAAATTATTTAAAAAATTACAAATTTGACTTTTGACCCTGGTTTTGACATAGAAAGCTGGATTTGCCAGAAGTATATCATGGTTTTTTGAAAAGTACTTGTCTCAAGCTTTCATTTGATATATGTCATCCTTTGACCCAAATTTTATACCGACCAGGCCTTTTTCGAGCGTTATGCAAAGGACTATTAATATTTCATTATTGATTAAAATATCAATCTTAGAAATATTTTGAAATTTTTCGATTCAGTCTTTATTTTTTATATATATATTTATATTTGCAAAGTTTTTTAACAAACTATATTTTGAACTTTCTCCCATCCAATCAAATTGTGATTGGGCTACACCCTTATTCATTTATATGTAAATTGGTAATATTTCTAGGCACAATTTTCCGAGTGTATCTTTTTGTAATTTTGATTTTTCCTATTAGGCTAACTAATTGTTACCCTAATTTGCAAGTTGAACAGTATGGGGCAAAAAATTGTATTTGCAATTTGCATGTATTATAGATTTGGAAAGTTTTCCAGAAATATTTCTTGAAAATTTCCTACATTTATTTTTTTGGAAAGTTTCCATATCCTTGTGTTGGGAATGCATGGATATTGTCTTCCAACAACTTACCTTTACCGTGTAATCAAGGGCTTGGACAAAAACATTTTTCTACCCATTTTTATATTAGCAATAACAGTTTTCTATTAAGGTTCATCGAATGTGGAATGTTGAACCGAATTTATGGCTTTTGATTCAGTTTGTATTTGAAACTGGTTTGCACAACTCTACAAAATGTTGACTGTACTGTACTACTGCTAGCCACATTATTTTGCATGGAAGTATATTGAAATCTAATTAAGTCCATTTCTTTTTCTGTCTTTGGAAAACATGTGTTTTAGTTTTTACAAAATAAATAAGTAAAAATAAATTGTTTATTCAAGTGTTCCAGTGCCTTTAATATGAAAATGCAATTTTAAAAAATTGTTCTGTAACAACCAGAAACATCACATTTTGTGGATTTTTTAATTTCAAAACGTTGAAATATATATTTATCATAGTCATTATTGCAACCCTAAAATTATACTTTCAAGTTAAAAATACAAAATTAAAACTAAAATGCTGGCATTTTCTTGTAAATAGAATGGAGTACCTAAATATAAGATTATGAAGGTTAAGACATGTCAATGTTTTATACATATTATATAAACAATAGTAGAAGGTGGCATAATTATGTATGGTATACCAAACCGTGTAACAGAGGGACTCTGAGGGTTCCTACGCCATTGCAGCACTGTTCTTAGGTGGTTGTAGTACGTCTAAAGGCAAACTGTAATTCCACCACGACTATTGCAGTATTATCTTTCATTGGTTTGATCATTTCTCAGCTGGTTGTTAAATAAAACATAGACTCGTAACAGTTTGTTTTAGTACTAGGTCATCTACAAGAACATTTCAATGAAGTATGGTGCACTCTACTGAAATTGAGCTAGGTTGTCAGATATAACATGTGTTGTGTTTGATTGCTCACATCTGTCGTCTACCAGAGCAATGATTTTTACAGTCATAATGATTGTACTTTACAACTGGCGTTTTGACAAATATAACCTAATACTGTAATACTGTTGAATGGGATTACATAATTAATATATAGTACTATAGGCAGCATGAAAATTTTTATACATATCAATGTAGCAAAATTTATTTCATTTCTTTTTAATTCAAGATGCCAATATTCAATTAGAAAAGTCTGTAACTATCCAATATATATATAATAGATTTTCTTTTTTGTTCTTAAATCAAGTGGAATGCATTTTTAAAATATTGTCGTGAGTGGACTATAATTATAGGCTAAGTACCAAACACAAAGGGAATATTTAAGAATTTGAAAAACACTACGTAATCAAATACCTTTCTTCAAGTAGTTGCGTAGTTTTTAACATAAAGTTTTTTATACTACAGACTATAAATTTGGACTATGTGCACACTGGGGATATGATGGCTTAGCATTGCATGCTGTCAAGAAAATGATAGTGATGGGGAGATTTATATAATACATTGTGGCTACCTATTCGTGTACTAAGTGGGGAAATCTTTAACACGGGTGCATAAGATAGAATTAGAAGTGGGTAAAACTAAAATTAAAGAATGCTGCGCACTGGGTACTTTTTAATTCTATGATTGCGGCACAGTAGAATGTTATTATATTTAAACTGGTTTAGCCTATCGGTCATTTTGAAACAGTGAACAATGAGTCGCGGTCAGATTATTGACGATGGTGGGAACGACTAACTCTAGAGCCTGTCCTTTGATGGGCTTAACTACTGTTGACAAAGTGACTGTTCAGGGGGGAAATTATCAAGTTATTGCCAATTTTTATATCGAGAAGACGATAACACTATTAAGCTCGGAATGGGGGGTGAAGGAAAAGAACAAAGGTTGAAAACCCTGTAATTGATAAAAGAAAAAGAAAAAACCTTACAGTAACAACAACAATTTACCTGGATTCGCATTTGTTATTAAATTTAGGGTGACTGCCATTCGTAAGATGCGATGAAATTATCCATCCCGTTTCTCTTTTCCTCCCCTGAACCCCTTTGAACATACGGCCCTCTAAGCGTCCCGACGTCATATCAGCAGCTGCCGAGTACGTCAAACACCAAACAATCCATACATTAAATCTAAAATTCAGGAGTAGATAAAAAATCCAACAAAAAACATGAATGTGTGAAAAACTAACTCAAATAATTTGTTAGAAATACAAAGACGAAATGAGATAACATTATTTACAAATGGTTGCAGAGCTAAAAGGGATCCGGGTCGGGAAGATACGAGTGTTGTGATGGCAGCTGGCTTGCATTAATATGTTGTAACAATGTCACTTGTTATTCTCACCCATGAACCAACAGGATATTACCAACCTCGTAGTACACCAATAGAAAGTGTCAAATAATATTTATGTTTTCAACTTATAGTGAGCAAGAATATGCTTGTCTTGGCTGAATTTTGATAATAGGTATTTAACAGTGCCACAGCCTTGGTTTGGCAAACAACATACTGCAGGGCAAAAGTCACATTTATAAAATGTTTTTTATATTTCTTACATTAACGTAGTCGTTGGAGACAATATAGTGATTTGTGTATGTATCTTGATATTAAGAATATGTTTGTAATTGTATGTTTCTTGTTTCTCTGAGACGCCAAAGATAATGTAAATAATAATAAATGTACAATATTTTACATAGAAAAAGACCAAAAATGTGCATGCCATGTTAGCTGGTACTGGTAGTAAAATTTTATCTGGAGTAGTATAATGCTAGAGCGGGCCTACTTATTGTTGTTATGTTCTGGAGTGTTGAGCATTGCAATGTAACTGTGCCCGTGACTTACAGCATTATAATATGAAATACAAGATGGCGTCACCAGATTTACCTTTGCGTTTTCGAATGGGTTGAACCCAAGAAAGAAAACTAATAATATCCAACATCAACATACCAATAGATTATATCTCTAGCCCGTTCTAGGTTTCATAACAAATTGCTCGCCATGCAAATAGTTTGTTTATGCAGTGTTTAGAACATTTGCTTGCTATGCTCAACACTTGATAACATCACTCTTCTCAATGTATGTATGGCAATGAGTGATAGTCCGTCACATTTCCCACTCGATGGGTCAACAGTCCGTGACTTGATTCGACCGGTTATCAGTTTTGAGTGAGACGTTTCTGAATGACCGTGCTTGTTGAATGTCTATCTTTGTTGTTTATTATCATTATAGGGAACTAATATTATATTGATAGTTAAAATATAATATTTCATTTCATGACAAAAATATTGTATCGACAGATTTTGACAAAGTAAACATGTACTTTTAATGTAGTTCTTGTTGCAGTTGGTTAATTGCCCTGAAAACCTTCCCTTCATTTGCATAAAACCGTAGATGTGTATAGGCAGAAATTATAATGGCATGCATGCCCAACAACTACATCATATTACTTATAGACAGAGGTGCTTGTAAATGGTATTATGAAATGAAATGAAATGAAATGATTATGGCTCTAACACTCTACAATAAGCTCCAGAGAAATATCAAAATCTCTCCCTCCACTTCATCCTTCAAGCTGTATTCAGTTAAAGAACTATTTATTATATCACGGTTGTGGAACAAAATGTAATGTGTGCTATAAGGTAATAACCTTTCTAGACGTACAGAGTGGTTTAAACACAGCATTTAATTAAGTTATCGACAGTATCAAACATCGGACATTATTATGCTTTGACGGCCAGTGCTCGTAGGTCAGTAATACACTGGTTCAAACACTCTTTCTCTTGGTCGGGTGTGATGGACTTTCGCACATTAGAGACAATCCACTGAACCATGTGCTTATGTGAAAGGCGTCGTTCAATGTGTTGCTTCTCCACTTGGTAATCCAGGCGACGCGTAATCTGCAACATAAGTAGGATCGATTCTGTTCATAACAGTAGTGAATCATGTGCAAACTGAAGTGATGGCCGAGGAAGATGAGGCATCGCCAGCTACTACTGGTGGACAACAGTCATTCGTTCATTTGTCGCACACACAACGTTCGACATTTATAAACTTCAACTTTTGAAGATGACAACAATTGTCGAAACGTCACGAAAACATGTTAATTTTATAAATTTTCAACAAATAAATCTCTTCACAGAGGGCCTTTCACCCACAGAACCCACATCACCAGTTCATCAAATGTTGGAGCACACAGGTTAAAAATAAACAATAATTTAAATACCGGAGGACCACTTTACTTGTATAAAGACTAATACTAAAACAGTTTATGGACAGTAAAAACAATGGAGCTAGTTCACATCACTAGACCTAATTACGCGTGTGATGATTACTGTTGGGAACACGGTCCACTAGATCGCTTTGCGCTTCGCAAATACTCTGCTAGGAGTAAATCCAGGAGACCGTGGTTGAGAATTGTTAAGTTAAGAAGGCGGTGTATGTTTTTTGGAGGTTGCTAGGATACGAGATGTTTTTTGTCAGAGCTAGTTGTGTGTGATGGAAGAAGGTGTTGTGTCTTCGAAAGTGATGTTAATACTAACTGTGTTTTAATGTTAATTCATTTTACATTTTGTCAACCCTGTTGACCAAGATGGATGGTGTGACGTACCACCCCCTTCTCCTCTTCAAGATTCATCATCAGTCGAGTCGAGGCTCCTAATTGTATCGGACTGGTGGGAACACATCCGCTCCAGCGATCTTTTAGTGTCATCAATTGTGATTGTAACATAAATATAAAAGTAATAGTAATCATCACACGCGTAATTCGGCACCCGACACGGCGAGTATTTCCTTCAACTCTGCCAAAAACCTTGCTAAGGAGGGCCTCAAGACATCATATGATAGACTTCAAGAGTCCAAGACGAACCACAAACTGTGGCGAGACGAGGTGCTCAAAGGGCCGGACAAATCATGGTCAAGAAAAGTGGCCACAGCGCAGTTTCGGCTGGCCACAGGACACGATGTCCTGCAGCACCACTTGAGTCGATTTCAAATAACAAAGGAACCAGCAACTTGCAAATTATGTACATTAGGTTTTCAGGACAGAGCACATCTCCTCAGCTGTGCTGCACTTAAATCTGACATTGACGCCCTGCCAAATAACCTGAGCGGGCCAGAGAAGGAAGCACATATTTACTGGATAGCTAGGAAGAAAAATGATTGAAAAATCAAACTTTCGGCATAAGATAAAAAAGTTACCAGTTACTATATAATATATGACAATACCTATATTTGTACAATGTACCAATCAACAGGTTAATAAATTATCTTATCTTATCTTATCTTATCTTATATAGTGGCTCTGAAAAATTTCGCATTAAAATAATATGGGAGGGTGGCCAGGCCTCTATAAACATGTGGGGTGGGTTCCCGAACTCACCTCACGGTAAACAGTTGCAAGTCGTTCCCGATAATCGGCTTCCAATTGCATAGCAATATTCTCTTTCTTAGCTGCCAACAGCAGCGTTTGTCCCTCGGCCCGCCACTGTTCTTTCTTCTCTGCCTCGATTGCCTCTTCATATGCTCGTACTGTTTTCATCCTGCTCTCTTTCCACTGATGTTCAACTTTCTACAAAGAACATGCAAAAGTTAGTTTGTATGTATGTATTTATTTATTTATTTTTTTTTTTTATTTTATTCCTATGGTTTCATAAGACTCCATACAGGATGAAGTAAGTATCATATCAGGTAGAGAGGTACAGACTACTTACTAAATCTAAAATTAAAAATAATCATAAATATTAGGTAACAGTAAAATTTAAAAAAATAAGTGGTACATACACAGGTGTTTAGATACAGGCTAGTAACATCAATATTTAAGTCGAAATAGTTACAAATTTCATTTTCAATAATATGTTGCTTAATTTTTATTTTGAATTGATCTGAAGTTAACTTTTTAAACTTTGATGATAGTTTGTTATATTCTTGGAAGCCGTAGTGTTTGATTTGTTTTTTGCCATGTTTGGTGGTGTTTATTGTGTGTATAAGTGGACTGTGGAGGTCTTCTGCATGCCTTGTATTGTAATTGTGAAAGTCTTCAAATGTTTGCTCTCTTAATCTTATTACC